>NW_021025614.1:1269642-1285710 GCF_004153795.1 Camellia sinensis | reverse complement strand
CTCCCTGATGGTCGCATGCACCTTGTGAGGTAGTCACCAATTTTTAGATATGGTTCTTTCAGCACTTTCCATGCACTGTTTCGGTGCTTGAATAATACTTGAACACCATCTTCATCAAACCTGCAGCGTTCTATCTCACCGTACTTTTCAAATACTGAATTCACAATCGTCCTATTAGTCATGAAATAGGGGCCAATGCGGTAAGCTGCGATATGTCGAAGAGTCGGATCAATCTCAGCGTGCTTGTAGAGGCTCGCTAGTATAGTTGGGGTTTTCATTAGTCCTTCCTTCACTAATGAAACCAGGTTGTAAGTCCCTAACGCTTCCAGAAGCTTCTCGAGAGGCTCCTCTTCTTCTTCCTCAGTGGTGGAGGAGGTGGCGGCGTACTGATTTTCTGGTAACTTATATTGATATCTGAATTCGCATCCCAACGCAGGAGCTTCATGGGGCAATTGCAACCAGCGGGAAGGATTGGGGAAGCGCCAAAGAGAGGACAGTATGCACCTGACATAGCTGTCGCCGATCTTATGGGACGGCTCCTTCGCTGCCTCCCACGCCGCCTTTCGCTGCTTAAAGGTAATGTAGCCTCGGCTCTCTGCTTTCCCATCTATCTGATAGACATTGATGGTGCAATTTTCAATTTCTCCATATCTTCCAAAGAAAGAATTCAACGTCTCAGAAGTGAGAGCGGTCTGCCTTCCAAATTGGGACACGAAGATCTCTCTTTGGGCGGGATCAACCTCAGCCAGATTACGAACCCTCTCAATCAAAGGAGGGTTTCATTTTTTTCTGTAACTAAAAACACCATGGTACTGTAAACAGGAAGGATGTTTCCGGAACACAACACATTGAAGCCTTCTACAACGACCTAGTCACCACACATGTACCCTCTCTCAATCTCTCTCTCACATGATGTTTCCATTACAATTTTTGTGGTTTTCATTTTGCTGATGTGAGCTCAGATACTAACTTTTATTTGACTTGGCTACTCAGGGATCAGCGAAAAATTTACCCATATCGTGCACTTCAAAAATGAGACCTGGTTTGGTAAGAGTTGTTTGGTATCTGAATCGTTTTGTTCCTTATTCCCTATTTTCTTGTCAATTGTACCAATACATCTCAACAATGTTGCAGTGTTTTTTCCCCCAAAACATGGCTCAGCAAATTCAAACACCACTTTTTCTAGTAAACGCAGCCTACGATTCATGGCAGGTTAGCTCATCCCTACAAATCAACAAAATACTCAAATTTACGCGATTGTTATATCATAGAAGTGTGAAACTAAGAATATTTGAATTTTTTTCCCAGTTTCATACAGTTAGTGATAGGTGCCATTACCGTGCTGAAATTTTTGATAAACTGACGATAAAAAGTTGCCAGCCCATGAAAGCTGCGAACTTCATGCAAGGAGGTTGGAATTGGCCACTCTAGGATAGCTTTCACTTTACTTGGATCGGCTTCCACTCCTTTAGACGACACAATGAAACCCCAAAATACAACCATTGGACTCATGAAAGAACACTTCTTTACGTTAATGTAGAGCTTCTCTTGGCGGAGGACCCTCAAAACTTGTTGAAGATGAAAGATATGTTCCTCCTTGGTCTTGCTATAGATTAGAATATCGTCAAAATAAACAACCAGGAAGTGACCAATGAAAGGCTGTAATACCTGTGTCATAAAGCGCATGAATGTACTTGGGGCATTTGTTAGACCAAATGGCATGACTAGCCACTCGTAGAGGCCATCCTTGGTCTTGAAAGCTGTCTTCCATTCATCTCCTGGCCTTATACGTAACTGATGGTAGCCACTTTTCAGATCAATCTTTGAGAATAGACAAGACCCAGCCAACATGTCCAACATATCATCAAGCCTCGGGATAGGGAATCGATATTTGATTGTAATCTTGTTTATAGCACGACTATCTATGCACATGCGCCAACTACCATCCTTCTTGGGTGTAAGCAAAGCTGGAACAGCACAGGGACTTAAACTTTCACGAATGAACCCCTTAGATAGTAGCTCATCTACCTGCCTTTTAAGCTCTGCGTGCTCCCGTGGATTCATGCGATAGGCTGGAAGATTAGGCAATTGTGATCCAGGAATGAGATCTATTGCGTGCTGGACATTGCGCATGGGAGGTAATTCATCTGGGAGTTCTTTGGGGGCAACATCAGAAAAATGGGACAGCAACTTGGCTACTTCTGTCGGCAATTCAGAGACAGATTCAGCAGCTAAATCTGACACTTCTTTCACCACCACGGCATATATAACTCCCAGTTCCATACTCTCAGCTTGAAAACACTTCTTGGTGAGAATATTGAGAGATTTTGGCTTATTTTCAGTGACATCCTTTGGCTTCTTTTCCTTGAATTTTTCCATTTCAGCTGTAGTCATTGGCTTCAAAACAATCTCCTTGTTCTTGAATGAGAAAGCATATGTGTTCTCTTTTCCAGAATGCTGCACATCTCTATCATAAAGCCATGGTCTTCCAAGAAGGATATGTGTGACATTCATGGGAATTACATCACACCAGATAGAATCATTATAAAAACCATACGAAAAAGAGACTAGGCAGCGCTGAGTTACCGGAATGGACGTGTTATCGATCCAAGCTACCTTATATGGATGAGGATGTGGTTGAACAGGAAGCTTAAGACGCTCCACCGTGGTTGCAGATACAACATTCATGGAACTACCACCATCGATGATAAGCTTCCTAGCTTGGTTTCCGCAGCGAACCAGCATTTGAAAAATAGAAGTACGCCTCCAGTCTTCCTTTTCAGTTTTTGGCGCTGCAAGGATACGCCTGACAACAGAAATCAGAGAATTGTCCACCTCTTCATCTTCTAAGTCATCTGTATTTAGTACCCCAACATCAAAGGAATCATCATTATCATCATTGTTTTGTTGATCGAATTCAGCTTCTTGCTCCACTGCCATATGTAAACTCCTCTTTGGACATTGAAATGCCATGTGACCAGATTCACCACACTTAAAGCACTTGGTTTCCTTCCTGTTTCCTTTGTTAGCTGCATAATTCTTCCCTTTTGGGTCAGCCGTATTGACAGAAGTTTGCTTTGAAACATTGGACCGGAAACGATTTGCATCATTGTACCCCTTAGTTATGGTTTCCCCAACTTGAGACACAAACTTTTTAGAAATTGGGTAGTTCAAATACTCCTCCATATCCAAAGCAACTTGGAAGGCATGTTCGAGACTGTACAAGGGTTGGCGAAGCAACTCCCTTCTTATGTCGGGCCTCAAACCAGCCTTAAACCGAGCAAGAGCTTGACTTGAATCTTCCATAATTTGACTCCTCATCTTTAGCTCATCAAATTTCTGCATATATTCAGCCACTGTCATGCGGTTTTGCTTTAATTCAATCAGTTGTTCACACAACTTCTCATGGTAATTTGATGGCATGTATTTCTCCTTTAACTTGGCTTTCATCTCCTGCCAAGTACTAATTGGTGGCTGCCCCAACCTTCGAATATCACCTTCCACACCCATCCACCAGATTTTTGCTAATCCAACAAGCTTCATTTTAGCAAATCTCACTCGCCGATCGTCAGCCATATCGTACCAGTCAAAGTACTCTTCAATAGAAGCAAGCCAATCATGAAACAAAGTAGGATTGACCTTACCTTCAAAATCTGGAACCTCCATTTTAATCTTCTTAGTGATATCTCCGGCTGAATCATAGGTCTCATATTGGTTCCTTTGCAATAAATCATGGGCCCAATCAGACATGGAATTTTGCTGCCTTCCCTGATTTTGGCCAGCCCTTAATTGCTGCCTTTGTAGCGGATCTACACGCTGCTCTTCCGTGCGCTCGCCTTGATTTTCGCCATTTTCATTAGTATTGTTATTCCCAGAGTTTTCTCCTTGTTCACCATCGTTAGGTTGAGTTGTTTGGCCTTCCAAAGTATTGATGCGTAGACTAAAATTATCTATCTGCTCCACAAGCTTTAGCAGAATCTCGTCACGCTGGTAATCAGTTAATCTTCCCCTAAATGGCTTTCCGGATCGTGTAGACATGATGCTACTCTCGCTCTGATACCAAGTTGATGCAGGACAGATTCGAAATAGGCCTAAGTATGAGCAAAAACACAAATAACAGGGCTGTTTTTGGGGTTGTGAACAGTAAATATGAACAGTAGACGTGAACAGTGATTTGTAGGGCACAGACTAAAATTATCTATCTGCTCCACAAGCTTTAGCAGAATCTCGTCACGCTGGTAATCAGTTAATCTTCCCCTAAATGGCTTTCCGGATTGTGTAGACATGATGCTACTCTCGCTCTGATACCAAGTTGATGCAGGACAGATTCGAAATAGGCCTGAGTATGAGCAAAAACACAAATAACAGGGCTGTTTTGGGGGTTGTGAACAGTAAATATGAACAGTAGACGTGAACAGTGATTTGTAGGAAGTAGAGGAAGGGTTAAAGAAGGATAGATCTAGATATCACACCTAGAAAACCCAAGGCATCACACCAATGGGCTCTTTAGCATCACACTAAAGAAAGATTGCATCAGCACAATCATAGAAGCATAAGCTTAATTTTCATTCATTCCATTCATAAATTGCCACAAGACTTACAATATACAATATAATTTATAAAGATTAAAACTAAGACTTATAAAAGAAATGAGTTTCTCTCCATTTCTCTCTATTTCTTCTCAGTTCTCTTTACTTAAATTAACCAAACAAATGAGAGAAATACAAATTACTCTATTTCTTTTCCTTCTCTCTCCAAATCACTCCATCCAAACATAGTGGCCTCGTTTGGAAAGTGACTATTTTAGTAGGCTATTTTAGTTTTTGACTATTTTAGTAGGCTAAAATTTTTGTGTTTGGAAAGATGATTGATTTTTTTTGTGATTAGATGCGATATTTATAAGAGAAAAAGTGAAATAATTATGAATTTGATGTGATATTTTATCTTATTAACTATTTTAACCTATTTTATCTTTTTGTGATTTTTAGCTTAACCGATGCTATTTTTTTTCTTCCCAAACCCCCAAGTGTAAAATATTTCCCCCCTTTCTTCTTCTCCTTCTCCTGTCTCTGTGCCCTATCGCTCTCACTCTCGCACACTCTCAGTTCACTCCGTTTCAAATCGCTCCGAAAAAACTGGTAAGTTTCTTCTTCGATTGCGTCTCAGTCTCTACATTTCTTCAATTTTCAGATTTTCTTCTTCCTTTTTGTTATCCCGATTATTAGTTTGAATGAAAAAAGAAATCAGTTTGTGTTATTTTTATAATAATTTATGGGTTTTAAACTGCGAAATGTATTTCAATCACTACCATTTGGTTATTTCTTTCTTCTAGGGTTGTTTGGGCTTTGAATCGCCAAATACATTGCTATTGTTTAGCTATATTTGGGGGAAACTTAAATGTTCCTCATATTTACAGTTTTGTTTTCTCTTTGCATGGTAAATAAGATTAGCCTTAAGAAAAATAAGATTATTTTTTTTTTAATTTATAAATTTTAGTGAAGCATTGTGTTTATTTAAGCTCTATTTATCATGGAACCTAAAGATTTCTTTATTTTGGGTTACTAATAAATTATTGAGCCAGTCTTGCGGCCATCATATAGCGATCATGATTTCTGCTCTGTAATTGAAACTTATTGGTTTGTACATTAGGGGAAAAAAATAACCAAACAATAAATTTTATTTTTTTTTAAAAAAAAAAGAGAGAAGAAAAGAAAGAAACAGTCAAAACAGTCAATTGTGTTATCACTTTGAGAAAAATTTAGTTGGTAACTTTAATAATCCCAGTTTATTGTTAGTCTCACTACAGAGAGATTGGTTTTTAAGTTTTGTAGTGATTGGAAAATCTGTAGCTAGCTGTAATCGTTTTATCTGGATATTTGAAGCCTTTCCGCATCATGGTTTTCTTGTTTTTGTCAGGTTTTGATGGCTTGAATTATTCTCTGAGTGCTTCTCTTGGTGGTTCATCGGCAACTCCGGTATATATATATATATATTTTTTTAAAAAAGTTTTATAGCTTATTTATTGGAGCTTGAGGTTGGGAGTAAATTTCATGCATGGGGGATGTTGGGTGGGGTTCTATTCACAATATTTTAGTTCTAAACAGTGTGATAATAAGTAGCATGTCCCTTTTTTGTAATTAATAATTGGTAATTATATTGTTCATCCATGTTTTTATTAAAGAAAAGGGGACTAAATTTTGTTTGGTTAACACAAATGTTGTAACTTGCATTGTGGTTGTTTAGATGATTTGTAAAGGTCTATACATGCCAAAGTGGAAGTGCTAAAAATGGGTAGTTCAGAGAGTGGGCTGCCAGGAAGTGGACTTAGTGAAGATGGCGATGGGGTATTTTTTCTTCAATACAGAAAAATGAGGGCATTTTTGTTTTTAACACTAAAAATGAGGGTATTTTTGGCTATTATGCATGGATTTCAATCGTGTTCATGTCTGTATATATAAAATAAGGGCAACCTAGGCAATTCATTTACAATCAACTTGCGAAAGGGAGAATCATGAATAGAAAATTGAACTAGATAGTACGTCAGTCTCATTTAAAAAATGGTAGGTGAGGTTTCTAGAATTACCATCAACGTCAAGAGAGGTCAATGTAATTTATCTTCAATTTCTAATGGCAATTGACAGAAATATTTACATTATTTTCTTTCTCCTTCCTTCAAGACGTGCAGTACCTTGACAAAGTCATTACTGCAATTAAAATTTTCTCATCTATTTTTCATATTTGGATTAAGTATGAAATTTTTTGCATGGTTCGTAATGCATTTTTATTTTGATGAAATTATGTGATGCATTTTTTTTTTATGTTTCTGTCATAGGAAATCTGTTTTTGTTTTGTTTTTTTTGTTTTTTTTTTGTGTTTTTTGTCTCAATATGCATCTTACGTAGTTTTCTCCCATTATTACCTTTCTCACAAAATCTAGGGAAATGTAGGTGCATTGGAATATTTGGAATTCTGTTTTATAAAATATTGACTTGGAGATAAGCAATGGCACCAAATCCAAGAGTTGCGAGAGCATTTCGTGCTATGAGGAGTACTGGCATCATTGAAGAAAAAGTGAAACCAGTCTTGAAAAATCTTTTAAAATTGTACGACAAAAACTGGGAACTTATTGAAGAAGAAAATTACAGAGCCCTCACAGATGCTATATTTGACCAAGAGGAGACACAGGTGCGTCCCTCTCTCTCTATCTCTCCCCCTCTCTCATGTGTGTGTTTTGTCTTACCTGACAGCCTTCTTTTTTTGTTAGTCAGACTGTTTGGCTCCTTTATTTTTATTAGTTTATTCCACCTGTTTATTTTAAAATTTTCAAACAAAGTTCATTTGATTCATCTTTCAGGCGTCAGAGTAAAAGAAGAAACATGAAAACAGCGATGTATGTGGCCTATCATCATATTTGTACTGATTCAAGATGCTGTTATCTCACTTCCACATATGATATATTCACTTACTGGTTTTAATTATTGACTATTTTTTTCTCTTTTTTTCCCTCCCCTTTTTTATTTTTTTGTCTGAGACTAGCAAGAGGAAATGGATGAAGAAGCTCCGACGCATGAGGAGCCCGAACGTCCCCTAAAAAGGTTGCGCTTAAGGAACCAGAATGATCATGTTTCACCTTCTTTTGGATTGGGTGAAACTTCATCAAGAGGGCCACCCAAAGTGGAGGCTGATCTGCCTGAGACTTGTCCCGAACAACGGTCACAGGATATGACAGAGTCACCACAGCCACTTGTTAGAAGCAAAAGAAAGCAACCTGTCTTGCCTAAGCCCGTGTCAATACAGGATAGTTTTGAGCCATCTCAGCCAGGTGCTGCTGACAGAACTGAGCCATTTGCTACAAGGAGAACTGAATCTATTTGGTTTCTCCTCCAGTATGTCTCACGGGAAAAGGAAAGGAACCTCTCTTACCTCAAATTGCTCCAAGAATTTCTGTGAGGTCGCCTCATGCAGTGCGCTTGAAAGAACTAACGGTTAACACTGGCATTGTCCTTTCACCCAAGCCGCACGTACATGATTCTCGTGCTTTGATCAAGCCTAAAGATGAGCCATTTACTGATGACATACTGCAGTCAGAGGTTCCTAGTGCAGTGATTCATGGAGGTACATCTTGTTTCCTGTGGTTGACCTGTGATAATTTTAAGTGCTTATTGATGACTGGCATCTTATAGCAAAATGTTAACTTTCACAGTATCTCTGCATAGCTGGTCTGTACCCTTTCAAGCTTGTTCAGTGGACTTGTCTCTGGGCTTTGTCACATAAAAGTTGTTGGCCTTTGTTGGTTTATGTGATCTATAAAAGCTTTCTATTTAGTGACTTCTATGGTTGATTATTTTAAAATAGTAGGAATGAGTCTTACTTGAAGTTATCAAATATTTGTGTGAAATCTTTCATTTTTGAAGACATATCTATCCCAACAGAACCTTGCCCCAACAAATTTTGATACGCTGCTAACATAGATAATTTATTAAAATTTATATTGTTTGATAGTGATATGTCAATGAATTTATTGATAATGTTGTTAGTGTGTTCATATCATTGAAGGTCAGTTATATCAATGTTGTTCAGTTATTGGATATAACAATTTATATGATCAGTAAATTTTCCTTCTTTCTCTCTCTCTCGGTGATTAACATACACAGACAACTAGTATCTTTCAACTAATGATGGTCAGCTTTGTTTCTTCAAATTTTACAGAGCCATTAAGCATAGAAAATTCTTCAAGTGCAAATGGCTCAATTGGAGCATCTGATGGTCCTGAACATGTTGTATCCCAATCTGTAGATGGGGAAGCTAGAAATGATAGTGTTCTAGCTTCATCAAATGAAAGGACTATCCCAACAGAACCTTGTCCCAACATATTTTGATACGTTGCTAACATAGATAATTTATTAAAATTTATATTGTTTGATGGTGATATGTTGATGAATTTATTGATAATGTCGTTAGTGTGTTCATATCAATGAAGGTCAGTTATATCAATATTGTTCAGTTATTGGATATAACAATTTATAAGATTAGTAAATTTTCCGTCTCTCTCTCTCTCTCTCTTGGTGATTAACAAACACATAGACGACTAGTATCTTTCAACAAATGATGGTCAGCTTTGTTTCTTCAAATTTTACAGAGCCATTAAGCAAAGAAAATTCTTCTAGTGCAAATGGCTCAATCGGAGCATCTGATGGTCCTGAACATATTGTATCCCAATCTGTAGATGGGGAAGCTAGAAATGATGGCGTTCTAGCTTCATCAAATGAAAGGAGAACTGCTTGCAAGCTTGCAAACAATGTGGATGGGTCTTCTTCTAACTTAGATGTTGCTTCCTCACACTATGGAGAGGTGAAAATTTCTTTGACCTGTAATTCTACTCTTGGAAAAATCTGCTTTCAAAATGGTGGACGATAAATGTCTTAGTCTTAGATCATATGAAGTCCAAGACCCAAGTTTTTATGTGATTAAACTAATGAAAGATATGCTTGAGTATTTTCAGGAACTGGGAACTGACTCTGCCAATAAATCACAGGAAACAATTATGCCAGCTATTGATTTATTGAAACAATCTAATGCACTGGATGCTTTGGGTGCTAGAGTAAAGCCATTTGGTGCTTCTAATGGATCAGTCATTACCCCCCATGTGCTGTTGAAGTAGCACAGTCTCAAATTCCAAGACTTCCATCATCATCCAATGGGATAGATGACTGCACACAAACTGATAAGAATACTATTGAGAACATCGGTGAAATTGATGAGGAAAAGGAACAGAATAGTCTTGAGCATGCAAATCCTCATAGTCTGTTGGCTCAGCAGCCTGATGATATAAAGTCTCTTCATGATGCTAATGACATAGCCAAAGGACAAGAAAGAGTTGTGATTTCATTGGTAAATGAAGTCAACAATGAGTGTCCACCATCCTTTCACCATATACCCAAAAATGCAGTTTTTCAGAATGCTGATGTCAATTTCTCTCTGGCTCGGATTGGGGAGAATTGTTGTTCGATTTGTGTTGGCGATTGTTTATCATCATCGACACCTTGTGCTTGTGCAAATGAAGCTGGTGGTGATTTTGCATACACCTTAGAAGGCCTGGTTAAAGATGAATTTTTAGAAGAGTGTATTTCGATGAATCGCGATCCTCAAAAGCACTGCCACTTTTATTGTAAGGAGTGCAAACTGGAAAGATAAAAAAATGATGATATTATAGAACCATGCAAAGGTCACTTAGTGAGGAAGTACATAAAAGCGTGTTGGGGGAAATGTGGCAGCAGCAAGCAATGTGTTAATAGGGTGGTACAGTGTGGTACAAGTTGCAATTTGCAGGTGAGAATTTGAGCCAAAAATATCAGGTTTATGTATTTATTAATTATTATTATTATTATTTTAAATTGGAGTTTTTTGAGAACTTTGAATTTTGAAAAAGAGTAGTAAACCTTACCAATTTTAGCACTTGAACCATGATATGAAATGAGTCGATAAAGCATAAATCAAATTTCTAAAATAATAAAACAGGCTATAAATGCACAGTATGTGACTCTCCCAAGGCAAGCTCTTGAAGCAAAAAAATCCAAGATTTTAGTTTTTTTTATGAAGTTTTGTAAATAAACTTGCTTCAATAAGATCTTCTTGTTAGTTTACATGTAATTCTATGACTAGTGCGCTCTGTTTTGCTCCCCCTATCCCCAGGTTTCAGGTGTTTATGACTCCTAGAGGAAAAGGATGGGGTCTTCGTACCCTAGAGGACCTCCCAAAAGGTGCATTTGTATGTGAATATGTTGGTGAAATATTAACCAATGCAGAGCTCTTTAAGCAAGCCTCGAAAAGCCCCAGCAGTGAGGAACATGCATATCCTGTGCTGCTCGATGCTGATTGGGGTTCAGAAGGAGTCTTAAAGGATGGTCTTTGTTTAGATGCAACACATTATGGAAATGTTGCAAGGTTTATTAATCATAGGTAAGTTCAACAAAACACAGAACCGCATATGCCCTTGTGGCTTCCTCTTAATTATTACTGTGTTCTGATCCCTGCTGGCCGTTCTTGAGTCGTTAACATATTGGTTTTACACTGAAATTATCATTACCGATGTGTATATGTATAATAAAGACACTACCTGGATCCTTATTGATACAAGGAATTTTAGATTATGTTTCATGACTTGTAATTTTTAACTTCACTTTACAATAGAAGAAAGGGAATCGGTCTCGGTACTTGCAATAAAGAAAAATTCAAACAAAGGAAAAGGAAAAAGAAAAAGAAAGAGTCCAAGGTAAGATATAGAGAGGACCAAAAAAATAATTATGGGTGGCAACAGATTGAGTCTTTAACTAATCTGGCTTTTTCATGTGATGCCCCTATGAATTAAGCCTTGAGCCTTTGGAAGTTCAATTTATATCTGGTGTTGAAACATACCATTTCATGACTTGTAACTATCTAGATTTCTAGATTTTCTTCAAACTGTATTTTTGTTCTCTCTCTCTCTCTCTCTCTCTGTGTGGCACTTGCATTTAGATTGCATCCTATCATTTTTTGCATTTACATTTTAGTTTACATCTCTGTCATCTCTCTCTGCTTATCTTCTTCTACTTCTTTTGGTGTTTTCTGAAGTTGAATCTTCATTTGGGTTTTAATATTTCATAAATTTATTTCTTATTCCTCTAGATGTTTCAATTCAAACTTGGTTGAGATACCTGTGGAGGTGGAGACCCCTGACCATCATTATTATCATGTATGGATCTCAGATACTTCTGCACATCCTTCTCCCTCTGGCCATAACTTGTGGTGCTGACCTAATCATTTATAGTCTGGAATGTAATATAGTTTGTGCGTCTTCCCTTTATGCAGCTTGCCTTCTTCACAAGCAGAAAGGTGCAAGCATTGGAGGAACTTACGTGGGTAAGTTAGTTTTCATTAGATTATGTTTTGAAGTTATTCATGCCACAGTGTGGTTGCGTACTTTCACTTAATATATTTTTATATATATACTGTTAAAATCCACCTACTCTCCACCTACTTCACCCACTTAAACCTACTCCACTAAACCTAACCCACTACACCACTACCACCTCACCTACTCCACTAAACCTAACCCACTACACCACTATCACCTCCACTTCACCTACTCCTTACCTACTACACACTCACCCTCTTCTATATATATAGGAATCATGAATCATTGTAATATAGATCAACTACAACATTATATCAATCAATAATAATACATACAATTTATTCTCTCTCTTTCTCTATACATTATTTCTTACATATACATACTAGTAGGCGTGCACCACCATATCGGTGTGCTTAAAATGGGTAGTTAGAAATCTATGGTGTAGTTGAATCCAGCAATTGCAATTGTAGTCATAGAAGGGCATTTTTTATTTGAAGTAAGCGAACATATTTTCATGAGGTTAGGCTTTGTTTATCAAATTGTTTTGAAAAGCTGAATGTGCTGTGAATTTGGAAGTAGTCATCAATGTGGATGATCACAATTATGGAGGTATCCCCATCAGTACCTTGTTTAACCTATCAGGCACTCACGACTTCATCTCCAAAGAGTCTAAAATATGCTTGAGGTATCTAAAAGAATCATTTCCCTGAAGACCCTGAATGTGTTCAGGTGGATGTGTATTACCATTTACTTGATTGATGAAGTTACGTAAAATCTTCTGAAGCTGTGAAACATAGCCTAAGCTTTACTATATATGTCATATAAGAAAGAGGTTGGCAGATGGCACAAACATTTTGACATGTTCTGGCATGCCGTTTATGAATTGTATGACTCTTATCTGATTGTGAGGTTTAATTAATGGTTTCACAAAAAATGGCCTGTTATTGTTGCCTGTATTGCACAGTACAAATCTAGTCCGCTTGGAATATTTGCTAATGAGTTTATACATCGTGCTACAAGAGCATACATTCAGTTTTCCCTCAAAAAATTTTTCAAAACCAATTGTGTGCTTGTATACTTGTTTACTTTGCTTGGAACTCAAATAACAAATTATCGATGCTTATTATTTAAGCTTGGTTGATGCATAAAAAAGAGTTTTTGGGGATTTGTTTTTGTTTTCTTTGTGAAGCTGATAAATGTGATGTGTCTGCAGGATTATGGTATCGATTTCGATGATCATGATCATCCAGTCAAGGCATTTAAGTGCCGGTGTGGCACCAAGTTCTGCCGAAACATCAAACGCTCGAGTAGTAAGTGCTTACCTGTTGTAATGCACGAAGTTGTGTTTTCTTCTTTTTTTTTGGCATGACTAATTTGGCCTTGTTTTCTCATTTGAATGATAAAATATCTTTATAGTAGTTTGCTTGGGCAAGCTTGTGAGCATAATCTAGTCCACTTTGGTCCTTAAAAAAATGATCCTCCCACTTTGGTCCTTGCACTCCTTTTATCTTCTATATATATGTACGTAGCGTAATGTTGCACTTCTTGACGTGCCTGTGTTCTACTTTATCTTTCCATACTGGTAGGGCTGCAAATGAACAAAGCTGTTCGTGAACAGGCTCGAGTTCGGCTCGGTAGGAACTTGTTCGAACTCAGTTCGTTAATTTTTTTTTTGCGTTCGAGCTCAAGCTCGAGCGCGTTAAATTTTTAATAAACAAAGCCTAAACATTCCAAAGCTCGGCTCGTTAGCTGGCTCGTTTAATATTTATTATTTATATATTAAATAATATAAAAATATGTATAAAAAATAAGATAAATATGTTATTTATGTATTTAAAAAATATAAATATAAATAATAGTTAACTATAGATAGTACATTTATATAATAGTGGTAGTAGATATTATTATTTTAGTAAAATATAAACTTTTTTTAGTATGTTTATATATATTGTATATATAATTATATAATCAAAGTTTTAATTGTAACTTTAGTCTCACATGCAAATATGATGGGTCGTTGAACACACCAACAATAAACCCTAAACTACACCAAATTCTTTTAGAATAATGACAAGCTCAGGTATCGATCCACAGGGACAATTGTGAAATTAAGCTAATTTAATTGTTAAATTCCTAAATTAATTTTGATAAAAAGATTGATTGTTCATAGCTTAATTTAATAACAAATAAATTAAACTAAGGAATTAAATTATCAATAATAAATGAAATTGGGTTTACTGAATTGAGGGAAAAACTAGGGCAAAGAGTCCACCACGAGCCACGTAATTAGGGTTTCCAATTGAAATCAATTATGCAATGGTTTGAACGGATTAATGCTTCGCAACTACAAGTTCAAAGCATTTAACAAGAAAATCACCACATTCAATGTACGAGCACGAACCATCTCAAGTAATACGAATCGTTCACTCTAAACTAAGGTAGTGATACGACTTGTTCCTCGTAGTATGGTTCGTCTCATACCTTAAATGTAAAGGAATAGAAAACTCTTGCATGGATAACATTCAACAATCACAGAAAGTCAAATATTCGAAGAAATAATGAAAATATATAAAAGAAACTTCTAAATCACCATACAAATGTTCAAACCTTTACATAATTAAAAATCAAAAAGAAAACTAAATAATTACATGGCTAGGGTTTTGATCAAAACCCTAGAAAAGGAGATTAGCCACTCATGGAGGAGTGGAAGGAGGTAGATGGCGAAGAAAACACCATGAGAGACATCCTTGAAACTTTTTGTTTCTCTTCCCTTCCAAACCCTAGCCTCTCTCTTTAGGTCAAAACAAGTTCCGAACCCTAATCCAGCCTTTTCCTTGCCTTTTTATACTTCTGATCCCTTCTAAACAGGTTTAAAATGTCGGGCACAGTTTTCTAGAAAAAGTCAACGCACGTGCGGGAAAGTCAACGCACGTGCGGCTTGGTCAACTCTCTCCAAATTCTGTCTTTTTGCCCACTTTATGCTCCAACTATGTACAACCTGCTTGACATTCAACACATAAAGTATACGGTTTGACCAGCAAGTGAAGTTAAGAGATTCTAATTAACAGTCTCAATGATGTACAATTCGGCCTTAATCACATCCCCCAACATACTACTTGCTAGTCCTCAAGCAAGTAATAAAAATAAAATTAAATTAAACAAAATCTAACTAGTTCCTCTTTCGTGGGATAACTGTTGCATTTAGCATATGCAACAAGCCTTTAAACCACAAAGTTACCCCAAGTGGACGAGTAAAGTCTCGTGAGGGTTTCCAGAAATTATACCCACAAACATTTACAATTTCATGTATACTCAACAACAAATGACCACACTACTCTACCTAATAACAATCAACTTATGTGCCACTACAGTGTGATATTAAAACATAATAAGTCATTAAAGGCATAGTGGACAAGCATGAAGGAACCTATTGAGTCAAAACCACAATTCAGTTAATATAAAAGTAAAGTCCCCTGTACTTGCGCATGCTAGTAGACAAGTCATGAGTACCCTCGGTGTAAAGTGCATTCACCATATTAGTTAACTGTCCACTATAATAGTCCAGTGTAACTCATAATAACACCCAGCATATACAGAAAAACTAACCTGTTGCAGTCAAGATTCTTATTTTTTTTTTTTTTTTAAGATGACTCTGCAATGCCTTGATCCATTAAGCTTTCTAATCAACCCATGTAGCAAGTATTGGGTCAATGACTCCCAAACCAGACGGTTTTAGGGCACTAGTGTAACAAGCCCAAACGCCCCGGGAGGAATGAGCTCCCGTTCTGTTCATTTTGGGGTCACTACAGCTCAGGACTCTCCAATTTGTCACGGTTCTAAGTCTGAACCAAAGAGTCCAAATCCGACAAATCGTTTTGAGAAACAGATTTTTGAAAAGAAGTGCCAAACATGAACTGCTTTGTCAGATACAGAGTCGCCACCTAAATGTTTTTTTAATGGGAAATTTAGGAAACCCTGACTCGGTGCCAAAGGCCACGTGTCCGTCATCACCAAAGTTGCCTCGGCTCGGGAACTTGGGTACGATTGGGGAAGGTCACTTCGTGACCTCCCTTGGAAAGGTTGCGCTACAACTGGGTGTGTAGCAAATTTGGAGCTAACACCAGTTGATGATGCTTTGCTGGGGAGTTTGGACGTGATAAGATCTGTCCAGATGA
>NW_021025614.1:1240168-1261794 GCF_004153795.1 Camellia sinensis | reverse complement strand
ATATCTGCCATCACGCAAGAGGGTCTGAATAAGTGTCCGAGTGTTCCAATCCAAATGCTCGAGAAACGGCAGGTAAATGTCATAATTACAAATCTTCCATCATGCAAGAGGGTCTGAATAAGTGTCCGAGTGTTCCAATCCAAATGCTCGAGAAACGGCAGGTAAATGTCATAATTACAAATCTTCCATCATGCAAGAGGGTCTGAATAAGTGTCCGAGTGTTCCAATCCAAATGCTCGAGAAACGGCAGGTAAATGTCATAATTACAAATCTTCCATCATGCAAGAGGGTCTGAATAAGTGTCCGAGTGTTTAAACCGTAATTCTTGAGAAATGGCAAGTAAACACCATAATTACATATCTGCAATCATGCAAGAGGATCCGAATAAGTTTACATGTGTTTAAATCCTAATGCAAGAGAAATGGCAACTAAACACCATAATTACATATCTGCCATCATGCACGAGAGTCCGAGTAATTGTCCTAGTGTTTAAACCCGAATTCATGACAAAGTGCAAGTAAACACCATAATTACATATCTGCCATCATGCAAGAGGGTCGGAATAAGTGTCGGAGTGTTCAAACCCTAATGCGTGAGAAATGGCAAGTAAATACGATAATTACACATCTGCCATCATGCAAGAGAGTCTGAACAAGTGTCCGAGAGTTTGAACCCTAGTGGATGATAAATGGCAAGTACACGCCGAAATTACATATCTGCCATCACGCAAGAGGATCTGAATAAGTGTCTGAGAGATTAAACCCTAATGCATGAGAAATGGCAAGTACACACCATAATTACATATCTGCCACCATGCGAGAGAGTCTGAATTATTGTCCGAGAGTTTAAACCCTAATGGATGAGAAATGGCAAGTAAACACCATAATTACATATCTGCCATCACGCAAGAGGGTCGGAATAAGTGTCCGAGTGTTTAAACCCTAATGTATGAGAAATGGCAAATAAACACCATAATTACATATCTGCCATCATGGTAGAGGGTCTGAATAACTGTCAGAGAGTTTAAACCCTAATGGATGAGAAATGGCAAGTAAACAGCATAATTACATATCTGCCATCACGCAAGAGGGTCTGAAAAAGTATCCGAGTGTTTAAACCCTAATGCATGAGAAATGGAAACTACACACCACAATTACATATCTGCCATCATGCAAGAGGGTCTGAATAAGTTTCCGAGTGTTTAAACTCTAATTCAAGAGAATTGGCAAACAAATACCATAATTACATATCTGCTATCACACAAGACGGTTCATATAAGTGTCCGAGTGTTCGAATCCTAATGCTCGAGAAACGGCAGGTAAATGTCACAATTACGTATCTTCCATCATGCAAGAGGGTCCGAATAAGTGTACGAGTGTTTAAACCGTCATGCTTGAGAAATGGCAAGTAAACAACATAATTACATATCTGCAATGACGCAAGAGGGTTCGAATAATTGTACGAGTGTTTAATTCCTAATGCAAGAGAAATGACAACTAAACACCATAATTACATATCTGCCATCATGCAAGAGAGTCCGAGTAATGGTCCAAGTGTTTAAACCGTAATGCATGAGAAATGGCAAATGAACACCACAATTATGTATCTGCTATCATGCAAGAGGGTCGGAATGAGTGTCTGAGTGTTTAGACCCAAATGCATGAGAAATGGCAAGTAAACACCATAATTACATATCTGCCATCATGCAAGAGGGTCTGAACAATTGTCTGAGAGTTTAAACCCTAATGGAAGACAAATGGCAACTAAACACCATAATTACATATCTGCCATCACGCAAGAGGGTCTGAATAAGTGTCCGAGTGTTTAAACCCTAATGCTTGAGAAATGGCACGTAAACACCATAATTACATATCTGCCATCACGCAAGAGGATCTGAATAAGTGTCCGAGTGTTTAAACCCTAATGCAAGAGAAATGGCAACTAAACACCATAATTACATATCTGCCATCACGCAAGAGGGTCGGAATAAGTGTCCGAGTGGTTAAACCCCAATGCATGAGAAATGGCAAGCAAACACCATAATTACATATCTGCTATCACGCAAGACGGTTCAAATAAGTGTCCGAGTGTTTGAATCCAAATGCTCGAGAAACGGCAGGTAAATGTCATAATTACATATCTTCCATCATGCAGGTGGGCCCGAATAAGTGTTCAAGTGTTTAAACCGTAATGCTTGAGAAATGGCAAGTAAACACCATAATTACATATCTGCAATCACTCAAGAGGGTCCGAATAAGTGTACAAGTGTTTAAATCCTAATGCAAGAGAAATGGCAACTAAACACCATAATTACATATCTGCCATCATGCAAGAGAGTCCGAGTAATTGTCCGAGTGTTTAAACCCTAATGCATGAGAAATGGCAAATGAACACCATAATTATGTATCTGCTATCATGCAAGAGGATCGGAATAAGTGTCCGAGTGTTTAAACCCTAATGCATGAGAAATGGCAAGTAAACACCATAATTACATATCTGCCATCACGCAAGAGTGCCGGAATAAGTGTCTGAGTGTTTAAACCCTAATGCATGAGAAATGGCAAATAAACACCATAATTACATATCTGCCATCATGCTAGAGGGTCTGAATAACTGTCTGAGAGTTTAAACCCAAATGGATGAGAAATGGCAAGTAAACACCATAATTACATATCTCCCATCACGCAAGAGGGTCCGAATAAGTATCCGAGTGTTTAAACCCTAATGCATGAGAAATGGCAACTACACACCATAATTACATATCTGCCATCATGCAAGAGGGTCTGAATAAGTTTCCGAGTGTTTAAACTCTAATGCAAGAGAATTGGCAAGCAAATACCATAATTACATATCTGCTATCACGCAAGACAGTTCAAATAAGTGTCCGAGTGTTCGAATCCTAATGCTCGAGAAACGGCAGGTAAATGTCACAATTACGTATCTTCCATCATGCAAGAGGGTCCGAATAAGTGTCCGAGTGTTTAAACCGTCATGCTTGAGAAATGGCAAGTAAACACCATAATTACATATCTGCAATCACGCAAGAGGGTTCGAATAATTGTACGAGTGTTTAAATCCTAATGCAAGAGAAATGACAACTAAACACCATAATTACATATCTGCCATCATGCAAGAGAGTCCGGGTAATTGTCCGAGTGTTTAAACCGTAATGCATGAGAAATGGCAAATGAACACCACAATTATGTATCTGCTATCATGCAAGAGGATCGGAATAAGTGTCCGAGTGTTTAAACCCTAATGCATGAGAAATGGCAAATAAACACCATAATTACATATCTGCCATCACGCAAGAGGGTCGGAATAAGTGTCCGAGTGTTTAAACCCTAAGGCATGAGAAATGGAAAATAAACACCAAAATTACATATCTGCCATCATCAAGAGGGTACGAATAAGTGTCCGAGTGTTTAAACCCTAAGGCATGAGAAATGGAAAATAAACACCAAAATTACATATCTGCCATCATCAAGAGGGTACGAATAAGTGTCCGAGTGTTTAAACCCTAAGGCATGAGAAATGGAAAATAAACACCAAAATTACATATCTGCCATCATCAAGAGGGTACGAATAAGTGTCCGAGTGTTTAAACCCTAAGGCATGAGAAATGGAAAATAAACACCAAAATTACATATCTGCCATCATCAAGAGGGTACGAATAAGTGTCCGAGTGTTTAAACCCTAAGGCATGAGAAATGGAAAATAAACACCAAAATTACATATCTGCCATCATCAAGAGGGTACGAATAAGTGTCCGAGTGTTTAAACCCTAAGGCATGAGAAATGGAAAATAAACACCAAAATTACATATCTGCCATCATCAAGAGGGTACGAATAAGTGTCCGAGTGTTTAAACCCTAAGGCATGAGAAATGGAAAATAAACACCAAAATTACATATCTGCCATCATCAAGAGGGTACGAATAAGTGTCCGAGTGTTTAAACCCTAAGGCATGAGAAATGGAAAATAAACACCAAAATTACATATCTGCCATCATCAAGAGGGTACGAATAAGTGTCCGAGTGTTTAAACCCTAAGGCATGAGAAATGGAAAATAAACACCAAAATTACATATCTGCCATCATCAAGAGGGTACGAATAAGTGTCCGAGTGTTTAAACCCTAAGGCATGAGAAATGGAAAATAAACACCAAAATTACATATCTGCCATCATCAAGAGGGTACGAATAAGTGTCCGAGTGTTTAAACCCTAAGGCATGAGAAATGGAAAATAAACACCAAAATTACATATCTGCCATCATCAAGAGGGTACGAATAAGTGTCCGAGTGTTTAAACCCTAAGGCATGAGAAATGGAAAATAAACACCAAAATTACATATCTGCCATCATCAAGAGGGTACGAATAAGTGTCCGAGTGTTTAAACCCTAAGGCATGAGAAATGGAAAATAAACACCAAAATTACATATCTGCCATCATCAAGAGGGTACGAATAAGTGTCCGAGTGTTTAAACCCTAAGGCATGAGAAATGGAAAATAAACACCAAAATTACATATCTGCCATCATCAAGAGGGTACGAATAAGTGTCCGAGTGTTTAAACCCTAAGGCATGAGAAATGGAAAATAAACACCAAAATTACATATCTGCCATCATCAAGAGGGTACGAATAAGTGTCCGAGTGTTTAAACCCTAAGGCATGAGAAATGGAAAATAAACACCAAAATTACATATCTGCCATCATCAAGAGGGTACGAATAAGTGTCCGAGTGTTTAAACCCTAAGGCATGAGAAATGGAAAATAAACACCAAAATTACATATCTGCCATCATCAAGAGGGTACGAATAAGTGTCCGAGTGTTTAAACCCTAAGGCATGAGAAATGGAAAATAAACACCAAAATTACATATCTGCCATCATCAAGAGGGTACGAATAAGTGTCCGAGTGTTTAAACCCTAAGGCATGAGAAATGGAAAATAAACACCAAAATTACATATCTGCCATCATCAAGAGGGTACGAATAAGTGTCCGAGTGTTTAAACCCTAAGGCATGAGAAATGGAAAATAAACACCAAAATTACATATCTGCCATCATCAAGAGGGTACGAATAAGTGTCCGAGTGTTTAAACCCTAAGGCATGAGAAATGGAAAATAAACACCAAAATTACATATCTGCCATCATCAAGAGGGTACGAATAAGTGTCCGAGTGTTTAAACCCTAAGGCATGAGAAATGGAAAATAAACACCAAAATTACATATCTGCCATCATCAAGAGGGTACGAATAAGTGTCCGAGTGTTTAAACCCTAAGGCATGAGAAATGGAAAATAAACACCAAAATTACATATCTGCCATCATCAAGAGGGTACGAATAAGTGTCCGAGTGTTTAAACCCTAAGGCATGAGAAATGGAAAATAAACACCAAAATTACATATCTGCCATCATCAAGAGGGTACGAATAAGTGTCCGAGTGTTTAAACCCTAAGGCATGAGAAATGGAAAATAAACACCAAAATTACATATCTGCCATCATCAAGAGGGTACGAATAAGTGTCCGAGTGTTTAAACCCTAAGGCATGAGAAATGGAAAATAAACACCAAAATTACATATCTGCCATCATCAAGAGGGTACGAATAAGTGTCCGAGTGTTTAAACCCTAAGGCATGAGAAATGGAAAATAAACACCAAAATTACATATCTGCCATCATCAAGAGGGTACGAATAAGTGTCCGAGTGTTTAAACCCTAAGGCATGAGAAATGGAAAATAAACACCAAAATTACATATCTGCCATCATCAAGAGGGTACGAATAAGTGTCCGAGTGTTTAAACCCTAAGGCATGAGAAATGGAAAATAAACACCAAAATTACATATCTGCCATCATCAAGAGGGTACGAATAAGTGTCCGAGTGTTTAAACCCTAAGGCATGAGAAATGGAAAATAAACACCAAAATTACATATCTGCCATCATCAAGAGGGTACGAATAAGTGTCCGAGTGTTTAAACCCTAAGGCATGAGAAATGGAAAATAAACACCAAAATTACATATCTGCCATCATCAAGAGGGTACGAATAAGTGTCCGAGTGTTTAAACCCTAAGGCATGAGAAATGGAAAATAAACACCAAAATTACATATCTGCCATCATCAAGAGGGTACGAATAAGTGTCCGAGTGTTTAAACCCTAAGGCATGAGAAATGGAAAATAAACACCAAAATTACATATCTGCCATCATCAAGAGGGTACGAATAAGTGTCCGAGTGTTTAAACCCTAAGGCATGAGAAATGGAAAATAAACACCAAAATTACATATCTGCCATCATCAAGAGGGTACGAATAAGTGTCCGAGTGTTTAAACCCTAAGGCATGAGAAATGGAAAATAAACACCAAAATTACATATCTGCCATCATCAAGAGGGTACGAATAAGTGTCCGAGTGTTTAAACCCTAAGGCATGAGAAATGGAAAATAAACACCAAAATTACATATCTGCCATCATCAAGAGGGTACGAATAAGTGTCCGAGTGTTTAAACCCTAAGGCATGAGAAATGGAAAATAAACACCAAAATTACATATCTGCCATCATCAAGAGGGTACGAATAAGTGTCCGAGTGTTTAAACCCTAAGGCATGAGAAATGGAAAATAAACACCAAAATTACATATCTGCCATCATCAAGAGGGTACGAATAAGTGTCCGAGTGTTTAAACCCTAAGGCATGAGAAATGGAAAATAAACACCAAAATTACATATCTGCCATCATCAAGAGGGTACGAATAAGTGTCCGAGTGTTTAAACCCTAAGGCATGAGAAATGGAAAATAAACACCAAAATTACATATCTGCCATCATCAAGAGGGTACGAATAAGTGTCCGAGTGTTTAAACCCTAAGGCATGAGAAATGGAAAATAAACACCAAAATTACATATCTGCCATCATCAAGAGGGTACGAATAAGTGTCCGAGTGTTTAAACCCTAAGGCATGAGAAATGGAAAATAAACACCAAAATTACATATCTGCCATCATCAAGAGGGTACGAATAAGTGTCCGAGTGTTTAAACCCTAAGGCATGAGAAATGGAAAATAAACACCAAAATTACATATCTGCCATCATCAAGAGGGTACGAATAAGTGTCCGAGTGTTTAAACCCTAAGGCATGAGAAATGGAAAATAAACACCAAAATTACATATCTGCCATCATCAAGAGGGTACGAATAAGTGTCCGAGTGTTTAAACCCTAAGGCATGAGAAATGGAAAATAAACACCAAAATTACATATCTGCCATCATCAAGAGGGTACGAATAAGTGTCCGAGTGTTTAAACCCTAAGGCATGAGAAATGGAAAATAAACACCAAAATTACATATCTGCCATCATCAAGAGGGTACGAATAAGTGTCCGAGTGTTTAAACCCTAAGGCATGAGAAATGGAAAATAAACACCAAAATTACATATCTGCCATCATCAAGAGGGTACGAATAAGTGTCCGAGTGTTTAAACCCTAAGGCATGAGAAATGGAAAATAAACACCAAAATTACATATCTGCCATCATCAAGAGGGTACGAATAAGTGTCCGAGTGTTTAAACCCTAAGGCATGAGAAATGGAAAATAAACACCAAAATTACATATCTGCCATCATCAAGAGGGTACGAATAAGTGTCCGAGTGTTTAAACCCTAAGGCATGAGAAATGGAAAATAAACACCAAAATTACATATCTGCCATCATCAAGAGGGTACGAATAAGTGTCCGAGTGTTTAAACCCTAAGGCATGAGAAATGGAAAATAAACACCAAAATTACATATCTGCCATCATCAAGAGGGTACGAATAAGTGTCCGAGTGTTTAAACCCTAAGGCATGAGAAATGGAAAATAAACACCAAAATTACATATCTGCCATCATCAAGAGGGTACGAATAAGTGTCCGAGTGTTTAAACCCTAAGGCATGAGAAATGGAAAATAAACACCAAAATTACATATCTGCCATCATCAAGAGGGTACGAATAAGTGTCCGAGTGTTTAAACCCTAAGGCATGAGAAATGGAAAATAAACACCAAAATTACATATCTGCCATCATCAAGAGGGTACGAATAAGTGTCCGAGTGTTTAAACCCTAAGGCATGAGAAATGGAAAATAAACACCAAAATTACATATCTGCCATCATCAAGAGGGTACGAATAAGTGTCCGAGTGTTTAAACCCTAAGGCATGAGAAATGGAAAATAAACACCAAAATTACATATCTGCCATCATCAAGAGGGTACGAATAAGTGTCCGAGTGTTTAAACCCTAAGGCATGAGAAATGGAAAATAAACACCAAAATTACATATCTGCCATCATCAAGAGGGTACGAATAAGTGTCCGAGTGTTTAAACCCTAAGGCATGAGAAATGGAAAATAAACACCAAAATTACATATCTGCCATCATCAAGAGGGTACGAATAAGTGTCCGAGTGTTTAAACCCTAAGGCATGAGAAATGGAAAATAAACACCAAAATTACATATCTGCCATCATCAAGAGGGTACGAATAAGTGTCCGAGTGTTTAAACCCTAAGGCATGAGAAATGGAAAATAAACACCAAAATTACATATCTGCCATCATCAAGAGGGTACGAATAAGTGTCCGAGTGTTTAAACCCTAAGGCATGAGAAATGGAAAATAAACACCAAAATTACATATCTGCCATCATCAAGAGGGTACGAATAAGTGTCCGAGTGTTTAAACCCTAAGGCATGAGAAATGGAAAATAAACACCAAAATTACATATCTGCCATCATCAAGAGGGTACGAATAAGTGTCCGAGTGTTTAAACCCTAAGGCATGAGAAATGGAAAATAAACACCAAAATTACATATCTGCCATCATCAAGAGGGTACGAATAAGTGTCCGAGTGTTTAAACCCTAAGGCATGAGAAATGGAAAATAAACACCAAAATTACATATCTGCCATCATCAAGAGGGTACGAATAAGTGTCCGAGTGTTTAAACCCTAAGGCATGAGAAATGGAAAATAAACACCAAAATTACATATCTGCCATCATCAAGAGGGTACGAATAAGTGTCCGAGTGTTTAAACCCTAAGGCATGAGAAATGGAAAATAAACACCAAAATTACATATCTGCCATCATCAAGAGGGTACGAATAAGTGTCCGAGTGTTTAAACCCTAAGGCATGAGAAATGGAAAATAAACACCAAAATTACATATCTGCCATCATCAAGAGGGTACGAATAAGTGTCCGAGTGTTTAAACCCTAAGGCATGAGAAATGGAAAATAAACACCAAAATTACATATCTGCCATCATCAAGAGGGTACGAATAAGTGTCCGAGTGTTTAAACCCTAAGGCATGAGAAATGGAAAATAAACACCAAAATTACATATCTGCCATCATCAAGAGGGTACGAATAAGTGTCCGAGTGTTTAAACCCTAAGGCATGAGAAATGGAAAATAAACACCAAAATTACATATCTGCCATCATCAAGAGGGTACGAATAAGTGTCCGAGTGTTTAAACCCTAAGGCATGAGAAATGGAAAATAAACACCAAAATTACATATCTGCCATCATCAAGAGGGTACGAATAAGTGTCCGAGTGTTTAAACCCTAAGGCATGAGAAATGGAAAATAAACACCAAAATTACATATCTGCCATCATCAAGAGGGTACGAATAAGTGTCCGAGTGTTTAAACCCTAAGGCATGAGAAATGGAAAATAAACACCAAAATTACATATCTGCCATCATCAAGAGGGTACGAATAAGTGTCCGAGTGTTTAAACCCTAAGGCATGAGAAATGGAAAATAAACACCAAAATTACATATCTGCCATCATCAAGAGGGTACGAATAAGTGTCCGAGTGTTTAAACCCTAAGGCATGAGAAATGGAAAATAAACACCAAAATTACATATCTGCCATCATCAAGAGGGTACGAATAAGTGTCCGAGTGTTTAAACCCTAAGGCATGAGAAATGGAAAATAAACACCAAAATTACATATCTGCCATCATCAAGAGGGTACGAATAAGTGTCCGAGTGTTTAAACCCTAAGGCATGAGAAATGGAAAATAAACACCAAAATTACATATCTGCCATCATCAAGAGGGTACGAATAAGTGTCCGAGTGTTTAAACCCTAAGGCATGAGAAATGGAAAATAAACACCAAAATTACATATCTGCCATCATCAAGAGGGTACGAATAAGTGTCCGAGTGTTTAAACCCTAAGGCATGAGAAATGGAAAATAAACACCAAAATTACATATCTGCCATCATCAAGAGGGTACGAATAAGTGTCCGAGTGTTTAAACCCTAAGGCATGAGAAATGGAAAATAAACACCAAAATTACATATCTGCCATCATCAAGAGGGTACGAATAAGTGTCCGAGTGTTTAAACCCTAAGGCATGAGAAATGGAAAATAAACACCAAAATTACATATCTGCCATCATCAAGAGGGTACGAATAAGTGTCCGAGTGTTTAAACCCTAAGGCATGAGAAATGGAAAATAAACACCAAAATTACATATCTGCCATCATCAAGAGGGTACGAATAAGTGTCCGAGTGTTTAAACCCTAAGGCATGAGAAATGGAAAATAAACACCAAAATTACATATCTGCCATCATCAAGAGGGTACGAATAAGTGTCCGAGTGTTTAAACCCTAAGGCATGAGAAATGGAAAATAAACACCAAAATTACATATCTGCCATCATCAAGAGGGTACGAATAAGTGTCCGAGTGTTTAAACCCTAAGGCATGAGAAATGGAAAATAAACACCAAAATTACATATCTGCCATCATCAAGAGGGTACGAATAAGTGTCCGAGTGTTTAAACCCTAAGGCATGAGAAATGGAAAATAAACACCAAAATTACATATCTGCCATCATCAAGAGGGTACGAATAAGTGTCCGAGTGTTTAAACCCTAAGGCATGAGAAATGGAAAATAAACACCAAAATTACATATCTGCCATCATCAAGAGGGTACGAATAAGTGTCCGAGTGTTTAAACCCTAAGGCATGAGAAATGGAAAATAAACACCAAAATTACATATCTGCCATCATCAAGAGGGTACGAATAAGTGTCCGAGTGTTTAAACCCTAAGGCATGAGAAATGGAAAATAAACACCAAAATTACATATCTGCCATCATCAAGAGGGTACGAATAAGTGTCCGAGTGTTTAAACCCTAAGGCATGAGAAATGGAAAATAAACACCAAAATTACATATCTGCCATCATCAAGAGGGTACGAATAAGTGTCCGAGTGTTTAAACCCTAAGGCATGAGAAATGGAAAATAAACACCAAAATTACATATCTGCCATCATCAAGAGGGTACGAATAAGTGTCCGAGTGTTTAAACCCTAAGGCATGAGAAATGGAAAATAAACACCAAAATTACATATCTGCCATCATCAAGAGGGTACGAATAAGTGTCCGAGTGTTTAAACCCTAAGGCATGAGAAATGGAAAATAAACACCAAAATTACATATCTGCCATCATCAAGAGGGTACGAATAAGTGTCCGAGTGTTTAAACCCTAAGGCATGAGAAATGGAAAATAAACACCAAAATTACATATCTGCCATCATCAAGAGGGTACGAATAAGTGTCCGAGTGTTTAAACCCTAAGGCATGAGAAATGGAAAATAAACACCAAAATTACATATCTGCCATCATCAAGAGGGTACGAATAAGTGTCCGAGTGTTTAAACCCTAAGGCATGAGAAATGGAAAATAAACACCAAAATTACATATCTGCCATCATCAAGAGGGTACGAATAAGTGTCCGAGTGTTTAAACCCTAAGGCATGAGAAATGGAAAATAAACACCAAAATTACATATCTGCCATCATCAAGAGGGTACGAATAAGTGTCCGAGTGTTTAAACCCTAAGGCATGAGAAATGGAAAATAAACACCAAAATTACATATCTGCCATCATCAAGAGGGTACGAATAAGTGTCCGAGTGTTTAAACCCTAAGGCATGAGAAATGGAAAATAAACACCAAAATTACATATCTGCTGAGAAATGGCAAGTAAACACCATAATTACATATCTGCAATGATGCAAGAGGGACCAAATAAGTGTACGAGTGTTTAAATCCTAAAGCAAGGGAAATGGCAACTAAACACCATAATTACATATCTGCCATCATACAAGAGAGTCCGAGTAATTGTCCGAGTGTTTAAACCCTAATGCATTAGAAATGGCAAATCAACACCACAATTATATATCTGTTATCATGCAAGCGGGTCGGAATAAGTGTCCGAGTGTTTAAACCCTAATGCACGAGAAATTGCAAGTAAACACTATAATTATATATCTGCCATCATGCAAGAGGGTCTGAACAAGTGTCTGAGAGTTTAAACCCTAATGGATGAGAAATGGCAAGTAAACACCATAATTACATATCTGTCATCAAGCAAGAGGTTCTGAATAAGTGTCCTAGTGTTTAAACCCTAATCCATGAGAAATGGCTAGTAAACCCCATAATTACATACCTGCCATCACGCAAGAGGGTCTGAAGAAATGTCCGAGTGCTTAAACCCTAATGCATGAGAAATGGCAACTAAACACCATAATTACATATCTGTCATCAAGCAAGAGGGTCTGAATAAGTTTCCGAGTGTTTAAACCCTAACGCATGAGAAATGGCAGGCAAACAACATAATTACATATCTGCTATCACGCAAGACGGTTCAAATAAGTGTCTGAGTGCTCGAATCCTAATGCTCGAGAAACGGCAGGTAAATGTCATAATTACATATCTTCCATCATGCAAGAGAGTCCGAATAAGTGTTCGAGTGTTTAAACCGGAATGCTTGAGAAATGGCAAGTAAACACCATAATTACATATCTGCCATCATGCAAGAGGGTCGGAATAAGTGTCCGAGTGTTCAAACCCTAATGCATGAGAAATGGCAAGTAAACAGCATAATTACATATCTGCGATCATGCAAGAGAGTCTGAACAAGTGTCCGAGAGTTTAAACCCTAATGGATGAGAAATGGAAAGTACACACCACAATTACATATCTGCCATCACGCAAGAGGATCTGAATAAGTGTCCGAGTGTTTAAACCGTAATGCATGAGAAACGGCAAGTAAACACCATTATTACATATCTGCCATCATGCAAGAGGGTTTGAATAACTGTCCGAGAGTTTAAACCCAAATGGATGAGAAATGCCAAGTAAACACCATAATTACATATCTGCCATCATGCAAGAGGGTCTGAATAACTGTCTGAGAGTTTAAACCCTAATGGATGAGAAATGGCAAGTAAACACCATAATTACATATCTGCCATCACGCAAGAGGGTCTGAATAAGTGTCCGAGTGTTTAAACCCTAATGCTTGAGAAATGGCAAGTAAACACCATAATTACATATCTGCCATCATGCAAGAGGGTCTGAATATGTTGCCGAGTGTTTAAACCCGAATGCATGAGAAATGGAAAGCAAACACCAAAATTACGTATCTGCTATCACGCAAGACGGTTCAAATAAGTGTCCGAGTGTTCTAATCGTAATGCCTGAGAAACGGCAGGTAAATGTCATAATTACATACCTTCCATCATGCAAGAGGGTTTGAATAAGTGTCCGAGTGTTTAAACCGTAATGCTTGAGACATGGCAAGTAAACACCATAATTACATATATGCAATCATGTAAGAGGGTCCAAATAAGTGTACGAGTGTTTAAATCCTAATGCGAGAGAAATGGCAACTAAACACCATAATTACATATCTGCCATCATGCAAGAGAGTCCGAGTAATTGTCCAAGTGTATAAACCCTAATGCATGAGAAATGGCAAATGAACACCGTAATTATATATCTGCTATCGTGCAAGAGGGTCGGAATAAGTGTTCAAGTGTTTAAACCCGAATGCATGAGAAATGGCAAGAAAACACCATAATTACATATCTGCCATCATGCAAGAGAGTGTGAACAAGTGGTCGAGAGTTTAAACCCTAATGGATGAGAAATGGCAAGTAAACACCATAATTACATATCTGCCATCACGCAAGAGGGTCTGAATAAGTGTCCGAGTGTTTAAACCCGAATGGATGAGAAATGTCAGGTAAACACCATACTTACATATCTGCCATCACACAAGAGGATGTGAATAAGTGTCCGAGTGTTTAAACCCTAATGCATGAGAAATGGCAAGTAAAAACCATAATTACGTATCTGCCATCATGCAAGAGGGTCTGAATAACTGTCTGGGAGTTTAAACCCTAATGGATGAGAAATGGCATGTAAACACCATAATTACATATCTGCCATCACGCAAGAGGGTCTGAATAAGTGTCCGAGTGTTTAAACCCTAATGCATGAGAAATGGCAGCTAAACACCATAAATACATATCTGCCATCATACAAGAGGGTCGGAATAAGTTTCTGAGTGTTTAAACCCTAATGAATGAGAAATGGAAAGCAAACATCATAATTACATATCTACTATCATGCAAGACGGTTCAAATAAGTGTCCGAGTGTTCGAATCCTAATGCTCGAGAAACGGCAGGTAAATGTCATAATTACATACCTTCCGTCATGCAAGAGGGTCCGAATTAGTGTCCGAGTGTTTAAACCATAATGCTTGAGACCTGGCAAGTAAACACCATAATTACATATCTGCAATCATGCAAGAGGGTCCGAATCAGTGTACGAGTGTTTAAATCCTAATGCAAGAGAAATGGAAACTAAACACCATAATTACATATCTGCCATCATGCAAGAGAGTCTGAGTAATTGTCCGAGTGATTAAACCCTAATGCATGAGAAATGGCAACTGAACACCATAATTATATATCTGCTATCATGCAAGAGGGTCGGAATACGTGTCCGAGTGTTTAAACCCGAATGCATGAGAAATGGCAAGTAAACTCCATAATTACATATCTGCCATCATGCAAGAGAGTCTGAACAAGTGTTTGAGAGTTTAAACCCTAATGGATGAGAAATAGCAAGTAAACACCATAATTACATATCTGCCATCACGCAAGAGAGTCTGAATAAGTGTCCGAGTGTTTAAACCCTAATGCAAGAGAAATGGCAAGTAAACACCATAATTACATATCTGCCATCATGCATGAGGGTCTGAACAAGTGTCTTGGAGTTCAAACCCTAATGGATGAGAAATGGCACGAAAACACCATAATTACATATCTGCCATCACGCAAGATGGTTCAAGTAAGTGTCCGAGTGTTTGAGTCCTAATGCTTGAGAAACGGCAGGTAAATGTCATAATAATTGTCCGATTGTCCAAGACTTTAAACCCTAATCGATGGGAAATGGCAAGTAAACACCATAATTATATATCTGCCATCACGCAAGAGGGTCTGAATAAGTGTCCAAGTGTTTAAACCCGAATGCATGGGAAATGGCAAGTAAACACCATGATTACATATCTGCCATCATGCAAGAGAGTCTGAACAAGTGTTCGAGAGTTTAAACCCTAATGGATGAGAAATGGCAAGTAAACACCATAATTACATATCTGCCTTCATGCAAGAGGGTCTGAGTAACTGTCTGAGAGTTTAAACCCTAATGGATGAGAAATGCCAAGTAAACACCATAATTACATATCTGCCATCACGCAAAAGGGTTTGAATAAGTGTCCGAGTGTTTAAACCCTAACGCATGAGAAATGGCAAGTAAACACCATAATTACATATCTGCCATCATGTACGAGGGTCAGAACAAGTGCCTTGGAGTTTAAACCCTAATGGATGAGAAATGGCAAGTAAACACGATAATTACAAATCTGGCATCACGCAAGAGGGTCCGAATAACTGTCTGAGTGTTTAAACCCTAATGCATGGGAAATGGCAAGTAAACACCATAACTACATACCTGCCATCATGCAAGAGGGTTTGAATAACTGTCCGAAAGTTTAAGCCCTAATGCATGAGAACTGGCAAGTAAACACCATAATTACATATCTGCCATCACGCCAGAAGGTCTGAATAAGTGTCCGAGTGTTTAAACCCTAATGCATGAGAAATGGCAAGTAAACACCATAACTACATACCTGCCATCACGCAAGAGGGTCTGAATAACCGTCCGAAGGCCTAAACCCTAATGCATGAGAAATGACAAGTAAACACCATAATTATATATCTGCCATCACGCAAGAGGGTCTGAATAAGTGTCCGAGTGTTTAAACCGTAATGCAAGAGAAATGGCAAGTAAACACCATAATTACATATCTGCCATCATGCAAGAGAGTCCAAGTAATTGTCCGAGTGTTTAAACCCTAATACTTGAGAAATGGCAAGTAAACACCAAAATTACATGTCTGCCATCATGCAAGAGGGTCGGAATAAGTGTCCGAGCGTTCAAACCCTAATGCATGAGAAATGGCAAGTAAACACCATAATTACATATCTGCCATCATGCAAGAGAGTCTGAACAAGTGTCCGAGAGTTTAAACCCTAATGGATGAGAAATGGAAAGTACACACCATAATTACATATCTGCCATCACGCAAGAGGATCTGAATATGTTGCCGAGTGTTTAAACCCGAATGCATGAGAAATGGCAAGTAAACACCATAATTACATATCTGCCAGCATGCAAGAGGGTTTGAATAACTGTCCGAGAGTTTAAACCCTAATGGATGAGAAATGCCAAGTAAACACCATAATTACATATCTGCCATCACGGAAGAGGGTCGGAATATGTGTCAGAGTGTTTAAACCCTAATGCATGAGAAATGGCAAATAAACACCATAATTACATATCTGCCATCATGCAAGAGGGTCTGAATAACTGTCTGAGAGTTTCAACCCTAATGGATGAGAAATGGCAAGTAAACACCATAATTACATATCTGCCATCACGCAAAAGGGTCTGAATAAGTGTCCGAGTGTTTAAACCCTAATGTATGAGAAATGGCAACTAAACACCATAATTACATATCTGCCATCATGCAAGAGGGTCTGAATAAGTTGCCGAGTGTTTAAACCCGAATGCATGAGAAATGGCAAGCAAACACGAAAATTACATATCTGCTATCACGCAAGACGGTTCAAATAAGTGTCCAAGTGTTCTAATCCTAATGCTCGAGAAACGGCAGGTAAATGTCATAATTACATACCTTCCATCACCCAAGAGGGTCCGAATAATGTCCGAGTGTTTAAACCGTAATGCTTGAGACATGGCAAGTAAACACCATAATTACATATCTGCAATCATGCAAGAGGGTCCAAATATGCGTACGAGTGTTTAAATCCTAATGCGAGAGAAATGGCAACTAAACATCATAATTACATATCTGCCATCATGCAAGAGAGTCCGAGTAATTGTCCGAGTGTTTAAACCCTACTGCATGAGAAATGGCAAATGAACACCGTAATTATATATCTGTTATCGTGCAAGAGGGTCGGAATAAGTGTTCGAGTGTTTAAACCCGAATGCATGAGAAATGGCAAGAAAACACCATAATTACATATCTGCCATCATGGAAGAGAGTCCGAACAAGTGTTCGAGAGTTTAAACCCTAATCGATGAGAAATGGCAGGTAAACACCATAATTACATATCTGCCATCACGCAAGAGGGTCTGAATAAGTGTCCGAGTGTGTAAACCCGAATGCATGAGAAATGTCAGGTAAACACCATAATTACATATCTGCCATCACACAAGAGGATCTGAATAAGTGTCCGAGTGTTTATACCCTAACGCATGAGAAATGGCAAGTAAACACAATAATTACATATCTGCCATCACGCAAGAGGGTCGGAATAAGTGTCCGAGTGTTTAAACCCTAATGCATGAGAATGGCAAATAAACACCATAATTACATATCTGCCATCATGCAAGAGGGTCTGAATAACTGTCTGTGAGTTTAAACCCTAATGGATGAGAAATGGCATGTAAACACCATAATTACATATATGCCATCATGCAAGAGAGTCTGAATAAGTGTCCGAGTGTTTAAACCCTAATGCATGAGAAATGGCAGTTAAACACCATAATTACATATCTGCCATCATACAAGAGGGTCGGAATAAGTTTCTGAATGTTTAAACCCTAATGCATGGGAAATGGAAAGCAAACATCATAATTACATATCTACTATCACGCAAGACGGTTCAAATAAGTGTCTGAGTGTTCGAATCCTATGCTCGAGAAACGGCAGGTAAATGTCATAATTACATACCTTCCATCATGCAAGAGGGTCCGAATAAGTGTCCGAGTGTTTAAACCGTAATGCTTGAGACTTGGCAAGTAAACACCACAATTACATATCTGCAATCATGCAAGAGGGTCCGAATAAGTGTACGAGTGTTTAAATCCTAATACAAGAGAAATGGTAACTAAACACTATAATTATATATCTGCCATCATGCAAGAGAGTCCGAGTAATTGTCCGAGTGATTAAACCCTAATGCATGAGAAATGGAAAATGAACACCATAATTATATATCTGCTATCATGCAAGAGGGTCGGAATAAGTGTCCGAGTGTTTATACCCGAATGCATGAGAAATGGCAAGTAAACTCCATAATTACATATCTGCCATCATACAAGAGAGTCTGAACAAGTGTTTGAGAGTTTAAACCCTAATGGATGAGAAATGGCAAGTAAACACCATAATTACATATATGCCATCACGCAAGAGGGTCTGAATAAGTGTTCGATTTTAAACCCTAATGCATGAGAAATGGCAAGTAAACACCATAATTACATACCTGCCATCACGCAAGAGGGTCTGAATAACTGTCCGAAAGTTTAAACCCTAATGCATGAGAATTGGCAAGTAAACACCATAATTACATATCTGCCATCACGCAAGACGGTTCAAGTAAGTGTCCGAGTGTTTGAATCCTAATGCTTGAGAAACGGCAGGAAAATGTCATAGTAATTGTCCGAGTGTCCGAGACTTTAAACCCTAATGGATGGGAAATGGCAAGTAAACACCATAATTATATATCTGCCATCACGCAAGAGGGTCTGAATAGGTGTCCGAGTGTTTAAACCCGAATGCATGAGAAATGGCAAGTAAACACCATAACTACATATCTGCCATCACGCAAGAGTGTCTGAATAAGTGTCCGAGTGTTTAAACCCTAATGCGTGAGAAACGGCAAGTAAACACCATAATTACATATCTGCCATCACGCAAGAGGATCTGAATAAGTGTCTGAGTGTTTAAACCCTAATGCATGAGAAATGGCAAGTAAATACCATAATTACATATCTGCCATCATGCAAGAGGGTTTGAATAACTGTCCGAGAGTTTAAACCCTAATGGATGAGAAATGGCAAGTAAACACCATAATTACATATTTACCATCACTCAAGAGGGTTGGAATAAGTGTCCGAGTGTTTAAACCGTCATGCATGAGAAATGGAAAATAAACACCATAATTACATATCTGCCATCATGCAAGAGGGTCTGAGTAACTGTCTGAGAGTTTAAACTCTAATGGATGAGAAATGCCAAGTAAACACCATAATTAAATATCTGCCATCACGCAAGAGGGTCTGAATAAGTGTCCTAGTATTTAAACCCTAATGCATGAGAAATGGCAAGTAAACACCATAATTACATATCTGCCATCATGCACGAGGGTCTGAACAAGTGTCTTGGAGTTTAAACCATAATGGATGAGAAATGGCAAGTAAACATGATAATTACATATCTGCCATCACGCAACAGGGTGTGAATAACTGTCCGAGTGTTTAAACCCTAATGCATGAGAAATGGCAAGTAAACACCATAACTGCATACCTGCCATCACGCAAGAGGGTCTGAATAACTGTCCGAAAGTTTAAACCCTAATGCATGAGAACTGGCAAGTAAAGACCATAGTTACATAACTGCCATCACGCCAGAAGGTCTGAATAAGTGTCCGAGTGTTTAAACCCTAATGCATGAGAAATGGCAAGTAAACACCATAACTACATACCTGCCATCACGCAAGAGGGTCTGAATAACTGTCCGAAGGCTTAAACCTTAATGCATGAGAAATGACAAGTAAACCCCACAATTACATATCTGCCATCACGCAAGAGGGTCTGAATAAGTGTCCGAGTGTTTAAACCGTAATCCATGAGAAATGGCAAGTAAACACCATAATTACATATCTGCCATCATGCACGAGGGTCTGAACAAGTGTCTTGGAGTTTAAACCCTAATGGATGAGAAATGGCAAGTAAACACCATAATTACATATCTGCCATCACGCAAGAGGGTCTGAATAAGTGTCCGAGTGCTTAAACCCTAATGCCTGAGAAATGGCAAGTAAACACCATAATCACATACCTACCATCACGCAAGTGGGTCTGAATAACTGTCCGAAAGTTTAAACCCTAATGCATGAGAAATGACAAGTAAACACCATAATTACATATCTGCCGTCAAGCAAGACGGTTCATATAAGTGTCCGAGTGTTCGAATCCTAATGCTCGAGAAACGGCAGGTAAATGTCATAATAAGTGTCTGAGTGTCCGAGACTTTAAACCCTAATGGATGGGAAATGGCACGTAAACACCATAATTACATATCTGCCATCACGCAAGAGGGTCTGAATAAGTGTCCGAGTGTTTAAACCCGAATGCATGAGAAATGGCAAATAAACACCATAATTGCATATCTGCCATCATGCAAGAGAGTTTGAACAAGTGTTCGAGAGTTTAAACCCTAATGGATTAGAAATGGCAAGTAAACACCATAATTACATATCTGCCATCACGCAAGAGGGTCTGAATAAGTGTCCAAGTGTTTAAACCCTAATGCATGAGAAATGGCAAGTAAACACCATAATTACATATCTGCCATCACGGAAGAGGATCTGAATAAGTGTCTGAGTGTTTAAACCCTAATGCATGAGAAATGGCACGTAAATACCATAATTACATATCTACCATCATCCAAGAGAGTTTGAATAACTGTCCGAGAGTTTAAACCCTAATGGATGAGAAATGGCAAGTAAACACCATAATTACGTATCTGTCATCACGCAAGAGGGTCTGAATAAGTGTCCGAGTGTTTAAACCCTAATGCATGAGAAATGGCAGTTAAACACCATAATTACATATCTGCCATCGTACAAGAGGGTTGAAATAAGTTTCTGAATGTTTAAACCCTAATGCATGGGAAATGGAAAGCAAACATCATAATTACATTTCTGCTATCACGCAAGACGGTTCAAATAAGTGTCCGAGTGTTCGAATCCTAATGCTCGAGAACGACAGGTAAATGTCATAATTACATACCTTCCATCATGCAAGGGGGTCCGAATAAGTGTCCAAGTGTTTAAACCGTATTGCTTGAGACATGGCAAGTAAACACTATAATTACATATTTGCAATCATGCAAGAGGGTCCGAATAAGTGTACGAGTGTTTAAATCCTAATGCAAGATAAATGGCAACTAAACACCATAATTACATATCTGCCATCGTGGAAGAGAGTCCGAGTAATTGTCCGAGTGTTTAAACCCAAATGCATGAGAAATGGCAAATGAACACCATAATTATATATCTGCTATCATGCAAGTTGGTCGGAATAAGTGTCCGGGTGTTTAAACCCGAATGCATGATAAATGGCAAGTAAACACCATAATTACATATCTGCCATCATGCAAGAGGGTCCGAATAAGTGTCCGAGTGTTTAAACC
>NW_021025614.1:1175255-1202103 GCF_004153795.1 Camellia sinensis | reverse complement strand
ATGTCATATTAAAACGTGCAATTCGGTCTCTCGGCCATCATGCATCGAGATGCGTGATTGGTGGCTCGAGAACCGAGGGCCACACTCCCTTGAGCTTGTGCAAGGACAGGGAGGAGTGGTCGCGCACACATATGTTGAAAATACATTGCTTTCTCTCTTTCTTGCCTTTGTTGCAGAAAAACCAGAGTCCAGGGGCAGAAAGTGGTCGGCCGACCACCTTTTTTGGTTTTCACCATGAGGGGTGGTCGGCAGGGGGTTTCCAAGCCAATACCTGGTCGGTGGCTTTCCCAAGGTGGAGTTTCAGCCTCCTGGAGCTTTGTGTAAGTTTCTAAAATCAGCTGCAAACAATGGTGAGACAAGGCATCGCGATGGAATTTACCGACAAAGCACATCGAGCATGGATGCATCCATTATCATCCAAAACAGAGCCAGGGCAGTCCATTTGCATGCCAGTTTATAGCTTACTTAGCTAATTTGTTAGTTAGTTAGTGGATGTGTAATAAATAGTTGTATTATTATTCGGACTGTATTATTTATTCAAACCCTCCGAGCGAGGGCACAATTTTAATAAGTGTGCGTGCGTGTGATGTATGTCTTCCAACCCCACGTCTTTCTCCCTTTTATTTACCTGCTTATGATGGTTAGATTAGGGCATGTTTCAATTAGCATACTTATGCTTGCATGTTTGCATCATTCATCTGTCTTGCATGCACCGGGCTCAGCGCATCATACTAACTGCATTTGTATTTCAATTCCGAGTTGAATACTTGTTAGTTGTAGCATTTCACATGCCATCCTTAGAATAGCCGAGCCTATTGTAGTTGCATTTTTGCATGTGTTGCATTAGGCATTTTTGTATAGTTAGGATCATGCATGGATTTCTAACATATCTTTTGTTTTGGCTTGGAGTACTCGGTAAGTGTTTATGTTTCAGCATCCTTGCATGTGTGTAAGTGATTGCCATGATAGCATGCTTACCATGAGGCTATGTGCTTATGTGATATACCTATCTGAATGCCTGTGGATGAAGGTTGGGTTATTTGGATTGGAACAATTCATCAATTGTGAGTTTTAAGCCCACTAGATAGTGGCAAATCATCTTGTTTTCTAAGCCCACCTGAAGGTGGCAAATCCACATTTCAGCCTACTTGCGAGTAGCAAACCATTTTCAAAACAAACATGAGATGTTTCATTCCAATTCAGGCGATCCAGTCTATACTTATATGCTGTGCGCGTCACATAGTAAATCTAGCCTAATAACCAGAATAAGAACGCATAATGTTTTCAAAACTAGATATCATGGTTAGTAGAGGCCGATCTTTGATCGGGCGAGCGGGGGTACTCACGAAGTGACCTTCCCCAATCGTACCCAAGTTCCCGAGCCGAGGCAACTTTGGTGATGACGGACACGTGGCCTTAGGCAACGAGTCCGGATTTCCTAAATTTCCCAAAATAAAATATTTAGGTGGCGACTCTGTATCTGGCAAAGCAGTCCATGTTTGGCACTTCTTTCAAAAAATCAATTTTTCAAAACGATTTGCCGAATTTGGACTCTTTGATGATTCATCGGTCTTGCATTGCACTCTGCGAGATTAGATACAAGACCATGACATTGAGTCCTGAACTGTAGTGAGCCCAATGAACAAAATGCGCGGGGGGGGAGGGGGAGGGGATTTCCTCCCGGGACGTTCGGGGACGTCTACAGATAGCTATTCATTTCGGAACTCCTGAAGAACTCCCATTAGAAACCACGTCGATCAAGCATGTTTTCAATAAAACCTCAAAGCAAGTTCACTGGCTACAAGCACTATCCAGGAAACTTAACCCCATGCTCATATAAATGCAACACATAATTCCTAAAACTTATCCTAACTATATGCAAACGTCATCACCAAGCATAATAAACCCATTGTGGTAAAAACCACTTCTCACGAACTTAAGGTATTCAAACTCGGTTAGCTCTGATACCAAGTTGTGACGCCCGACTTTTATTAGCCAAATCCTGTACCAAATCCATTAGTTAAATCCATTTACAGAGCACACACATGCAAGCATAAAGAAAGAATTAAAGAACTAAACAATTCATACATTTTCTCTCAAATGAATAATGATGCTAAATTACATTCAAATCATTATTTGCTTGTACGCTAACATTGTACATAATAAAAATGAAATATGAGCTTAACCCTTTTACAACAATGACGTTCCGCCAACAAGTATAGGCCCTGTGGCCAATAGTTAAAGAAAATCGTCGATCTTGAATCATCTCGCAACTTGCACCTAAAAGATGATTACCAAGTAGATATCCCAACATGATCCTATACAATAACAATATACAGATTACTATTATCATAAATGCACCATGATGTACAATATAAATAATCTAACAGTTTAATATTCAAAATATACTTATTTAAGTACATTTTCCCCCAAACACATCCATTTAAACACTACAAGGTGCAAAATCACTTTCCTTTCCAATTATTCAGTTTAGTTCCAAAAACATTTCCTTCACAACACAACCTTTACTCGTTAGACCTCCATATTAATATAAATGAATTTCATCTCCACTATTGTTTAGAAAACACGTTCACATATACAAGTCACAACCAAACCCATAACTAAACCCACTATACATGCCTACACAACAATACAACTACCATATTCCCTAGCCATAGGCGTAAGGGCAAGAAACACCCATTATAGGATATCGAGAAACATATATATCTAAATATAAATAACTGAACAAGATTCATACTTCTAGTTCCACCAGTCTATATCACGAATGGCAAATGATACAACTCACATAGCACATAACACTTTACCGGCCTCACCCGGAGGGGAATAACCCCAAGGTCACACTTTACTAAGCTCCAGCCGGAGGGGATAGAAACCGTTTATGAAGGCGTCACACTTTTCCGTCCTAACCGGAGAGTAAGAGACCTCAATTTCAACTTTACCGGGTGCTAGCCAGAGGGGAGAAGAAACCGTTTGTCAAGGCGTCATGCTTTACCGACTTGACCGTAGAGAAAAAGACCTTCACATAATGTCCAAGAAATAGCACAATACGCAAAATTACATAAATAAAACGCAAGTGTAATACATACACATAACCTATTCAACAACAACAACAATGTCATCCTCCACCGATGACCAATGATAAAACCTCTAACAATTAAATCAATAACTCTCATGAACTAAATCCAAAATTTCTACAACATCAACATCTTCGTAAACCATTTCAACAACCATTGCACCATTTTATTTCACAAAGGAATTACATTCATTGTTTTGTTTTCAAAATCAAATCCGTTATTTGAAATCCTCAACACTACCAACCCTTTACCAAAATCCCATTTCTATAATAAATCCCAAATTGTTATATACAACAAGTAACCAACACAACACAATAATACCCAAACAATCACAATTAATTCTCATAAACAACCCAAGCATTAATTCAACCCTATTAAGTCTTAACTCAATTCCGTAACACATAACATAAACATTACCCTACTTTGCCCATTTTCGTGATATTAAACCCATAATAACAAATTAGGGCTTTTTGCCACAATCAACATAACTGTATTTAGTCAGCCCAATATTTCAAAACAACAAAAAACACACTATAACAACTCCCAAGAACTCAAGCCCTAAACTTCTATCATGGTTTTTGGAAAATCTCATAATGAACACGCTTTTAAATGTAATAAAACTACTAGATGTATATCTATAACTAAATATTGAAAAGGAGCAAGATATCCCTACCTTTTGAAGTGAAGCGAAGACAACCCAAAAATTACTGTCGATGAAACGATGATCTGCTCAAATTAAATGGAAGCTCTCACTGAGCTCCACGTTTTGCTATAAGGGACTAGGGGTAGAAAGTAAATGGAAATAGATGGAAACCAAGCTTCAAAGCTTGAAAATGGCGGAAAAGAAAAGAGAGAAGAGAAGAGAAGATGAACTCAAAAATGAGATATTTTTAGCTTTTAGAGACTTTTATACACAAACAGATTGCAGATGTGAAGGCCACACCACAACTACGATGAAAATAACAAGATAGGTAACGAGCATGACCAAGATACTTGCGGGCGAGACTAAGAGAGTTGCGAGCCCGCACCAAAGGCCACACAATCCATCGCGGGCCACACATCCTCCTTCCCCAACGAACAAACCCTGAAGGCTAATGGTTGCGGCCCCTCTCAAGCGCGACCTACCCTCACGTCATCACGAACGCGACCAAGCAAAACAGAAAAACCTAGGTTATTGCTTCGCAGCTAACCTGAAGCATGCCAAGGTCCCAAACCACCCAGATAAAGCCAAAGTCAACCGGAACAGCTCCATGTCCCAACCAAAAATAAAACGAGTCAGGTTATCTGACCTTGGGCCACTACATGTAAGTTTTCTTACTTTTTATGAGTATATCATAGCCATCTCTATCTCTACTCTTTGTTTCTCTCTCTCTCTCTCTCTCTTTCTCTTTCTCTCTTGTATTTTCTAGTATGTTGGTAGTGTAGACCACACATTTAGGCCTAGTTTATCGTATTTTTTAGATGATGTTACTATATTGTTGTGTTGCATGATTTTTATAATTTGAGATATATTCTAGTGGCAACTGACCTAATAGGTTTACACAATTATGAGTTCTAATGCATTAGTCTATCCTTGTATCTAGGATCATGCACTTTTGTATTTCTTAATTCTTTTTTTGACTTGGTATGGAGGAATACCATGTGAGATTTCTCTCCCTTCTTTTGCATCTTGCATATTTTTTTCTTCATTTTCTATATAGAGATCATGCCTTCATGAGGATTATGTGTAATAAGTTTATATCTCTATATTTGCGTGTTGTTGGTAAGTTGTTTTGCCTAAGTTGGGATTGCTTATATTTTTCATGGCAAAAGGGATATCCTTTTGCAAACCCCTCTTTTTCAAAATAAACTTTTTTCATAATCTAATGGAAGTGGAAGCTTTCCAAAATAGGTGATTCAACTTGTTTGTTTCACCAAGAAAAATTTAGTGTGTTTGGTTTCAGTTTTCTGAAAATTAAGTTTTTTGTTTTTTGTATTTTTTTTTGTTTTTAGTAAATATTTTTAAAATATTAAGCAATTTTTTTACTTTTCTAGATGTACTTTACTTAGATGTATCTAAACAGTAAAATATTTGTGAAAAAATATTTTAAAAAATTAATAAATACAAAAAATGTAATGAATTTTCGTATATATATTTTTTATTTTTTGTATTTATTGAATTTTTTAAATATTTTTTTCACAAATAATATATTTTTTAAGTGTATTTATATTAGGTGTGTCTAAAATTTAAAAAAAAAATTCATTGAAAACAAAAAAATACGAAAAATAAAAAAATAGAATTTTCTGAAAACAAAAACCAAACAAGATGATAAAATTGGAATATGAATATGTTTGGTAATGAATCTTATATCAAGAATAAGTAGAGGTCAATCTTTTGATCTGATGAGCTGGAGGTGCTCAATTCATGACTTTCCCTTCTCATTCCTAACTCCCAGACCAAGTTTTCTGGTTACACTAGGTCAGTGGTTACATTATTTGAAGTGAGGGTTTTCTGATTTTTTCAAAAAGATTAGGTAATGATTCCAAGTCCAGTGATATGGATTTGTAAGTTAGGGCATTTTCGTGAAATGGATTTGTAAGTTATTGCCAAATCTAGATCCTCACTCGATTCACACTGCACTTTGTGAACGAGACATGGGTGAGCTGTCGGACTGATTTCGACGTCCCATATTCCAGTTTGTTTCTTCATCTTCAATATAATTGAAGTCTTAGTTCACGGACTCAAGTTTTATGAATCCAGGACATGACATATTATACCTAAAAAGAAAGGTTAAAAAAGGCATGGTATCCACAGTGGTGCAACCTTTTATTCTTAGTTTAGGGTACTAGTTAGACTTTCTTACTCTTGTGAGGCTTACACCATTCCTTTGTCAGGTGAGTAGAGTATACTATTATCACTCTTAAGCTTCCCATTCCCAAAGTTTTGCAAACATACTTTAAATGTTTTGAAAAAATGTTACAACTTGTTTTGAAACTACGTATTAACTTTTGGCATACAATCGTTTTGACATTAGTTTTTCTATAATTATGTGCTTTGATATTGCTAATAGTATGCATGATCATATTGGGACCATATACAAAGTCCAAGGGATAATTTCAGCCGTTGTGGCAAGATCGTGATTACTTTGGCAACTAAGGATTGGAACCTTAGTTCTCAACAGTCAAAGGAATAGGAATGGAACACCAACTGACCTAACACTAAATCTACTTAGGGAAGAAGCCTTGGAGCTAAGGGTGATAAATGAACTGAATGAGCTGAACAATTTACTGTTCAAGCTTGGTTGGATAACTTTAACAAGTTTCAAAAAAAAATTCAAGCTTGGTTCGTTAAACTTTCGAACCGATCTCAAATGAGCTTTTATATAGGAAAGAAGAGGGAGCTATGGAGGTGGGCCGTCAGAGAAAAAGAGACACCGGTAAGAGAGGGGCCTAAATGGGGTTCCCCAATGGAAAAGAAAGGCTATGGGAGGGTTGTCGGTGAATGAGAGGGGTTGCCAGAGTTGGTGATGGGGTTGCCGGTTGAAAACTGTTGGGGTGAGACTTTAAAGGGTATATTTCGGATTATGGTAGTGGTCTAAAGAAAAATGAGGAATGAAGCAATTTTGGTGATAGGGGTTCAAAGAAGTGGGATGTATTGGCGTGTTGTCAATGAAGAGTTGATTGGAAAAATTATAGGATTCGTTTATTTTGGAATCCTTTATTTCAAGAATCAACCAAGATATTAGCCTTAAAAAGTGCACAATCTAGAATAGCTTCCATAACTCTCTTTTTGTACTGCTATATATGCTTGTATTTGTTCCTTTAAAGATATAGAAAATAATTCTCTTCTTTTTATCATGGTATTAGAGCAGAGATCCTAGGTTTTCTGCTATAACTGAAACCTTGACCCAAAAAAAAAAATCCAAACTAATTAGAAACTATGGTGGAACCAACCGGTGAGGTGCAACACAACATCTTAGAAGATTTAATGACAAGAATGATGCAAGCCTTGACCCAAAATCAGACTCAAATCCACACACCAAACTTTGACTCCTCCGCTGCACAGATCGGCATCAAGTTTGATGGCACCAATTATGCCTTATGGTCTCAAGTTGTTGAGATGTACATCTCTGGCAAAGACAAATTAGGATGTATAAATGGAGACTCTCTATAGCCTCAAGCGACAGACCCATTTTTTTGAAAACGGAGAATTGAAAATGCAATTGTCAAGAGGTAACTAATCAACTATATGATCCATCCTTGATCAGTAATTTCATTTGCTTTCCAACTGTAAAAATGCTATGGGATTCTATCGCTACAACTTATTTCAATGGGACTAACACCTCTTAGGTGTATGATCTAAAAAGATGGGTGACTAGAATGAGACAAGCTGAAGGATCCATTGGAAAATATTACAATGATCTTCAAGGCTTATGGAGATAAATTGATTTTTGCTGTCCTAACCTGATGGTGTGTGCTGTTGATATACAAAAATATAATTCAATCTTACAAGAAGATAGAGTCTATATTTTTCTTGATGGATTGGATGATCAGCTGGAAAAGATTCGGAGTGATATGCTATAGTTACAACCATTCCTTGTGGTAGAAAATGCCTATGCTCATGTTCGAAGGGAAGATATTAGGTAGGCGATGATGATAACAAGAACATAAACAATAACTGGTATTGTCATGGCTTCTAAAGGGGTCAAGATGAGGTAACATCAGTCACCTTCACTCCAAATGGCCAAGAATGTGTCTCCCTCTACAGGTAGTGAGAGGCTGAATACAATCTATAAGGCCAAGATACAATTACAAGGGGGAGATGTAGTCATTATGGAAGCATGAAACATACCTATGAAACTTGCTTCAAGTTACATGGGTACCTAGAATGGTGGAACAAACACAAGGCATGGAAATAATGTGAAGCTGTCGCCAATGGATGCTCAGGATAGGCTGCTTTGGTGAATGTAGCACCTCATTTATCTTTTAGTTCACAAGTAGAACCTTGAGATGATTCGAATTCCCTCAATGAATAAGGGAACTGTGGTTATGCATTACTTAATTCTAACCAAAATGATTACATCAGCTGGATAATTGACTCAGGGGCAACTAATCACATGACATTCAATTCAGAGGACTTTATCAAGATCACTCAACTAAGGTGAACAAGTATTGTTAATGCCAATGGGGTCACATACCCAGTTACAGGGGTGGGAATTGTTGCTTTGTCACCTTTACTCTCTTTATCCAATACTTTACTAGTGACATCTCTCTCTCTCTCTCTCTCACTCTCTCTCACACACACACACATACACACGCGCGCGCGCACACACATACATAAATTGATGTCTGGAAGTTAAGCTACGGAGGAACTAAATTGTGTCGCACTAATCTATCTTACATTTTGTCACTTTCAAGATATTCTCACCAAGGAGATCATTGGGTGTGGTACTAAGAGAGGGGGGTTGTACTATATCGATGATTTCAGTCCTGGTAGAGATAATAATGTGCAACACACATCGAGTTCAAGGAGAGACATATCTAGCTTTGGCATCATCGTTTAGGGCATCCGTTATTTGGTTATATAAAGTATTTATTTCTAAATTTATTTTTCCATTTATAATATTTAGACTTTAAATGTGATACTTGCATTTTAGCTAATAGTCATCGTGTTCCCTATCCCATCAGCTTGAATAAAAATGAGATTCCTTTTACCTTAGTTCATTATGATGTTTGGGGACCTTCTTCAATTACCACTTCTTTTGGCATTCGTTGGTTTGTGACATTTGTAGACAGCACTCGAATGACTTGGTTGTACTTGTTGAAGCATAAGGATGAAACATATGGTGTTTTTCGATCCTTTTATACAATGATTCAGACACAATTTTTAGGTAAAACTTAGATACTCTGCTCTGACAATGGTGGAGAATATGTTAATCAAGCCTTTCAAGATTACTTCTAAATTCATGGCCTTCTCCACGAAACTTCTTGCACTAAAACACCACATCAAAATGGGGTTACGGAATGAAAGAATCGGCATGTCTTAGAAATAGCTTGTGCTCTCTTGTTTGGAGCGCATATGCCTCATAGATACTGGGTTGATGCTGTCATTGTGGTAGTCCATTTGCCGAATTGAATGCCTTCGAAAGTGTTGAATTTTGAGACCCCATTACAAGTCATCTCTCATCATGTTTCTTTGCCTACTGCTTTGGTAATTCCTCCACAAATATTTGGTTGTGTCTCTTTCATTCATCTTCATAAAAATCAACACACTAAGCTTGATCTGTACGTAGGTCGTTGTGTTTTTTTGGGGTATGTTGCACACAAAAGGATATCGTTGTAACAATCCTACCACCAAGCGCACCTACATTACTATGGACGTTACTTTCTTAGAATTTGAGATTTTTTTTCCTTCCATCGTTATCCACTTATTCTCTTGAGGGGGAGACACGTGATGAAGAGTAAAATTGGTGGGATTGTATTGGATTTGAAGACAATTTAGGAGAAGTGAGTGAAAGTGAAGAACATGAGGTGATAGTTAGTGGGGAAAAGAGAACTAATGCTAAGCAGACAGAATGGAATGGTACTGATATTATTCAGGGGGTTGAGCATGATTCATCCGGTACTAAACAAGAATCATCCGACCTTGAAAACGAATCTCTCCACTCCTTACTACTTAAAGGCCCATCTCTTGAGAAAATTCCTGAGATAAGCCCTCCTACTACACCATATCCTACTAATGACTTGAATACTTCTGCTGGTTATAATTTATCTTTCAGACACAATTGTGGCAAGCCACCAAATCGGTACTTCCCAGATGTTGAGGAAAAAAGATCAAGATACCCAATTGCCAATTATATATGTGTCCACTCAAAGATTATCAGAACCCCTCAAAGCATTTGTGCATAAGTTGTCCTCATGCCAAGTTCCCAGCAGAATAGAAGAAGCCTTAACAAATCCAAAGTGGGTTCAAGCTATAAAAGAAGAAATTGAGTCTCTGGAGAAGAATAAAACATGGCTTCTTGTTTCAATATTGAAGGGAAATAAGACAGTAAGTTGCAAATGGGTTTTCTCCATTAAACAAAGGCAAATAGATCCATCGAAAAATACAAAGCGAGGCTTGTGGCAAAGGGATATACTCAGATGTATGGTATAGATTATCAAGATCACTAGTGGCAAAACTGAACACGGTCATAGTCTAGTTGTCACTTGTAGCAAACTTAGAATGGTTGTTGTATTAGTTTGATGTGAAAAATGCCTTTATTCATAGTGATCTCGAGGAGAAGGTTTAAATGGATACTTCACCAAGGTACACTGCATCTTCAAATATTGAGGTTGTGTGTAAGTTGCAACGAGCAATGTATGGGCTAAAACAATCACCCCGTGCATGGTTTAGTCGATTTAGCTTGGCTATGAGAAAATATGGCTTCCAACAAAGCAACTTGGATCATACTCTATTCTTGAAACATTATCTGGAAAAGATAACTACTCTAATAATCTATGTATATGACATGATTATTATAGGGGATGACATGGAAATGACCTCCAGACTACATGAGCAATTGGCAATCAAATTTGAAATGAAAAATCTCAGAGGACTCAAATATTTTTTTGGAATTGAGGTAGCTATATCAAAACAAGGTATATTTCTTTTTCAAAGGATATATATAGTAGATTTGTGATAGAAGTGAGATTACTGGACTACAAGCCAGCTGATACTCCAATTGTTTAGAATCATAAACTTGGAGAGTATGTAGATCAAGTACCAACTAATAAAGAGAGCTATCAGAGATTGGTTTGTAAGCTAATTTATTTATCCCATACGCGCCCAGATATTGCTTATGCTAAGATCATATGGATATAGTAATTCAGATTCTTCGCTATTTGAAGTCATCTCCTAAAAAAGGGCTTTTGTTCTCTAAGAATGACCATCAAAAGATGGTTATACAAATACAAATTGGGAAGGGAATATTTCTGACAGGAAGTCCACATCAGGCTATTTTACCTTCCTAGAAGGTAATCTCATCACATGGAGGAGCAAGTTGCAAAAGGTAGTGGCATTATCTAGTGCTGAAGCTGAGTTTAGAGGAATGGCCAAAGGTCTTTGTGAACTTTGGCTAAAAGGTTACTAATCGAGATTGGCTTTGCTCCTAACTTTGAAATGAACTTGTTCTGTGACAAAAAGGCAGCCATTGATATTTCTCATAACCCAGTCTAGCATTTTTTTTTATCAGTAAAATAAAATAAACTTTATTGATGAAAACAAAATGCAATACATATGAATACATCAATAAAGCAAGGCAAGAGCAATAAGCATCATAGCGAACCTCTTAATCCCAACTAGGTTGGCACTAAGAGGACCACCCAATCATGTGCAAGTTCAAGCCACAAAAGTTGGAGAGATACCAACACATATTACTACCTCAACAAATTTCAAAAAAACAACTAGGCAAATAAACCACCCAAACACATTGCCATAATAACCACCCAAATCCTACTAGATCACACAGCAATATCAGCAGCAACAGAATTATCAATGATAAACTCCACAAAGATTCAACTTCATTAGCCCATCCAGCCATTGAAGATCACACTGCGTAGGCCCCTACTGAACATAATGGATTATACCAACAACAGGACACCCCAAAACCAAGCATCCTTAAAGCACTCCCCTTGTACCACCACCCAAACAAAATCTAATATGCTTCAACTTGAAAATAAAATCATGCACTGTGAATTTATGATCTTTAAACACTTCCTTGAACCACACATCCATTCTAAACTTTATCAGATCACACGCACCTTCCACATTTGGGACAACATCCCTAAACAAGCATTCATTACGATGTTTCCACAAGGATCATAGTACTGTTATAGGAATAACTTCCTATATCATCCTCTTCTTTTTGTTGAGCATAACCCCTGCCCACCAGTTAAGAATAGCCTCCACTATATCTGGCAATGCACATTGTACATCCCACCAATTTAGTATTTCTGACCACACTCTCCAAGCCACATGATTAAGTGACTCATCCACAAATTTGCACAGAATGCAGAGGGTTGATGCATTTGCATTAAGAACACTACTCCGGAGAAGAAAGTCTGATGTTTTAAGTCTATCTTTCCAAGCAAGCCACCAAAAAAATTGAACTCTAGGAGAAATGTACTTCACCCACACCCTTTTGCTAGTTACACTATAGCTGCCAAAACCACATGCCATAAATTTATACACTGATTCAACTGTAAACCTTCCTATTTTTGAAGCCTCCCAAACCATTGTATATTCGGAGAATGACCTGATAGCAGGATCTGCCTCTAGATATCCTATCAATCTGGTAACCTCCGTACTTTCCCAATCATATAGCTCCCTTCTGAATTGGAGTGACCACTCACATGTATCCTTCTTCCTTTCCAACATTGCAGATAAAGACGCTCCCTTATTTACTACCAATCTATATAAAAGTGGGAACTCATCTTTAAAACTTAAATTTACACACCATTTATCAATCCAAAACTTCACTCTATGGCCATTACCTACTTTTAACCTACAATTTTCCAGAAAAAAACTTCATAAGGTTGTTATTCTGTTCAATGCCTTTCACTGTATCCTTCCAAATTTTTGAACACCTGTTGTTAGAGCTGAATGGAGGCCGCCAATTCCTCTTATCTACCATGTATTTGCTGCATATGACTCTTTTCCATAGTGCTTTGCTCTCAACTCCAAACCTCTAATACCATTTCAATAAAAGGCAAACATTGACATCATTAACTCTCCTAACCCCCTATCCTCATTGCTCAACAAGTTTGGAGACTTCCTTCCATTTTATACTAGGTGAACTTTTTTTCTTAATTCAGACCCACCCCAGAGGAATGAGGCCTGAAGCTTGTCCAGCTCTCTTACAACCCCTTGTGGCATTTTATACAATGACAGATAATACATGGGCAAAGAAGAAAGTACAGACTTTATCAGTGACAATCTCCCTGCAAATGAGAGTAATCTCCTTTTCCACCCTGCTAGTTTAGTTCTGACTTTGTCCAAAACAGGCCTCCAAGTTGCTTTTCTACTTGGGTTAACACCCAATGGTAATCCAAGGCACTTAATTGGCAAACTTTTCACTTTGCAATTTAGCACTAATACAAACTCATTCATAGATTCAACTGGAACTCCCGCTCCACTCACTACACTTTTGTGATAGTTTATCTTCAGACCTGACAGTATTTCAAAGCACCTCAATATTCTCTTCAAATTTCTAACTTCTAAAACATTAGCTTCACACAATAATATGGAGTCATCTGCAAAATGTAAGTGAGTCAGAACTACCCCACTTGAGCCAATCTTTATCCCTTTTATCAACTCCATATCCAAAGCTCTTGACAGTAATATGCTTAATCCCTCTGCTGCTATATTGAACAGAAAAGGGGATAGCGAACCCCTTGTTTGAGCCCTCTTTGTGGACTAAATTCTCCAGTTGGTGCTCCATTAACAAGTACATATAATCTAGAAGAGGTAATACACTACTTAATCCATTCCACCCACTTTCCTCCAAACCCAAAATTTGTCATCATTGGCAACAAAAAAATCCCAATGCAATAAGTCATAGGCTTTCTCAAAACCTAGCTCTATGATCAAACCTCTTTTCCTAAATTTCTTCCAACCTTCCACAACCTCATTTGCCACCAAAACACCATCTAATGTGTTCCTAACTCCTAGGAAAGCTGATTGATTTTCACTTATAATTTGAGGTAGCACTGCCTTCAACCTAGAAGATAGTACCTTAGAGAGAATTTTATACAATGAGCCAACCAAACTAATTGGTCTATAATCAGCTAAACCCACCGGATTCTCCTTCTTAAGGACCAAAGTGATAAAAGAACTATTGATCCCTTTAACCAACTTACTATTTTTATGAAATTCACTCAAAAAATTGACCACATCACTCTTCATTACCTTCTACATCTTTTGGATACATGCCAAGTTAAACCCATCTAGGCCTGGAGCCTTATTGCCATTACAATCCTTGACAGCACAACTTATCTCTGCCTCAAAAAAAAATGGGTTGTTCCTTACTGACTTGAATGATCCCTCCAAAACAAGTCTCGATCTCCACTGCTCTGTGAATTGTCTTTGAAAATATACTTGAACCTCTTTCTTTATTTTATTTGGATCTTCAAAAACCTCATCTCCTATAGATAATGAGTTTATCTCATTTCTCCCCTATCTACAATTGACTACCACATGGAAATATCTTGAATTTTTGTCTTCCTTCAAGCCCCAATTCAGTCTTGATTTTTGAAGCCACATCCACCCCACCATTCTATATAGTCTGCAAATTTCATCACTAACCTCTCTTCTTCTAGTTTTTTCTGCCTCTTCAAGCTCTCTTTCCTCTACTACCAGATCAATCTTATGCAACTCATCCTTTGCTTGCTTCAGTTTAGTATTTACATTTCCAAATACTTCACTATTCCACTGTTTCAGAAATAGCTTGAACTCTGTCATCTTCTTAAATAATCTGAATCTAGCCCATCCCTCAACATCATGCTCCTTCCACAACTTTTCCACAAAAGGTAAGAAATTTGGATGTAGTGTCCATGCATTTAAAAACCTAAAGGGCCTGGGGATCCAATCTCTCTCATCCTCTATCAATAATAAAGGGCTATGATCAGACAATGCTCTAGGTAACCCCCACAACTTTTGATTAAATGATTCCAACCATTTTGGTTCCACTAATACCCTGTCAATTCTGCTCCATTTTTCCCATTCCCTTGAGTTGCACCATGTATATCTTCTACCTAACTGGGGTAGATCATTCACCTCACTTTTATCAATGAATTCATTCAGCTCCTTTATACCCTTATCCCTTCTAGAACACCTTTTTCTCTCACCAATGTTTCTGATTTCATTGAAGTCAATCCCCAAGCACCAAGGATTAGGGAACTCCTCCTTTAACTTCAACAAACTCTCCCATAATTTCCCTCTTTGTCCCACTGCATTGGGTGCATATAAATTTACTATAACACAATCAAAAGAAAAGAATAAAGTACCTGATAAAAGAATGAATCTTCTACTGCAGCAGCATCTTGAGACCTGGAGCACTCCTAGATCCCATATATATAATAAACCACCTGCAGTTCCTTCAACATCCATTGTCATGAAATCCATCCTCTCCCTACCCCATAATTCCCTCACCTCCTTTTCTGACATAGATGCTTTCTTTGTCTCCTGAAACAATGCAATGTCAGCTCCTCTAGCTTTCATCATGCTTTTAATTTTATTCATTTTTTCCTTCCTACCCAATTCTGTCACATTCCATGATAGTATCTTTATCATTGAACATTGACACTTAACCCAGCCCCCCAATATCTACATTTTAACTTGCAGCATCAGTGTCCCTCCCATTCTTTCTTTATCCTTTGCCTCTAGATCCAATTTTTTTATAACACCCCATCTTCATTACCTTTGCATTTTACTCCCAATAATAATGAATGCAAACATGCTATCATACTGTATGTTAATTGAAACATGCCCTAATCTAACCATCATAAGCTGGTAAATAAAAGGGAGAAAGACGTGGGGTTGGAAGACATACATCACACACACGCGCACTTATTACAATTGTGCCCTCGCTCAGAGGGTCCGAATTAATAATACAGTCCGAATAAATAATTACAGTCCGAATAAGTACAAAATCCTAATTAATTAACAAATTAATCTAGGAAAGCAGATAAATTGGCACGCAAATCCATGGACCGCCTCAGCTCTATTCCAAATGATGAATGATGCATGCTCGAGTTGCCCGGCGCGGAAATCCATTGCGGTGCCCGGTTCGCCTCTGTTTGCAATTAATGCCGGAATGCTATGCAAGGCTCTTAAAAAGCTGCTGATTTCTGATTTACTGCAACAGAGAGTAACAAAGGGGCATGGCAAAGTATTTCGCACATGTATGCATGACTACTCTTCAGGGAGTGTAGTCCTCGATCCTCGTGCCGCCAATCACGCATATCGATGCATGATGGCCGAGGAGTCGAATTGCACGACTCAATATGAAATGAATGCACATGAAAACACAACAAGACCTAAACTCCATCATGGGTAATCCGGAGTGTCGGTGACAGGGAATTGAGACACGTTCCGTCACTCAAAATACGAAACGTCCCTCATTTCCCGTGCTCGGGCTAACTCTTATCCCAAACACAATGCAAATAGCATGGCATGCACAATGCGACTAACATGCAACCTAGCATATGCAATGCTATATACTAAAATGGCATACACAATGCGCGTAATGTAACATGGCATACACAATGCTCTAAAATGCAACCTAGCATACACAATGCTATGGATTGAAATGGCATACACAATGCACGATGGACTTACACCAACAGGAGTGGACCTTAGCCACACTCACATCAGTAGCCATAAGATGAAAATGAGATGACCGAAATGCGTGCACACTTGTACGCAAACCGAGGACCGAACCTAAGGCATAAAATACCACTCTGCCAAAGCATGGCAAGGATGAAGCATGAAATTCAAACATGTAATTTTCAGCACTGAAACATAATGCTAAATGGTCCCGAATCATGCAAACATGGCACCCGATGCATGGAGTAAGCCCCGAAACTCAAAACTAGGCAGATGTATTGACTTGTAGCTATACAAAGCATGCATTATTTGACCATGAAGCACAAAGACAGAGCCAAGGCAGTCCCAAAACATGAACATTTCTAGTTCAAAGCATGACCAAAAGATGCTAGCATGATGGACTAAAATAGCATGCAACTTTGACTAGCAAACATGGTTTATATGGCATGCATATGAAGCATATAAAATCTCACCAAACCATGAAAAATCAGTGAATAAAACATGCCAAAATATATCCAAATAATCACTGAAATGCAGCCAACATGTGCAAAAATGAGGGGCTTCTTTGGAAGGCCATTCAAGGGGTTGTTAAGCACATACAAGATAGACACTTAGCATGGTGTAACCAACTCTGGAAATCAAATATGACAGCCCTAAAACTCACTAAATTGACCCTGAAATTGGTCTAGGGAACATGCAAAGAAAGGCCTCTTTGAAGGGCCTTGAATGGGATTGGTCTACACATGCAACATAGACCTAAAATATGGCGAAATGGGCCTCGGACAGAGCCAATGCAGACCTCAAAACCCTCATAATGAGGCCTGGAAAGTGACTTTGATGCATGAAAAATAGGGTCCCTTTGGAAGGCCCAAAAGTCCCCCAAACAAGACAAGGAGAGAGGGGGTCACCCCCCTCTAATTTTGGCCCTCAAGAATGCATCAAAGCCACTGAAAATCCACTGGATTTCAGTGCCTAAGAGGCCAAACCATGGCCAATGCAAGTGTTCTAATGCATAGCCTTAATCATGAAGGAATGAAGCATGCATAGGGGAAGATGACCCCAAACAGAGAATAGATCATAATTAAACATAAAGATGATATCAAAACAAGATTTTTTTCAGTCTAGGTCGAGGTCTAAAATGGCTCACAAATAAGGCTAATGTACCATGCAAAAAACAGCCCTAAAAGAGAGATTGAACAAATAGGGCAGCAAAAGGCCTCAAACAGCAAAGAGTCCTTCAACAAAGTTGAAAAGGGGCTCAAAACAAGATACTTTACAGTTTATGGCAAATCTCGAATATGCTCACAAGTAAGGCTAAAATATGATGGAAAAATAGCCCTAAAAGAGAGATAAAGGGAAAGGGGCAGTAGAAGACTTCAAACAGAGAAAAGTCCTTAATCAAACATGAAGATGAGCAATAAGACTTTTTTTAGTTCAGGCTGAAGCCCAAAAATGTAAGCAAAAAGGGCTAAGATATAGAACAAAATAGTGCAAAAAATGGGGAGAATAGGAGCTTACCCTTGTAGCCCAACTTTCCAGCAGCCTTTGGTCCAAGGAAATGAGCTTTCAACCTCTTCAAATGACTTCCAAGGGGCTGGAATGGATGATGATGGTGTGGTGCTATGGGTTGTAGTGTAAATGGACCAAGGAAGTTAGGGTTTTGGAGCTTGGAATAGAAGCAATGGAGGTGGGAGGTAATGAGCCTTAAGCAAAAGTGTCCAACCAGCCAAGATGAAGAGGAGGGCCTCTCATATAGAGAAGAGAGGCCAAAGCTTCTCTTGGAAGCTTGAAAGATCCTCCATATATGGAGGATGCACCAAATGATCTCCAGCTGGCACAGCTGGATTACACTCAAAGAGAAGAAAAGCAATAAGCAGGCCGGCCAGTTCAAGTGGCCAGCCGGCCACTCCCCCTGGTCGGCCGACCAGGGGTCAAAAGGTTCAAGAACAATTGCTGGTCGGCCTACCCAGAAAGGTGGCCTCCCAGATGAGTAGAACACAGCCCTGTGGAGAAAAACCAAAAAAAGTGACCCAAGAGAGAGAAAAGTTAGCTTTTAAGCAAGGTTCAAAAGCGTCAAGATGAATTTCTGGCTGGCCTACCCATATTGGTGGCCTCCCAGATGAGTAGATCACAATGGTGGTATGAAAAGCCAGAAAATGTGGCTCAAAAGTGGGAAAACCAGCTTTCTGTCAGAAAAATCGGCGTTTGGAGAGAGAAAATGAGAAAACTGGATTTTCAGGGGAATAGCTGGCCGGCCACCATCCTACCACCTCCCTAACAGTGAAAATAGGGTCTCTACCAAAAATGGACCAAAACGGATGCAAAATGAAGGTCCGGGGGCCAAAACGCGCGGTTCGGGGCCCTAAAAACAGGCTGTTAGGCACCGGAAGTGGTGTATGACCACGAAGGTGGTCTCCCAGGCCACAGTGTCCCTCTAAAGGGAGGAAATAAGGTGTGTGCCATAAACCGGAGCAAACGAAGGTAGTTGAGCGGTCCCAAACCGAGGCACACGACCAACGGCTCCGAAAACCAGAAACCGGACTCCAAATGGAAAAAAATGGCCTACGACCACGAAACGTAGCCTACGGCCACTGAGAGATGATCTACGGGACCTCTCCCTCCCTTCGGGGAGAGAAAATAGAGAAAATAGGACTTGGTTCGCAAACCGAGGCAAAGCACAAAAGAGCCTCGAAGTCCGGAGGCAAGGCTCGCAGCCGAGACTCTGAAACCTCAGAACGAGCACAATATGCAACATCACCGAGCGCTCAACTGGTGACGTCTGAGTCTTAAGGTCGGTCAAAAATGGGGTGTCTACAGTTGCCCCTCTTTGACAGAACTCGAAAGTCACACGTGACGGGAGTGACTGTCAAAGCCCAGAGAGACCCATTTTTTACTAGGCCAAAGACTTAGACAAACAGGCAAGATAACAAAGATGTGCCCGCAGGCATGCCCGCAGGTAGGGGCAAAATGCAAAATGGTATGCACAAAGCCGGACAAAACTTATGATCATGCCAAGGATGCTGTAATGAAGCAAATCATGCAACCGTTTTAAGCAAGCAAATTCAAACCAAGCTACATTTCATACAGAAAGGATGTAAGAAAATTATACAATTTTCACGAACATGTGCGATAGATACACAAAAGTGAACGAAGTGTGATAGATGGACATAGTGAAGAGAGTGTGATGGATACGCTTATACGAATGAAGTGTGATTGATACAGTAAGGGAAGCTAAGTGTGATAGATACACAAAGCGAAACGGGTGTGATGGATACACTAAGCAAATATGTGATAGACACACTAAGTGAACGTGTGTGATGGATACACAAAGTGAATGTGTGATAGATACACAAAGCGAGCGTGTGTGATGGATACACAAAGTGAACGAGTATGATAGATACACTAAAAATGAACACAAAGTGTGATAGATGCACTGAGTGAACAGGGTATGATTGATATACCAAATGCGAACACAAAGTGTGATACATGCACTTAGTGAACAGAGTATGATTGATATACTAAATGCGAACACGAAGTGTGATAGATGCACTAAGTGAACGAGAGTATGATTGATATACTAAATGTGAACACGAGGTGTGATAGATGCACTTAGTGAACAGAGTATGATTGATATACTAAATGTGAACACAAAGTGTGATAGATGCACTGAGTGAACAGAGTATGATTGATATACTAAATGCGAACACGAAGTGTGATAGATGCACTGAGTGAACAAGAGTATGATTGATATACTAAATGTGAACACGAAGTGTGATAGATGCACTTAGTGAACAGAGTATGATTGATATACTAAATGTGAACACGAAGTGTGATAAATGCACTGAGTGAACGAGTGTGATGGATACACTAAAGGTGAACACAAAGTGTGATAGATGCACTTAGTGAACAAAGTGTGATTGGCACACAAAAGGTGAACACAAAGTGTGATAGATGCACTAAGTGAACAAGTGTGATAGATACACTAAAGGTGAACACAAAGTGTGACAGATGCACTTAGTGAACAAAGTGTGATTGATACACAAAAGGTGAACACAAAGTGTGATAGATGCACTAAGTGAACAAGTGTGATAGATACATTAAAGGTGAACACAAAGTGTGATAGATGCACTAAGTGAACAAGTGTGATAGATACACTAAAGGTGAACACAAACTGTGATAGATGCACTTAGTGAACAAAGTATGATGGATATACTAAATCAATGAAGTGTGATTGATACACTGAATGAATGAAGTGTGATTGATACACTAAACGAGCGTGTGATAGATACACGAAGTAGGCATATGTGCGTGATAGATACACAAAATGAGAATGTGTGTGATAGATACATAAAAATGAATATATACGTGATAGATACACAAAATGAGAATGTGTGTGATAGATACACAAAGGTGAGAATGTGTGTGATAGATACAGCAAATGAGAATGAAGAAAGTGTGATAGATACTCTAAGGGCGAATGAGGCGTGATTGATACACTAAATAAATGAAGTGTGATTGATACACTAACTAAATGAAGTGTGATTGATACACTAAATAAATGATCTCAAACGAAACTTCTTTGAATGAACCGTACATACAATATTGTGCATGACTGAGAAAGAAACTTGATAGGTACAATGCAATACAATGCATGATGTTTAAGGAACGCAATAAACAAGTGTAGTGGCGCTTTAGAAAGCACCTCATGGGGTGAGTGGCGGCTCTTCTCCGACGGGGATCTCCCCTTGTGCTCTTCGAACACTTACCTTCAACTCGCAGTATAAAGGTTCTGAAATGCTGACAGGGGTTCTTCACGTAGAACACTTTGGATGCTGTCTTTCTTCCTGATCATATCCACAACTTTCCCTATTCTCCAACGGGGTGATAGACTAGGTTGGTTCAGTATCCAGAATTGAGGTGCATACACGCTATCTCAACCTATGGGGCTTCCATACAGATTTCAAGCCGGGGACACACCCCTGGGTATTTAAACCAAACTTTAGTCTTAGAAATCCCGAACCTTTGCGTTCTAGGCAACAGCCATTCGAACTCTAGTTTCCACTGTCGCAGTTGGTCTCCTAGGAACTCATTGCGAACACAGCCAAGATGCCTCTGGCAGGGAATGGTACTCAGGGAGAGCACTTTTGGTCGCCATTCTGGCTTGAAGTAGGCTTGATCTTGAGCTTGAGGTGGAGGCACACTCATACTTCAGAGCATTGGCAAGACCTGAAAAGGTACATCTGGAATACAATCTCGGAACTTACTGAAGTTGAAACAAACTCAAATACCCGACATTTTCCCTCTTTTCTTTTGCTTTGTAGTCTAGAACCCATATAGCTTCTAATAGGTCCTGGTTTTACTGTTCTGACATGACCTGGGTTGAACCCTGCGGTTTTATGAAAGTACAAATACTATTTTGCACAAATGTGGAGAATGGCACAACACTCTTAGCACAAAACGATTTTATTTTGAAATCGAAATTGAAAATGAATTCTCAACTGGGTATTAAGTCTACGACTGGACCATAACAAAAACGTCTCAACAACGGAAAGCAAAACATAAAACAACCTAAACACATCCATTGACACTAAAAACGACTCAAAACAAGAATCGAGACAAACAAAGACACAGACACAACACTCGGATGTGTTACAAAGGCAGGAGACCTCTCGGTGCACAAGGAGCCAGTTTCTCCAGGTATTGTTTCCCACCCTTTCTCATTTGTGATTCTCACATCACTCGGCCTTCAAGCTCGATTTTTCTCTCAAAATCCTTTCCTCGCTTTTCCTCTCAGCGCACATCTCTCTATTCTTTAATCTCTCATTTTTCAACCCTCCCCAGGGTGGTTGATGGATAAACAAAAAGTTGTGGGCTCTTGCCCCTAGCACTTAGCTAGATTTTTTTTTTTTTTTTTTTTTTTGCGCGCAGCTAGTGAGTTCCTCCCACAGAGGGGTTGTGCTGCAACTAAGCATGTGGCGAATCTGCAGCTGACATCGGCTGTCAATGCCTCTGCCGGGGAGTTTGGACGTGGTTAGATCTGTCCAGATGAGGGAGTGAGATATCTTGATCCATTCCAGTTCGTGCTTCGCACTTGGCTTGATACCTCGTTGCTTGGAGGATATGAGAGCTTTCAGCCCTATTCTGTTAGCTTCCGCTATGCCCTTCTTGGCAAGGAGAGTGCCCTTTCCGACAAGTATGGTGCCCTTTCTGGCAAAAGCATTGACAACGGGGGAAAGACAGGACACTCGACTCAACTGTGCCCCTAGTTCATCATTTTGACCATTTTTTTGTTTTTGGCTATCTGTTAAAACAATTTTGACCAAAATGAGAGTTAGATTAACATGTTTGTTCAATTTTCTTTAAAACAATTTTGACCAAAATGAGAGTTAGATTAACATGTTTGTTCAATTTTCTGATTTAAAATCATGCAAGTCAGGCTATGAGCACTAAAAATTTTCCTTTTTTGGGTCCAAGAAATGGTCCAGTTTTAGAAGAATGGAATAATTTTCGAGAGAATTAGTCATCCTCATTAAAAAAAATCTCAAAAACTATTTTTGCAAATGGTCACTGCTCAACAAGCACAGAACCTACTCTTGAGATGCACAACTTCAGATCCGAAGGAAAATTGCCCCTTGCTGAAGGACACTGCACGGCAACGGAAAGTTGCCCCTTGTTTGGATGGCACCGCAGCACATTGTATGGCAATAGAAATTTGCCCCTTGTTTGAACGGCACCGCAGCGCATTGTAGTCAGTCCTCATAGCGACGAACACAACCAGACTCTCGGATACAGAAGATGATCTGAACCATCACATGGACATAGTCGAATTTGAAGTGTTTTGCGGCTAGACTTCAGAATGAAGTTACCTACGTATCCCAAAGATGGGAATCAAGCCTTACGTAGTTCGGGGTTAAGGTACACTCGGGTATTAACCTCTCCTTTTTGCGCTCTAACTTTTGCCAAGGCCGCCCTTCCGGGTTTTCAACCTTGCGAGCTCTGTTTTTCTTCTTTTCAATTCTTTTTGTTCTTTTCTTTTCATTTTCTTCATTTTTTTTTCTTCTTTTCTTTTCTCTTCTTTTTCTTTGTTCTTTTTCTTCTTTTTTTTGCTCTAACTTTTGCCTGGGTCGCCCTTCCGAGTTTTCGGCCCAGGGAGCCTCTCGAGGGTAAAAGTGTAGCTTTGTCCATGTCAAATGATTTTGAGATCCTGAAATCATCTGAATCCAGGAGAATGGCTGTTGTTCCCTGACGATGTAGGAGTCCATCCAATGGAGGGTGAATTTTCCCCTAGTGTTGTGGATAGGAACTCGGTTGTCCTTCAACAGAATTTTCTTCTTTCCTTCCTTCTGGGATTTTGCCTTCTTGCCGATCTTCATTGATTTGCGGAATGATCCATCTTCAGCTCTTCAAGCACAATCGGATATTTTTCTGCCTCTAGGTCGAGGGATACTTCGAATCTGGCCACACAGGCCTCACATTGCGGTTGACCGTTGAACATTCTGAGTTAAGGCTCAAGGTCGGAAAGCAAAGAGGGGGTCGAGTCTCAATGCTGAGAGCGATCCTAAGCTGCACAATCTCAAGAGCAATTCCACACAGGTCTTCGCAGGACTGCGCAAAACATTTTTTTTGAAATCTTTTAAGAACACGACTAATCGCTCGCGCGGAAGACAATGTAGAACCAATCTAGATCAAGCCAGGATCCTTCTCAGTACTCGTATTAACAAACATGATCTCATTCATTAAGGGCTTAGCACGCCTCTCTTTCTCTCAATTGATCAAATTTTTGCAAAACCCGAGGAATTCCTTCCTCTTTGTTTTCACCGCAGTGTTAGAAAAAGTTTTGAAAAACTTAGGTCAATACAATGATTTCAAGGCACAGAAGAGCAGGTGAAGAGAACTGTCGTTTCATTCAAGTTTCTGGCACAACCGGCACAAGGCAGAAGCAAGCACAAAAGCATGAAAAACCACTGCTGTTTCATTTAAATCTTCTGGTGTTATTGGCTCCCCGGCAGGAACAGACTCACAAGGAAGCGAAAAGATAGACACAAAACAAAATAATGATATCCGAGGTAACACCCCCGGAATCACCCGACTTCTGTACAACAAGACTGACTCGATACAACAAGATAGACCCTTAATCAAAAAGACTGACTCAAAACAAAGAGACAGACTCAAAACAAAACCACAGAACTGACTCAACACCCAAGTCAGAAGCTACAAAAACCAGCATTCGCAAATGCTCAAAACAGTGCGTGCCACACGCCACATCTGGAGTAAACTAAGTGCCGCCCGCAGGTGGTTCATCCCCTGATCACATATTCGCACTATCTCCCAAGTTCACTGATCTAGTAGCGATAGACCTTGCTGAGCTGGTGCGGCGATGACCTTGTTGTCAAACAGATCCTGTACATCATGGCGCAGACGAAAGCAACTGTCAGTGTCATGACCGGTTTGTTGATGGTAGGCGCAGTACTTAGTCTGGTCATGCTTTGGAGGGAGAGGATCAAGTAGAGGCCGTTGTTCCAATGGTTTCAGATATCCCTTTCGGAGTAAGGCCTCTAGAGCCTTTGACAAAGGCATATAAAGTGGGGTAAAAACCCTCTTGACTCGAGGTGGATATTTGGTTTTTTGTGAGGTACTTCCGGACGCACCGGTGAATGGGGTAGCTGTTTTTGATGCGGTGGTGGTAATCATACCCACATCAGAAGATCTTGCAGCTGCATCACCATTGGTGGTCGCATTCGAACTGCGGGAAAACGCCCTCCTGGGCTGCTCCTTCTCCTGGTCAAGAAGGCCCTGCTTCATAGTGTCCTCGATATGTACTCCCATCTCATGTAAGTCTGAAAAGGTGGGAAAGGGGAGAACGATCATTTTCTACATAAGCTTGGGCTGGAGATTGCGCACGATCATCCGAATTTGATATTTGTCAGTGGGCCTAAGGGTCATCATCGAGGCCTTGGCCCTCCAGCGGGCTACGAAATCAGAAAAACTCTCCTTAGGCTCTTGCCTTGTTGTCTCAAGATCACGTGTTGTGACCTCGATTTGCGTGTTATAGGAGTACTGCGCAACGAAGGCCTCGACCATCTTATCCCAGTTTCATTTGACATCGTCTTCTAATTTTGCATACCAGATAGCGGCCACACCCGACAGGGTCCGGCCGAATAAAGAAAGCTTCTGTAGTCTGGTGAGGCCCATCGGCCTTAATATGTCTGAAAATAGCCGTAAGTGCACCATGGGATCCCCAGACCCGTCAAAGCGGTCAATATGTGGCATTTTAAAGCGGTCTGGCAGCGTCACGACCGCATCGGTATACCCATCCTCAATGTCCGGGATGGACTTGACGCCCTGAGATTTCTTGAATAGCTTTTCAAACTTGCTCACCTTCAATGCTGTGGGGTCCACCTCGGACTCAAATGGAGAATCCGGCAGGTTGGTGGGCGTTTTGGATAATTGGGGTAAGATTGGGGGCGGAGCCGGCCCCGTCGGAATGTCCGTACCTTCCTGGACATTTGGTGTCTCCCCAGGAACAGGAGCTCCTGGTGGGGGAGGAGCTTGATGCGAAGCAGATGCTCCGTTTTGCTGTTGCAGCCCGGTGATTAGCTCAGCCTGCTAGGCCATGATCGCAGCCTGCTGTTTGGCAAATTCTGTCTGGCGATCAGCGTCTTGCTACATGAGTTTCATACTTTCTTGGAGTTGACGCATCATTTCCTCCATCCCTGCCATGTTCTGCCGTTCCGGCTGACTGACTGGTATATCTATCTTTGTGATAAAAACTGAGGCCTCAGCCTGACTATTCACTGGTGGGGTGGATAAAGGCCACTGATCTGGTAACTGCTGAACTGGTGATCTATGCCTGACTGGCCTTTTACCCTGCCTCTGGCGAAGGAACACTGATTTTCCCTTGAACTGAATCTCTGACCTGACAAAGTCTATCAGCATAAGTCCGATGAACCTCGGGGGATATCGGAGCCTTCTGAAGCTATGGTTCCAAGACTACCTAGCAAAAGAGAAAACATGTAGCATCTCAGCCTGATTTCACCAAAACAGATATAAGCAGCCGAATAACTGTGCTCTCTACTGAATTCTGCCCAAAATTCTGCCTGTAAACTGATACCCTCAGGTAAAACTGATTCCCCAAATTCTGACGCCCTCAGGCCTGATACCCAGACTTGCAAACTGATACATGCATTCCTGTAGGGACACACCCTAAAAGCACATAGCGAGCAAGGAGAGCCAAAACACCCCTATGTTGGGGGTAGGGTTTCCCTGTCCTATTTTGTCAGGAGCTAGGGTTTCACTACGCACGCAGCGGTTTCAAACAACCTATCATCGGGTAAGCAACCTGTCCTAGTTTGGAATGGTCACTATGGATTCCGAATATGCACTAGGTCGAATGGTCAAAAGGGTGCCC
>NW_021025614.1:1141580-1174206 GCF_004153795.1 Camellia sinensis | reverse complement strand
TTGGAATTGAAAATACAATGCAGTTAGTATGATGCACCGAGCCCGGTGCATGCAAAACAGATGAATGAATGCAAACATGCTATCATACTGTATGCTAATTGAAACATGTCCTAATCTAACCATCATAAGCTGGTAAATAAAAGGGAGAAAGACGTGGGGCTAGAAGACATACATCACACACACGCACACTTATTACAATTGTGCCCTCGCTCGGAGGGTCCGAATAAATAATACAGTCCGAATAAATAATTACAGTCCGAATAAGTACAAAATCCTAATTAATTAACAAATTAATCTATGAAAGCAGATAAATTGGCACGCAAATCCATGGACCGCCGCAGCTCTATTCCAAATGATGAATGATGCATGCTCAAGTTGCCCGGCGCGGAAATCCATTGCGGTGCCCCGGTTTGCCTCTGTTTGCAATTAATGCCGGAATGCTATGCAAGGCTCTTAAAAAGCTGCTGATTTCTGATTTACTGCAACAGAGAGCAACAAAGGGGCATGGTAAAGTATTTCACACATGTATGCATGACTACTCTTCAAGGAGTGTGGTCCTCGATCCTCGTGCCACCAATCACGTATATCGATGCATGATGGCCGAGGAGTCGAATTGCACGACTTAATATGAAATGAATGCACATGAAAACACAACAAGACCTAAACTCCATCATGGGTAATCCGGAGTGTTGGTGACAGGGAATTGAGACACGTTCCGTCACTCGGAATATGAAACGTCCCTCGTTTCCCGTGCTCGGGCTAACTCTTATCCCAAACACAATGCAAATGGAATGGCATGCACAATGCGACTAATATGCAACCTAGCATACGCAATGCTATATACTAAAATGGCATACACAATGCGCGTGATGTAACATGGCATACACAATGCTCTAAAATGCAACCTAGCATACGCAATGCTATGGATTGAAATGGCATACACAATGCAAGATGGACTTACACCAACATGAGTGGACCTCAGCCGCACTCACATCAGTAGCCATAAGATGAAAATGAGATGACCGAAATGCGTGCACATCTGCACGCAAACCGAGGACCGAACCTAAGGCATAAAATACCACTCTGCCAAAGCATGGCAAGGATGAAGCATGACATTCAAACATGTAATTTTCAGCACTGAAACATAATGCTAAATGGTCCCGAATCATGCAAACATGGCACCCGATGCATGGAGTAAGCCCCGAAACTCAAAACTAGGCACATGTATTGACTTGTAGCTATACAAAGCATGCATTATTTGACCATGAAGCACAAAGACAGAGCCAAGGCAGTCCCAAAACATGAACATTTCTAGTTCAAAGCATGACCAAAAGATGCTAGCATGATGGACTAAAATAGCATGCAACTTTGACTAGCAAACATAGTTTATATGGCATGCATATGAAGCATATGAAATCTCACCAAACCAGCAAAAATCAGTGAATAAAACATGCCAAAATATGTCCAAATAATCACTGAAATGCAGCCAACATGTGCAAAAATGAGGGGCTTCTTTGGAAGGTCATTCAAGGGGTTGTTAAGCACATATAAGATAGACACTTAGCATGGCATAACCAACTCTAGAAATCAAATATGACAGCCCTAAAACTCACCAAATTGACCCTAAAATCGGTTTAGGGAACATGCAAAGAAAGGCCTCTTTGAAGGGCCTTGAATGGGATTGGTCTACACATGCAACATAGACCTAAAATATGGTGAAATGGACCTCGTACAGAGCCAAGAAAGACCTCAAAACCCTCATAATGAGGCCTGGAAAGTGACTTCGATGCATGAAAAATAGGGTCCCTTTGGAAGGCCCAAAAGACCCCCAAACAAGACAAGGAGAGAGGGGGTCACCCCCCTCTAATTTTGGCCCTCAAGAATGCATCAAATCCACTGAAAATCCACTGGATTTCAGTGCCTAAGAGGCCAAACCATGGCCAATGCAAGTGTTCTAATGCATAGCCTTAATCACGACGGAATAAAGCATGCATAGGGGAAGATGACCCCAAACAGAGAATAGACCATAATCAAACATAAATATGATATCAAAACAAGATTTTTTCAGTTTAGGTCGAGGTCTAAAATGGCTCACAAATAAGGCTAATGTATCATGCAAAAAACAGTCCTAAAAGAGAGATTGAACAAACAGGGCAGCAAAAGGCCTCAAACAGCAAAGAGTCCTTCAACAAAGTTGAAGAGGGGCTCAAAACAAGATACTTTACAATTTATGACAAATCTCTAATATGCTCACAAGTAAGGCTAAAATATGATGCAAAAATAGCCCTAAAAGAGAGATAAAGGGAAAGGGACAGTAGAAGACTTCAAACAGAGAAAAGTCCTTAATCAAACATGAATATGAGCTCAAAATAAGACTGTTTTTAGTTCAGGCCAAAGCCCAAAAATGTAAGCAAAATGGGCTAATATATAGAACAAAATAGTGCAAAAAATGGGGAGAATAGGAGCTTACCCTTGTAGCCCAACTTTCCAGCAGCCTTTGGTCCAAGGAAATGAGCTTTCAACCTCTGTAAATGACTTCCAAGGGGCTGGAATGGATGATGGTGGTGTGGTGCTATGGGTTGCAGTGTAAATGGACCAAGGAAGTTAGGGTTTTGGAGCTTGGAATAGAAGCAATGGAGGTGGGAGGTGATGAGCCTTAAGCAAAAGTGTCCAACCAGCCAAGATGAAGAGGAGGGCCTCTCATATAGAGAAGAGAGGCCAAAGCTTCTCTTGGAAGCTTGAAAGATCCTCCATATATGGAGGATGCACCAAATGATCTCCAGCTGGCACAGCTGGATTACACTCAAAGAGAAGAAAAGCAATAAGCAGGCCGGCCAGTTCAAGTGGCCAGCCGGCCACTCCCCCTGGTCGGCCGACCAGGGGTCAAAAGGTTCAAGAACAATTGCTGGTCGGCCTACCCAGAAAGGTGGCCTCCCAGATGAGTAGAACACAGCCCTGTGGAGAAAAACCAAAAAATATGACCCAAGAGAGAGAAATGTTAGCTTTTTAACAAGGTTCAAAAGGGTCAAGAAGAATTACTGGTCAGCCTACCCATATTGGTGGCCTCCCAGATGAGTAGATCACAATGGCGGTATGAAAAGCCAGAAAATGTGGCTCAAAAGTGAGAAAAACCAGCTTTCTGTCAGAAAAATCGGCTTTTGGAGAGAAAAAATGAGAAAACTGGCTTTTCAGGGGAATAGGTGGCCGGCCACCATCCTAAAATACTCTTAATCTAAACTCTAAATTTCTATAATTTAAGAGAGAACAATATGAGAGAGAGATATCTGTTTGGTCTCTTGAAGAATGGAAAGAAGTTAAAAGTTTTATAAAATAATATATAACCCAATTTTTATGGGTTATATATTTTTTTTGCCAAATATGAACAAGAAGTATGTTATTGGCAGAGTGGATTGGGTGCATGGTAACTCCTTGGTCAGGAGTTCAAGTCCCAGGGAGCACAAAAGAATTATTTTTTTTGGGTCAAGGCACTGACTTTTGGCGACCAACTTATCTTTGGTCGCTAAAAGTTTACTTTTGGCTAATATGAATTGGACTTTCCGCGACCAAAAATGTTGGTCGCGAATGGTCACTTTTAGCGACCAAAGGCTTTTTTGGTCGCAGAAAACTATTTGTGACGAGGCTTTAGCGACCAAATCGCGACCAACATATTTTGGTCGCGAAAAGGTTTTAGCGACTAAATATGGTACTTTTCGCAACCAAAATGTTGGTCACGGAAAGTGTTTTTTCTTGTAGTGAATAAGCAGGCCGGCCAGTTCAAGTGGCCGGCCGGCTACTCCCCCTGGTCGGCTGACCAGGGGTCAAAAGGTTCAAGAACAATTGCTGGTCGGCCTACCCAGAAAGGTGGCCTCCCAAATGAGTAGAACACAGCCCTGTGGAGAAAAACCAAAAAAAGTGACCCAAGAGAGAGAAAAGTTAGCTTTTAAGCAAGGTTCAAAAGGGTCAAGATGAATTTCTGGCCGGCCCACCCATATTGGTGGCCTCCCAGATGAGTAGATCACAATGGTGGTATGAAAAGCCAGAAAATGTGGCTCAAAAGTGGGAAAAACCAGCTTTCTGTCAGAAAAATCGGCGTTTGAAGAGAGAAAATGAGAAAACTGACTTTTCAGGGGAATAGATGGCCGGCCACCATCCTACCACCTCCCTAACAGTGAAAATAGGGTCTCTACCAAAAATGGACCAAAACGGATGCAAAACGAAGGTCCGGGGGCCAAAACGCGCGGTTCGGGGCCCCAAAAACAGACTGTTAGGCACCGGAAGTGGCGTATGACCACGAAGGTGGTCTCCCATGCCACAGTGTCCCTCTAAAGGGAGGAAATAAGGTGTGTGCCAAAAACCAGAGCAAACGGAGGTAGTTGAGCGGTCCTGAACCGAGGCACACGGCCGACGGCTCTAAAAATCAAAAACCGGGCTCCAAATGGGAAAAAATGGCCTACGACCACGAAACGTAGCCTACGGCCACTGAGAGATGATCTACGGGAGCTCTCCCTCTCTTCGGGAAGAGAAAACAGGACCTGGTTCGCAAACCGAGGCAAAGCACAAAAGAGCCCCGAAGTCCGGAGGCAAGGCTCGCAGCCGAGACTCTGAAACCTCAGAACGAGCACAATATGCAACATAACCGAGCGCTCAACTGGTGACGTCTAAGTCTTAAGGTCGGTCAAACATGGGGTGTCTACACACTTCTGCCCAAAGATTACCAATTCTATTCAATATGGTTTTATTCCATAGATTCCAAGGTAATCCATAGCAACATAACCATACCTTACGTTCTTTCACTATAACTAGCTCAGGTTCCCACTCCACTATTTCCTTACACCAGTCCTCTACCCACACCTTTATGTTCTCCAATTTTGCTTGCCTTTCCTCTTTGGATTTAAAAGTTTTCAATACATCCCTACCCCCACCATCCCTCACCAATACATTCTTCATGTCCCTCTCCTAAATTTCTTCTTTATGTTGAATGTTGGTTTAAGGTGCACCACAACACTGTCATATAACCACCTATTCCATATTTCCTCTGCCTTGATTGTAACAATTCCTCCTCCCATGTTGCCAGTGCTCCTCAGGTTTCCCCTTAGCATAATCTATATGCTTTACTTTGAGTCTCTTGTCGACCACCCGTATCCCATTGGCCTTTTGCACTGCTACTTCGACTACCACTGCACAGTCAAATCTGACGAAAGCAAATCTAGCATTCCTCACTTTCCTTCTCTTCTATGGAATGTAAACATCTTTCACTACTCCAAACTTCCTGAATATGTCAAACAACCTCTTCGGATTCATTGAGCTTGGTAGTTCATCCACAAATATTGTGAAAAGTCTTGTATTTGCTTCCTTTCTCCACCCTCCCTGTCTTCCTCTCTGTTTCAACACATGGATCAATCAACCTTGCCTTTCTTCATCTGTTTCCTGTTTGCAATCCTAAGGTACACAACAAAAAGTATATCGGTTTGATATCCTTTATACATATATAACTCCCCAATCTAGCATGATCATACTAAACACGTTAAAGTCGGTTGACATTTCATCAAACAGAATCTCGAAGCCAAGATAATTCAATTACCATTTGTTAAATCTAAAGACTAACTGGCACATATACTTACAAAGGCTCTTTCTAGCAAAATTTTTTACAACTCACTTGACAAGTTGGGCATTGGAGATATTTATGCACCAACTTGAGGGGAATGTTGGCATGAGTTGTCAATGAAGAGATAATTGGAGAAATTATAGGATTAGTTTATTTTGGAATCCCTTATTTCAAGGGTCAACCAAGATATTAGCCTTAGAAAGTGCACAGTCTAGAATAGCTTCCATAACTCTCTCTTTGTACTACTATATATGCATGTATTTGTTCCTATAAAGATATAGAAAATAATTCTCTTCTTTTTATTAGGGGGTCCTAAGAAGAAAGGTATGGACATTTAGCAATTCCCATTATATATACAATTTTACACACAATTCTACATATACAAATCATGTAGAAGGAAAAATCTAAATCAAACCAAGAAAGAAAGCTCCATTAGATTCAAGTCTCTAAAGCTCTGAAGGTCTTTTCGCCAAAGCCTGTCAATCTCCATAAAGCATAAAGCTCGGAGGATCAAATCAAAGTTTATCGTGAAACTTACAAATTTAGTGTCTTCTATTAAATTGACAAAGATTTTGGAAATCTGGTTTGAGAATAAAGTGATCAAGCCCTCAAGTCAAAAATCTACAAATTTGTCATCTTCTTCACAATACTTGGAGAAGATATCACCATTTGATTCGGGAACAAGATGTCAAGCACTCGAATCAATTTTTTTAAGAGAAGAATCAGATGATTATTTTCTTTTATTAGAAAAATCATCAGAGATTGTACTCTTTTTTCTCACCAAAAGTCTCAAAATTTTGGCGCCATCAAAAAAAATTAGCAGGAAAACCTTTGGTGACGAAACTTAATTTTTCCTCACCTAAAAAGAAGTATTTGTTGACGAAAATAAATTTCGTCGTCTATTATTTTTATTTTTTTATTATATGTGACAAAATTTTATAATTCGTCACGAATTATTCTTATTTAGTGACGAAATTTATTTTCTTCACTATTTTTTGTCACCATAGGTTACTTTTGTTGTAGTGAAAGAAGGAAAGTGACCAATTCAAGATTCGGGTTTGTGCGGTATAACTGTAGCATAGCAGCATCTGTCGCAATCCAAAAAGGAAATGGGCTCTTGGTGGATGACTCTATGCTAGAGGTCAAACTGGCTGCTTATGACAGAAATAGCAGAAGTGAACAGAGTAAGAAAAAGCTTCAGCCTCCCAGAAGATTCTCGGATACGATCAATTTCAAGGGTAAAGATGCACTTGTAGGTCACAGATCTTTTGCTGAAGTCCTAAAGGGTGTCACCTCTGCAGCGGAAGGTAACACAAACACAAACATAACCATAAAAGCCAAAGAAGAGGGCAATGGTTGGCTGTACGAAAGTGCTATTGTTAGGTTCAACAACGAACATTCCACTCACAACATCCTAAAAGTCCTGGAGGAGAAAGGGATGGAGCAGATAGAAGTCAGAAAAGGAGGAGGTAGAGATGTAATTATCTCCTTTAACTCTACAAGTGATCTGCAATCAAACATTGGCAAGATCAAAGAGTGGTTCAAGGACGGGAGCCAATCTGTGATGGAATGGAGGCCAGATTATCATCTGCAACAAGAGCGGTGTGTGTGGTTGAGATGCTATGGTATTCCCTTGTATCTTTGGAGTAGGGCTACTCTTAACAGCATTGGCAATATCTGGGGCACTATTCTCAGCATAGACGGTGACGTTTGTCACCCAAAATCCTTCTCTTATGCTACGATTAGAGTGGCTACCGTATGCATGGAGCTCATCAATAAAACTATTACTCTAGAGTGTAGGGGCTATCCTCATCCCATCCTTGTTTGTGAAGACCATCTAGGCGATTCTAGTAGATTGAAGCCCTTCGGCATAAACGACTCCAGCCCCACTGAAACCTGCTTCAGTGATGAGGGTAGGATCCTTCCAGCAGCAGCGGCTTGGGTGAAGATTGATGGTGATGAGGTGGCAGACAGGAGAGCCTTGATTGGTGCTGACCTGGCTTGCACAAATGAGGTTGTGCAGAGGAAGGAGCTTCCTGACAGTCACATAGCTGATGAAGTGGGTACTGTTGTCGAGGAGACCCCCTGTAAAGGTGGTTCCAGCAGAGACAAAGCAGCATGCGTTGAGGGGTTTTCGATGGATGGGTCAGAGCTAAATTCAAAAAGTAATGATAGCAAGTTCAGGTGTGCTCAGCAAGCTTTCTCTTCTGATCATATTAGCAGGTATGATTTTAATAATGGTATTGGACCTGATATCAATTTGGACGAAAATTTGGCTAATGAACCTCTTACAAGTCTTGGGCCTAGCATTGGGCCTGGCATTAATTTGGAAGTTTTCTTGGCCCACTCTCCTAGCGGCCCTGAAATTCTACCCCAGCCCATTGACTCTGATAATTTCAACCCTCTAAGTAACGGCATATTAGCCCATGTGCATTCTGTTAGTCCCCTTTCCAAGTCAAGACCTACTGGGTTATTACCCATGAACCTCATTCATTCGGCCAAAGCTAAAACCCCTATCCTTAATACAAAGTCTCTGCAGTCTGAAAAGAAAAAAGGGAAAAAGAAGACTCATATAGAGGGCTTTACCAGCTTTGCTAGATTCCATGGCTATAGAACTGCAGCAGCTCACAAGCACTCCTCTAAGTCAGTTATTTTCAGTCCAGCAGCTTCTGCTTTTGCTCAATCTGATCTATCTGATGGTAGCTCATCTTCGAACAATGATCTATTTGAGGAGGCCAAAGCCACTATACACTTGGGGAAATGCTTAGGCATCATCTACAATGGGAAAGAAGACACTGTGTTGAGCAAGATAATTGATTTAGAGCTTAAAGACAAGGATAGAATCTCTGATAAGGGGCGGGATCAGAAATAAGCTTCTGCTCATGGGAGCCTTGAGCTAGCCATTTTGTTTATCTATGAAGCTATTATCTTGGAACATTAGGGGTTTGGGTAAATCTGAGAAGAAGGGAAGAATTAAAAGACTGCTAAAGGACAAGCATGTTGATATTGTTTTTTTCCAAGAAACCAAGCAAGCTGTGGACTCTGAAAATGTTGCTAGAAAGCTTTGGGGATGCAGAAATATGGAATTCATGTCTGTGGATCCTGTAGGCTCTGCTGGTGGACTTCTATGCATATGGGACCCTTCAGTGTTCCAATTATCTGGCTGCTGCTGCACTAGGAGGTATATATTACTTTCTGGCTCTTTGTATAATTCCTTTGATTGTGTTTTGATAAACATATATACACCAAATAACCCCTCTGCTAGATCATCTTTTTGGGCGGGTATAGTCAAGCTTAAGGATCACTTTCCTGCACCTTGGTACATGGGTGGAGACTTCAATGAAATTAGACATATATGTGAGAGGGTTGGCTGCTCCAGGAGAGACATGGGGATGAAACATTTTAATGAGTTTATTGAGAAATGTGAGCTCCATGACTTACCTCTTCATGGTAGGAAATACACTTGGTGCAATGCCCAGGAAGCTGAGAAATGGAGCCGCATAGACAGAGTACTCCTCAGCCCAGAATGGTTGATTAGCTTCAGAATGAAGTTATGGGGCCTGCCTCGACTAGTTTCTGATCACTGTCCTCTGCTGTTGATGGAAGATGAAAGGGACTGGGGTCCCAAGCCTTTCAAGTTTCTCAATGCCTGGACTCTCCATCCAAGTTTCTCTAAGTTCTTTGTTAACATTTGGAGCAGCACTACTGTTACAGGGTGGGCCGGATTCAGAATTGTTCAAAAATTAAAGCAGCTAAAGACAGAGTTAAAAAAATGGAATGTTGAAGTGTTTGGACATGTCACATCCAAACTCAAGGCTTTAGAGGCGGAATTGCATACATTAGACATCTTAGCAGAGGATGGACTCTTGGATGATTCTGGGAGGTCAAGAAGAAGAGTGGTCAGAGGTGAAATGTGGCATTTGCTCAGAATGGTGGAGTGGATTTGGCACCAAAAATCCAGATTGAACTGGACTCTAAATGGGGATAAGAATACTAGATTCTTCCATGTTTTTGCTAATACCAGACAGAGTAGAAACATGATCAGCTCTATAGTAGTCAACGACGTGTCTTATGAGGATCCTAGCAGGGTTCAATTAGAGGTCTACCAACACTTCAAGAAGTTGTTTGCTGAGGATTGGGTCAAAAGACCCGTCTTGGGAGGGCCATTCAACACCATTGAGGCAGACTATGTTTCTCATCATCTTGCTGCAGAATTCAGTGAAGCTGAGATGTTGGCTGCAATTAAGGATTGTAATAATAACAAAGCCCCAGGCCCCGATGGTTTCAATCTGTTGTGTTATCAGAAATTTTGGAAGACTATGAAACCTGAGATCATGCAATTCTTTGCAGACTTCCACACAAATAGCAAACTGACTTATGGGATTAATAGCACTTTCATTAGTTTAATTCCTAAGTTGGAAAATCCCTCCGGCCTATCTGATTACAGACCCATTAGTCTTGTAAGCTCCCTTTACAAAATTTTGGCAAAAATGTTAACACACAGACTGAAGCCAGCTCTATCCTCAATTATTGGTGAAACTCAAACTGCTTTCATCGGTGGAAGAAACATCCTTGATGGGGTGTTCATTGCCAATGAAGTAGTGGATGGCTGGAAGAAGACCAACAAGAATGGTTTGATCCTAAAGCTAGATTTTGAAAAGGCTTTTGATTCGGTTAACTGGGAATTCTTGTTCTCTCTGCTATCTAGTTTCGGGTTTGGTAACAAATGGATCTCTTGGATGAAAACTTGTGTGTCTACAGTAAGGATTTCCATTCTCGTGAATGGTGCTCCAACAAAGGAATTCTCACCACAAAGAGGGCTAAGGCAGGGCGATCCGTTATCACCTTTCTTATTCAATATTGTGGCTGAGGGATTAAACATTCTTTTGACCAGAGCAATTAATCTTGGAATTCTTAGAGGTGTTCATGTTGGATCCAACGATGTCCTCTTGTCTCACCTACAATTTGCAGATGACTCAATTCTTTTTTCTGAGGCAGATTGGGATCAAATGGTACTCATCAAAAGAATCCTTAGGTGCTTTGAAATCCTATCTGGGCTTAGAATTAATTATCACAAAAGCGTGGTGTGTGGCGTCGGTGTGTCTGATACTTTATTGCTCTCCTTTGCACATCTCCTTAACTGTAAAGTACATAGCCTTCCTTTGAAATTTCTGGGACTGCCTCTAGGTGCCAATACTGGTAAAAAAATCTACCTGGAAGCCCGTGATTGACAAGATCAGATCTAAACTCTCAGGGTGGAAGAGGAAACTGCTATCCTTTGCAGGTAGATTAACCCTAATCAAGTCTACTCTATCTAGTTTACCAGTGTACTTTCTTTCTTTGTTTAAGATGCCAGAAGGTGTGGCAAAAGAATTCGAAAAGATTGAGGCAGCTTTTTTATGGGGCAGTAATGATCTTAAAAGGAAAGTGCATTTAGTGAAATGGGGGGAGGTAACCAAAAGCTTGAACCAAGGGGGCCTGGGTATCAGAAGAATAAGAGATATGAATGCTTGTCTATTGCTCAAATGGTGGTGGAAATTTGGAACTCAAGTAAACTTTCTTTGGAGGAGAGCTATATGTAGCAAATACAATATTGATGAGGCTAGTTGGCATCCACCTCTAAAGCCCTCCTACAAACATTCTAGAGTTTGGAAGGACATATTATCTATTGGGATTCATAGCACAAATGTTTACAATTTCTATATAGATAACTGCCAAATCCAAGTGGGGGATGGGAGTAGGATTAAATTTTGGCATGACAGATGGTGTGGCAGCTCTAGTCTCAAGTCTACTTTTCCCCTTCTCTTTAATCTTTCTACAGATAAAGAAGGTTCCCTACAACAGTTCATGGCAAGAAAGTCTAGCCCAAACAATTGGAATTTTCCTATTAGGAGAGTGCTTTTCAGCTGGGAATTGGTAGAAGAAGCTAACTTACTTGGTCTACTATCTTCAGCTCCCCTAAGGTTTCATTCTTTACTTGGCTGGCCTGGAAAAACAAAATCAAGACAGCAGTGTTTATGCACAGAATTGGCATCTTAGATGCTTCTGCTTCTCTCATCTGCCAATTTTGTCGTTCTGAACCTGAATCTGCTATCCATATCTTGCTTCATTGCCCATTTTCTTGGTTGATTTGGTCATCTATAATTAATGAGTGGGGGTTCTCTTGGTGCATTCAAGGATCAGTGGATGATCTCCTCCAATGGTGGATGACTGTCAAGCTCAAAAATTTTGATAGGTTAATTTGGAGAGCCATCCCCCTTATTGTTCTTTGGTCGCTTTGGAAACTTAGGAATGAATGTGTCTTTGCAGAGGCTCAACCTAGTCTCTCTGGCTTGAGTGAAAATATCAAAATTAGAGCAATACTTTGGCTGAAAGCATCTATTAAAGATCTTCCTTATTCCGTTGCTGATTTAATTTTCAATTGGCGTCAAATCAGAGGATGTTCTTAACTGTTCTGAGCTGCTTTGTGTTGAAATCTGGGTTTGTATGGATGTCTTGTGGAGTTTGTTAGCATGTAGTCAGTCTGTAGTCTTCTGGAGCAGTTTAGTTTCTAGATGAGTTGAAGTCAAGTCCAATCTCTTAGAATTCTGGATCTGGGCTGCTAGCCTGCAGCTGCTAATCTAATTTGTTCTGCTGGGTAGAACAGGGCTGCTGAGAAAGTTGATCTGAGCATCTACTGGTATGCCCTCTGTTGTGTGTGAGTGGGTTAGTGCCTTGTCTTGGGACTGCTACTGGTGCAATCAGAGTTTATGGATGTTAATTAGTGGAGTGCTATGTTGGTCTGTCAAGGTTCAAAAATGCATCATTATTGGGTATTGGTTTTGGTCTTAGATTTGGGCTGCTAGTATGCTAACTGTGGAAGGTTTCTGATATGTTAAGGTGAGCAGGGTTGCTGAGATGACAGTGGCTGGGGATGGACTGCTAGTGTATGGATGTTGTCTTTTTGTTTTTGTCTTGTTTTGTTCTGCTCTGTTTGTTGGTTTCTCACCATCTTGGAGCCTCGAGTGTGTGCTAGCAGATGATTGGGTGTGCGTTTAGGTGCCAACCTAGTTGGGATCCAAATGTTTCACTGTGATGCTTTTTGCACCCTCTTCTTTATTGATGTATTCTTATCATACTTGTTATGTTTTTCATCAATAAAACTTTTCTTTTACCGATCAAAAAAATATTCACTATTTAATTGGATTAATATTCATTGGATTAATAATCTCACCCCTACCACATTACTAATAATCTTACAAATTTGTTGGATTAGTTATTCATTAGATTAATAATCCTAAATAAAAAATGTTAAAACAAACATAGGATAATTAGGCACACGAATTAATAATGTCAATCCCATACTCTAATCCACCCAATCAAACATGCCCAATGGGTTTTTAACGTTAGACTTACAAGGAATCACACATCTAAGCTCCAAGTCTTGACCACCGGGTTTATTTGTTCAAAGTTTATCTTTTTGTCTATCTATTCAAATATCACTTACATGTACATGTGTTAAATATTTGTTCAAATGTTCAATTATTATTCAAATGTCACTTATCTATATATATATATCACCTATCATTCACCTATTTATTCAATGTCATATTTGTTTATTTCACTACCACCTGCTATCGTCACCTGCCAATGTTCGCCAGTTGCCGACAACAATAACTTTTTCGATGACTTTTTAACATGTATCATTATCATTTAAAAAAGATTAAATCTTAAATTAAATAACACATGACCCTATAAAACTAAATTTTTCACCAATTAAACCTAAATAAAATGTGACTATCTAAAAGTATAAAAAAAAAATAAATAAACCCTAAATAAAATGTATTTGGTGCGTTTGTTAGAAATGCTTTTCATTCACCTAATTCGCCAAATTTGGTGAGTTAGGTGAGCCATCTACTCACTCACAACTGAAATGGATGCAAGTCACCAAATTCTCTATATTATTCAACTACCGACCGGCAGATTGGGTAGGAAAACGGGTTAAATGATTTTGGCAAAGTTACAAATAAAACTTTGGAGTTTGACTATTTTAATAAAATAATTTTTTTATTTTAAATTTTATTAATTTTAATTTTTTGATTTATTTTTAATTTAAATTATTTCTCTATTTTCAACAAGTAAAAATGATTAAAAAATAATATTTTAATAATTAAATTTAATGTAAGTATACATAAAATATTTAAAATGCTTTTTTTTCATTAATTTAATGATTAAAATATCATTTTTCTATTAGTTTTACTTAATAGAAATAAGAAGATGATTTGAATTGAAAATAAATTAAAAAAATTTAAATTTAAATTGATAAAATTAAAAATTAAAAATTTGTTTTGTTACAAGTGTAAAATCCCGACAATTTTTTATTTATTTATTTTTAAATTTCCCCATTGGTTTTTCATTCAAACCAGTCAATGGCTGCTAATGTATACTCTTTTTTTTTTTTTTTTTTTTTTTTTAAACTTTGTACTCCATATGTGTTACTTTAACACATTATTTATGTATTTTTGTTTGGGAAGAGATAGGGGATGTACTCCATATGTGTTACTTTAACACATTATTTATGTATTTTTGTTTGGGAAGAGATAGGGGATGTACTCCATATGTATTACTTTAACACATTATTTATGTATTTTTGTTTGGGAAGAGATAGGGGATGTACTCCATATGTATTACTTTAACACATTATTTATGTATTTTTGTTTGGGAAGAGATAGGGGATGTACTCCATATGTATTACTTTAACACATTATTTATGTATTTTTGTTTGGGAAGAGATAGGGGATGTACTCCATATGTGTTACTTTAACACATTATTTATGTACCTTTGTTTGGGAGGAGATAGGTGATGTACTTCATATGTGCTTATATACTTTAACACATTGTTTATGCACCTTTGTTCGAGAGGAGGTAGGGGATGGTCTCCATAGATAATTAAGCCGGCCGGGGTGTCTGGGGTGAAAGTCTTGAAACCTTATAAATTGAAATACATGAATAAAGTTGTCAATTGAAGTATTAATTACATGAGTTGTAGCCTCATTTTGAATTGTGGATAGCGGAAGTATTAATGAGTCGAGCTGTAGACTCACCTAAATTGTTGGGTTAGATAATGAACCATACTGAGGAATTGAATTGGATAAATAAGGGAAGTGGATGGTAGCATGGATGTAATTGTTGTCGGGTGATGAGAAGGGTGCGAATTGGTCTACACGTGTTAATCATTTGTCGAATGATAATGTTTTAGTTATTTCTCATATTGGGTTTAGTATATCTCTACTGGGTTTTGGCTCACCCTACTTGGGACACCATTTTTAGGTACAGGAGACGTGCCAAGTTCAAGATCTTTGCTTAGGAAGTTTTCGGAGTTGAACTACTTTGCTATTTGTTTTATTGATTACATGTAAATGCAAGCTGAGGGCTTTACTGGTAAAAGAGTTAAAACTCTTCTTTTGTGTAACCATGTAGCAACTTGGAAAGATATAAGCCCGCAGGGCATTCTATTATTGTTGTAAACACTTGTTACTTATATGAAATCCTCTTTTGTAATATTAACTCTGATGTATGTATGGAAAAGTAATCTATCTTTCATTTATATAGAATTGTTAGATGTTGGATTTATGTGTTATTTTGAGGGCGTTACAAATGGTGGGAATATGATGAGAAGAATAAATATACGAAATATAGTAGAACTAAAGTTTATATGATTACAACATGCTGAGTCAAAATACCAGGGAGATGTACCTAAAATTACAGATAGAGCAGTAGAAGAATGTGTACCAGAGATGGTGAGAAACTATTTGAACATGGCTTCAACATCAGTTTGGATAAAAATAGGAGCGACTGGATCTAAAGGCTTAAAAAATTCCTCAGAGGTAACAACAGCAGTGCGATGAGCAAGCAGAGATCTAGACTAACTCTCGGGGCGTTGTGAACGACCTTGTGAGGAAGTACCAAGAGAGGTGTGAGTAGTAGATGAGCGGTCTGGATTGCAAAAGCAATCCTACTACAGGTGACCAGGACTAATCTTGTTGCAGTACCGACAGGATTTGATTGGGCAATGAAATACAAGATGAGTAGAAAGAAAGCACCGATTCTTACAATAATTGCAAGTAATGGGCGACTGGGTGGTTAGTATAGAGGAACTCAGTGATTGGGGAGTGGCAAGAACTGTATCCACATGATGAGTCTTAAGAGGGCCAAGACGAGTCTCCTCAGATAATAAAACAGAAATAGCCTGCTTAAGAGTGGGCAATGGAGTGCGATGAAGCAGAGATGCACGTATGGGCTCAAACTGGGTAGCGACAGCCATGAGAAACTGAACCAATCATTAGTGATTACGATACTGAGTAAATAAAGTAGCATCTTCAATTTGAGGCCAGGCAAGTTCAGAGACAGCGAGCTGGTCTCAGACAGAATATATCTAAGAGAGGAAATCATTAACAGACTAACCAAGCTCTTGACGCAGGCGATGAAGTTGACTTTGAAGTTGATACTGATAAGTACGACCAGTAGTCTAATAATGTTCTGTAAAAAAATCCCAAATGTCTTTGGTAGGAGTAGTCACGGAGTCAAGTTGAAAACGACCAAATTGTAAACTGATAGAGGTAACAGAAGTATTCTGAAGCTAAGTGATGATATGGTAATTCTTATTGTCCCAGTCCTCTAAACAGTTTGCATATGTGGCAACTGTTTCATGAACCTCTTATACCGGTTGAACCACTTCCCTAGTGATAATGCGCTAGAGTTTCTTCCCTTTCGAAAAACCGGACATAGCCTGTGCCCATAACACATAGTTGGAGCCGTCAAGAATAACAGAGATTGGATGAGAAGCATCATGACGATCCATAATGGTAGTTTGGTAAAGTAAATAGAGAAAAACAGTGCTATATGAGCAAAATCAACAAAAACGGAGTGCACCAATGGATTTAGAAAGCCCAAATTAGGTGGGAACCAAGATGAACCGCCCAAAAAAAATTGGACAGAATGAGCAAGATGCTACACTCTTTACGGTTGACGTCAGCGTGTCAGCGTGGCACGGAGGCTGAAGACGCGTGCGTGCATATAACGTCAGCACACAGAGGAAAGTAAGGCGTATAGGGCTGACGTAATGAGATAACGACAGCGGCTGCTTGGTTGAGCGATTGAGCAGTGGGTTGGCGATGAGCATATGAGAGCGTGTGTGTGTTTGATGGCGAAAACAGCAGACGCGCCTAGCACAAAGGCGAAGCATGAGAGGCGCGTGTTGGGCTTTATGGTGATGAAATTAATGTCGTTGGAATCGTGAGAAGATTCCGACCAGTTTGATGGTAAAGGAAAAAATTTTGAGTGAAGAAAAATATGGTGAAACAGTCTAAGCAGTGTTTGGGTGATTGAATAAACGCTTGGTAATTAAATAAATGCTAACTTAGGCCTCGTTTGGGAACAGGCTAATTTAGTAACTTTTTGGCTATTTGGCTAAAAAGGTAGGTAAAAAAAACTTGTATGTTTGGGATGACTTTTTGGCTAATTACGAAAAGATGTGCAAAAAGTAGAGAGAAAAGAGAATCTTTGACTTTTTGGTATGGGTTGTTGGCTTTTTGGCTAATTTAGTAACTTTTTGACTAATTAACTAAAATAGCCTCTTGCCAAACGAGGCCTAATTGTAAACAATAGTGAATTGCAATTGAGAATTATGCCCTCAATACACAACTCTCATTTAACGAGGCACATCTTTTACTTGCACTTCATTAATTTATAATTAATTTTTATATTTACTAAAATTGAGAAAGTGAAGAGAAAAACATAATTACCCAAGTAATTTGTTGCAAAAGTCATCTCAATTTTGTCTTCAGAGAACTCCAACTCTTGTGAAAATTTCCCAGCATTGTTTCTGCACATTCAATTCATTTCTACCATTATTTTCATAATTCTCTCTCTTACTCTCAAATAAATAAATAAAATATAGAAAAAGAAACTCACATGAGAATGTTAAGGGGTAAACCTAGAGACAAGAACTCAGAACAAAATCTCTTGACAGAAGCAAATGAGCTGAGATCAATTTCCAACAATATAATCTCAGCCTCTGGAGTTTCCTTCTGGATACTTTCCTTCACCTCTGCAGCTTTCTTCAAGTCCCTCGCCGGAATCACGACACGGGCACCTCTCTTTGCTAACACTCTCGCTGTCTCAGTCCCGATGCCCGACGTTGCCCCTTGTAAGTTGTAATGTAAAAACACCACAATTTAACAATAATGTTGTGTAAACATCATCACATCACAAATGAAAAAATATTATATAAAACAACAGTGTATGCAAGTATGAGAAATTAAAAAAAGTATTCATGTGTGTGAATTACATTATTAAATACCCTCATGAAGCATTTTTAATTATCATTAGTACTTATTATTCAAAAAGCAAATGATCTAGAGTATGATTCAATGAGAGAGAACAATTCAAAAGAGACAAAACTGTATCATGCTAGATTCAAAAAGGAGCACTAATAGAATACAATATGTGATTTTTACTGGTTTAAATACACATTAATTATCATCAATGGTAACAACTATTCTCTCCAAAAAGAATTATGTGTTTTTCTGATTGTAACTATTGAATATTCAAAAAAAAAAAAACTTAGAAAATTAAATGACAATTAAAGTGCTGTGTTTTGTTAATCAAAAAGTATGGGGGAGATAGGAACAGAAAGATATTACCGTGTGGGGAAAAAATAAAAAAGGTAGATAGAAAAGAAGAAAAAGAGACAAAATTACTCAGTTGATCATGAAAGTAAAAGAGAACTGGAAAAGTAACTACCTTGTATGATGTTTTTTGCTTTGTAGTTTGTACAATATATCAAGAAAATGTGAAGCAACACTAGTCTACAATACACCGTTAATTTTACTTCAAGAAAATTCCTTTTTCAAAAGATTTTCTATCAAAATAGAAAGATTTCTATCAGAATGAAATAGATGGAAACTGAGAAACAATGATTTATGTGGATGATAAAATCAAAACCGGGAGAGAATTCTAAGAAAAGTCATCAAATCTTCGCATAAATCTTCACAAAGGAATATTAATTACATATATATATATTATTCTTTCTCTGAAACCCTACTTCAATTTTGTGAACTCACAAAACAACAAAAAGAAGAAGAAGAATAAGAAATAAACAAATAAAAATATAGGAAGAAAAAAAAAAGAACATAAAAATTCTGCAACAATATCAAACTTGATGCATTTCTAAATATATAATGAAGTCTCTCTCATGGACAGATCAGAATGTGTATGTTTAAATGAAGACCAGATTCAGAAGGGGGGGAAATGGGCACTGTTCTTCATCATAAAGAAGTTTGTGTATGTGTTGTGTATTTGTGTGTGGTTGGAGATGAGATGACTAACCAGTGACTAATGCAGTGAGTTGAGCTTGAGAAGAAGGGAGTAAGAAAGAACAATCTTGTTGAGTAACTTGCTCAGCTGTTGAGTTTGATCCATATCCACTTGGGCCTGGAACACCTGCCAAGTACCTCAGTGTTTTCTTCATCAGGACACAAAACTTGCAATCTCTCTCACCCGACAAACAACAACTGCAACTATAGTAGGAAAGAGCACTCTCTACATAGATACACAAGATATATATATATATATATAAGGAACATTGAACTTTCTAGCAGTCCATGCACCACCAAAATAATAGATGGTATGACCAATCAGATCCCTGATTGATGCCAGAGTGTCAGGCTTTTTTGGTTTCGGGTTAGTAGGAAAGAGCACTCTCTAATTGATGCCAGAGTGTCAGGCTTTTTTGGTTTCGGGTTTGGATAATCTGTTTCCAAAATAGTTTTTTTATTTTATTAATTACATTTAGGTTTTTTCTTTTTCTTTTTCTTAAAAAAAAAATTAAAATCAATTAATAACCACAACTCATAAAAAGAGAAACACTAACTCTTCCAACCACAACTCATAAAAAGAGAAACACCAACTATACCTGAGTAATGGTCATTTGATCCCTTAAGAATTGTAGATCTGTAACAAGAACTTCTAAACTAGCTCTAGCATTTTCCAAATTCTTTTGTAGAAGATCAGTGGCCTGCATTTTGAAGTTTGAAGCACTTAAAATCTCGTGTCCGTGTGTAAATGCTAACATCTTAAGATTACAAGTGGGGTACCTCTTCACATGAGTACTCCAGTATGACATTTGCTCCCAGCTATAAACATACTGAATCAGTATCCTCGATGCATGCTCGGGAATAGATGCCTTCTGACACTTCAAAATCAACTAATAATGCCTGCAACCAGAATACGAAAACACATAAATATAGGAATATGTACGATACAATAGGAGTGGCTGAAAAGCATTGGCTTGAAGTTTTTCAACACAAACTAGAAGGTCCGCATTTGATACCAATACCATAGGTTTTATGTGCATGTGACACAACTGCTACACTTACCCAACATCAATGTGAAAAATTAGAGCCCACCATTTTAAAGTTGAATATTCTATTCACCACGCATGCATAAACTTGCATCAACTAATGCTCATAAACCCAAGAGAGCTAATGATCCAGTAACAGAAATCATGCTCTTGACCACATTATATCCATCCGTACAAAACCAAAATAAGCAAATAAAACTAACAAGGTCTGCCTTCACACCAGTAAACTGTCATCTCAATTTCAAATCTCAGTTGACAGCTCAGTTATATATAGGTTTACTCAAACTATAGAAATATTTAAAAATTTCTGAAGTTAAAAACGAACCTCGCCAGTACCCTTCTTAGCTTGCAAAGTAGCAACCACATCTAAGCACTTCTCAACATGTTGCAAGCCTGTTCACTTCTGTACATATGAAATAAAATGTATTAACTCAATGATATGGTCAATCCGAAATAAAATGTCTTAACCAAACAGGGCCATCTCACTCAATAGTCAATCCGAAACAAGAATCAACGCTCACCCGATGCTCACCCGAACATTTTGTAATTGCAGATATCGGTCTTTGAATGCAGAATCGTGCCCTCTGAAATCAAATTCCTAAACAACTGACTTCATAAATTATGCACACATTAATGTGGTATATCTAAAAAAACCATCATACCTTCAGCAAAGAGTGAACTTGCAGGGCATGAAATCAAAGCTAATGCTCCTACTCCCAACAGTATTGCCCTTCTCTTAGAATTTCCTGAAATTTACCATTATATAATCCAAAACAAGAATCAAAACAATCATATCTCACAAGAAGTTAGTTTATACATTCCACCTTTGTCATAACTAGCAATTTTGCATCAAATTTACAGCCCTAATTTCAGAATTCACAAGACCAGAAGAATTTGTTATGAAGTAAATTCTTCAAGAAATCATTATTACATCAAAGACATATAAGCAAATCCCATGTCACGAAACATTTCATGTTTGTTTTGGAAAACGGTTTGCTACTCGCAAGTAGGCTAAAATGCAGGTTTTGCCACCCTCGGGTGGGCTTTAGAAAAGATGGTTTTGCCATTATCTAGTGGGCTTAAAACTTACAGTCAATGCATTATTCCAATTTAGATAATCCAACCTTCACCCACAGGCATTCAGGCAGATATATCACATAAGCAATTAGCCTCATGGTAAGCATGCTATCATGGCAATCGCTCACACACATGCAAGGATGCTGAAGCATAAATACTTACCGAGTACTCCTAGCTAAAACAGAAGCTATGTTAGAAGTCCATGCATGATCCTAACTATACAGAAATGCCTAATGCAACACATGTAAAAATGCAACTACAATAGGCTCGGCTACAGTTAACAAGTATTCAACTCGGAATTGAAATACAATGCAGTTAGTATGATGCGCCGAGCCCGGTGCATGCAATACAGATGAATGATGCAAACATGCAAGCATAAGTATGCTAATTGAAACATGCTCTAATCTAACCATCATAAGCTGGTAAATAAAAGGGAGAAAGACGTGGGGTTGGAAGACATACATCACACACACGCACACTTATTACAATTGTGCCCTCGCTCGGAGGGTCCGAATAAATAATTACAGTCCGAATAAATAATTATAGTCCGAATGAATAATTAAATATTACAAAATTCTAATTGATTAAAAAAATTAACTAGGAAAGCAGTAAACTAGTATGCAAATTCACGGACCGCCTCAGCTATGTTCCGAGTGATGAATGATGCATGTTCGAGTTGCCTTGTGCGGAAATCCATTGCGATGCCCCGATTCGCCTCTGTTTACAATTAATCCCGGAATGCTGTGCGAAGCTCCAGAAGGCTGTTGATTTCTGATTTGCTGCAACAGAGAGCAAGAAAGGGGCATGGCAAAGTATTTTCACATATGTATGCATGACTACTCTTCAGGGAGTGTAGTCCTCGATCCTCGTACCACCAATCACACATCTCAATGCATGATGGCCGAGGAGTCGAATTGCACGACTCGATGTGAAATGAATGCACATGAAAACGCAACAAGACCTAAACTCCATCATGGATAATCCGGAGTGTCGGGGACCGGGATTTGAGACACGTTCCGTCACTCAGAGTACGAAACGTCTCTCGTTTTCTGTGCTTGGGCTAACTCCTATCCCAAACACAATGCAAATGAGATGGCATACACAATGCGACTAACATGTAACCTAGCATACGTAATGCTATGGGCTAAAATGGCATACACAATGCACGTGATGTAACATGGCATACACAATGCTCTAACATGCAACCTAGCATACGCAATGCTATGGACTAAAATGGCATACACAATGCATGATGGACTTACACTAATATGAGTAGACCTCAGCCACATTCACATCAGTGGCCATTAGATTGAAATGAGACAACCGAAACACATGCAAACATGCACAGATGCAAGGACCGATCCTAAGGCATGACATGCAACTCTAACAAGGCATAGCAAAGGATGAAACATGACATGGAATAGCATAAATTACAGCTCTGAAACAGCATGAAATATGGTCCTGAAACATGCAAATATGGCACATAATGCAAGCTAGGGGGCCCGGGTACCGAAACTAGTGAAGTGCGTTACACTAGAGGTACCCAAAGCATTGCACCAAAGGTGAAACCAACCCCAAACAGACCCTAGGCAGGTCTGAAATATTGGGAAATTGGCCTAAAATGATGACTCGGAATGCAACGAAATAGAGCTCATTTAATGGTCGGTAAATGGGGCATACAAGCCTGACTCTCAAACGCATTTAAAGAGATGAAAACATGGCAACATGGCATTCAAACAAGCTCTAAAATGTGATGAATAATAGGCTCAAAACATGAACACACCTCAGTATATGCATGGAATGAATCTCAAAACTCAAAGCTAAGCATGGACCTTGAACTACAAGCATGCAAAACTAATATCATTCAACCACAAGACCCAAAAACAGAGCTAGGGTAGTCCAAAATAAGTACATTATCAGTTAAGGCATGGCCAAAATACGCTAGAATCAATGGCCTATAAAGCATGCAAAGAAAGCTAGTGAACCATGAGTTGTTCTACAACTATATGAAGCATATGAGGGCTCACCCAACCAGCCAAAAATAGAAGTATTTCAAGCCAAAATATGCCCAAATAACGACTGAAACTCAGTCAACACATGAAAGAATGATAAGCCCCTTTGGAAAGCCATGCAAGGGGTTGTTCTACACATACATGATAGACAAGCGAAAGGGCAAAACCATTTCTGGAAATGAGTTATGACAGCCCTAAAACCCACCAAAAAGAGCCTAAAATTGGTCTAGGAAGCATGCAATGAAAGGTCCCTTTGAAAGGCCTTGAATGGGATTGTTCTACACATGCATCATAGACATAAAATATGGCCAAAGAGGCTCTGGACAGAGTCAAGGAAGACCTTAAAACTCACAAAATAGTGCCTGAAATGTGACTTCACAACATGCAAGATGGAGCCCCTTTGAAAGGCCAACAATGCTAGTAAAGAGAATAAGGGGTGAGAGGGTCACCCCTCTCTGATTTTGAAGCTCAAAAACACATCTAAGCCACTGAAAATCCACTGGATTTCAGTGGCTAAAAGGCCAAACTAAGGCCAATGCAAATGCTCAAATGCAAGGCTCAAAACATGAGGAAATGAAGCATGGAAGGGGGAAGATGACCCCAAACAGAAAAGAGTCCTTAAACAAACATGTTTAGAAGATCAAAACAAAACTTTTTCTAGTTTATATTGAAATCCAAAAATGCTTGCAAATAGGGTTAAGTGATGAAGCAAAATAATGCAAAAATGGGAGAAATGAGGACTTACCCTTATAGCACAGCAATGCAGCCAACTCTGGACCAAGAAAGTGAGCTCCCAACCTTTGAAAATCAGCGTCAAGGTGTTTGAATGGATGGTGGGGGTGGTAGGCTTGGAGGTGTAGTGTAAATGGCCAAGAATATTAGGGTTTTGGAGGCTTAAAGTAGAGAGATATGGAGAGTTGTATGTATATGCCTTAGCTGTTTTTTTCTAACCAGCCAAAGGAGGGGGAGGACCTCCTATATAGACAAAGAATTTTAAATCTTCTCTTGGAAGCTAAAAACAACTTTGAAGATCCTCCATACATATGGAGGATGCTGCAAATAGCTCCTAGCTGGCACAGCTGGAACACACTTAGAGAGACAAAACAGAGGGTAGCTGGCCGACCAGTTCAAGTGGCCGGCCGACCACTTGCCCTGGTCGGCTGACCAGGGGTTAAAAGGGTTAGGTTGAAATTCTGGTCGGCCATACCAGAAAGGTGGCCTCCTAGATGAGTAGAATATAGCTGCAGGGTGAAAAACCAAAAAAAGTGACCCAAGAGAAGGAAAAACCAGCTTTCTAGCAAGGTTCAAAAGGGTCAAGAAGAAAAAGCTGGTCGGCCTACCATATTGGTGGCCTCCCAGGTGAGTACAACACAATGCTGATATGGGAGACCAGAAATTGTGATCCAAAAGTGGGAAAAACCAGCTTTCTGCCAAAAAAACTGGCTGAAAGAGAGAGAAAATATTTTTCAAAAGAATTTATGGTCTCCCACTATACTACCACCTTCCAAACAATGAAAATAGGGTCCATGCCAAAAATGAACCCTAACCGATGCAAAACGAGGGTTCGGGGGCCAAAACATGCGGCCTGGGGCTGCTAGGCACCGGAGGTGGCGTACGACCACGAAGGTGGTCTCTCGGGCCACAGTGTCCCTCTATAGAGAGGAAACAAGGTGTGTGCCAAAAATCGGAGCAAACAAAGGTAGTTAAGCGGTCTCGAACCGAGGCACACGGCTGACGGCTCCGAAAATCGAAAACTGGTCTCCAAACGGGACAAATGGCCTACGACCACGAAACGTAGCCTATGACCACTGAGAGATGGTCTACGAGATCTCTCCCTCCCTTCGAGAAAAGAAAACAGAGAAAACAGGACCTGGTTCGCAAACCGAGGCAAAGCACGAAAGAGCCCCGAAGTCCGAAGGCAAGGCTCGCAACCGAGACTTTGAAACCTCAGAACGAGCACAACATGCACCATCACTGAGCGCTCAATCGGTGACGTCTGAGTCTTAAGGTCGGTAAAAAATGGGGTGTCTACAAAGGTGCAATTTAAACATGCAAACATGCAAGACATGCAACAACATGTTAAGCAACTTAATCAAAGATACATGCCAAATGCAATATCACTTAAACATGCAACAACATGTTAATAGGCCAAGTGTGCAACAACATTCAAGGCAGGCATGCAACAACATACAAAGGAAGGACTTAAACTAATATGGACAACTCTTCAAATAGGTCCAAACTAGTGGCCAAAATGCTATGGAAATGAGGGCAAATGCACATACAAACATACATGCCTATTGGCCTAAAGACTAAGGTATAAGAGAGCAACTTCTAAGCACACTTAAAAGGAAGGGAAAAGCATGCACATGCGACAACATTACACGCTCATGAGATGATGCCAAGAGTAATGCCAAATCATATAAACAAATCAAGCATGCATGATTTAAGGCTCAAGGCTTAAAACTAGGCAAGGGAATTGAACCAATGCTACACGAAACAAAGAGCACATGGAGAGTATGACCCAAAACAGTCCTAAGCCATGTCAAGATGGACTTGAAACATGCAATGAACAAAGCCAAAACAAGCTAAATCAAAGGGGCAAAATCATGAGGCATGTAAGGCAACCGAAGGGGTGTTACACTATGCCTAAGACAACCAAACATGGCATGATTTAAGCAACCAAAATTAGAGATATGACATGCTAAAATAAGCCCAAAAACCCACTTAGATGTCATCCCAAATACCCAAGCATGTTGGCATACGCAATGACACATCCATGAGGCATACAACACTAACTCTTTAAAGCATTAAAGGAGTTATAAATGCAAGCATACAAGCATAACATATGGACTGAAATAGCATTATAAGTGGTGCCAAACCACTGAAATGATTCAAATGGAGTATGCTAGAGGATTCAACACTCGAAGCTAACAAGCAAGATTACATGGTAGCTATACAAAGAAAGTCATGGACAACCAAAACAGCCAAAATCAGAGCTTTAGCATGTTAAAACAAAGCTAGAAGCTTCATGAGATTGAGCCAAAATCATGCTAAAAACACATGTTACAACATGATGCATGTTAAGGCTAAAACATGGGATTACAAGACAAGTGTATGAAGCATACATGGCATGTCTAAACCAACTTAAAACAGAGGTATAACATGGCAAAACAAAGCCTAATACCTACTGAAATAAAGCTAAAGCAAGCTAGGCATACAAGCTACAACACAAGCCACTTATGCTAGCATCAAAGACAACATGGAGAGGGGACAACCCTCTGCCATTTAGGACCTCAAAACCACCTCTCCACCACTAAAAATCTATTGGATTTCAGTGGTAGAGAGGTCATGCAAAGCTAAGAACAATGGCCAAAAGGTATGGCCTAAAACAAGGCCTAACAAGGCCTTGGGGAGGGGGGTGACAACCCCAAACCTCAAAATGACCTTAAACAAAGTTCAAAAGCAAGTAAAAATAGAACTTTTCTCAGTTATGCACTAAGCTTAAAAACGGATGCAAGATAGGTTAAAAGCTTGTGCAAAAATGGGGAATAAAAGGATAAGTCTCTCACCTTTGTAGACCTTCTTCAAGAACAACACTCCAGCACTTTTTCTGAGTTCAAAACAACCCAAGAACTCCAAAACCAACTCCTTAGCACCTCAGCAACTCAAGGATGGTGTAACACTAGGTGTCTTAGTGCAAAAATATGAACAAAACACACTTTTGGTCACAAATACACACACAAATATATATATATATATATAGAGAGATATGAACTCTAACCCTAAATTCCAGAACCTCTGAGAAGGGAGGAGGGCCTCCTCTCTTATAGAAATCTAATTTCTAAGGCTTCCAAGAGAAGCTAAACAAGAGGCAAATCCCTCCATATACGTGTATGGAGGGGGGCAATTGTGGATATCAGCTGTTCTAGCTGGCATAAAAATATCTGCAAAAGCAAATGAATAGGGTTCGGCCAGCAAAAATGGCTGATTAACCAACAAAGGTGGCCAGCCGACTAAAAACAGTGCCGATCGGCCAATTATTTGGCCGGTGGCAATAAAATGGGGGGTCGGTGGCTTCAAGCCTTGGTCGGTGGAGTGTAAGGATGGTCAACAAGCTACCCTCTGCCCTCATAAGCAGAAACACAAGTGTTTGGTCCATGACCAAGCACAAAACAGCCAAGTTGAGAGATCTTGAGGCAAGGCGCGTAGCCGAGACTTCCGAGAACTCAAAACGAACACGAACATGGATGATCACCGAGTGTTCAAACGGTGACGTCCAAGTCTTGAGAACGGTCAAAAATGGGGTGTCTACAACATGTTATTTAGTTTCTAGCTTTTAGTTTTCTTACATGATTTAATCTTTAGAATTTTTTGCATGTTAATTGCTAAATGGTTATTGGATTGTAACTCTTGCCTATTAATTTTAGTTTAATGTATTTGGAGTTATAGAGTTTTTCTGAATTGTTTACATGATTAATTTGAATTAATTGGGTGCATTAATCTGAATTATTTAATTGGGTGCATTAATCTAAATTATTTAATTGGGTGCATTAACTTTGAATTTAATTTATTTATTTGGAGTTATTAGTTTTTGTTTGTATTTTGTTGTGGTTTGCTACTAACTTTCTTTGTATGAATACTTATGCGAAAATGAATGGAAAAACAAATACAAAACCAAATAAATAGTATTTGGGATGTAAAAACAAAAATGTTTGGACTACTAACTTTTGTATTGAATAGGAATACCTAAGCGTGGAAAGGCGTTTGGACTAAATAGAATCCTGATGGATTGGCTATTTTATTTAAATGGTTGAAGCATTTTTTGCTTGAGATTTAGTTGGTTTGTTTACCAATTTGTAGTAGCAAGTTTTATTTGCTTGTATTATTAGAAGCATTTTATATACATGTATTTGGTTGTAGCAATTTTTAAATTGCTTGTAAGTTTGGAATTTGGTTTGGTTGTAGCAATTTTTAAATTGCTTGTAAGTTTGGAATTTGGTTTGGTTTTCTGTAATAGAAACCAAAGTGTTTAGCCTTGGCTAAAGAGTAGTTCTTATTTGTTCAGAAATGACAACTAAGACGGATTTGGTTTCAAACCTTTGGGGTTTGAGGAAGTATCTGGGTTTAATCATTTTATTCCCAAAGTGTTGGAAAACCAAGTTTGGAGAAAATCTTTGGTTTATAATCTGATTAATTCCAAAGTGTTGTGGTTTTGAGAAAAGAAATCAAATTTTAGCATTAGCTCAAATATCTCTGATTTTTATTCAGAAATCATGGGCTCAGTTCCGGAAGTGCTGGTTAACTTTCATGGGCTCAGTTCCGAGAGTACTGGTTAACTTTTATGAGTGGTATAATTTTGGTAGCAAATTTTATTTGCTTGGAAATCAGTTTGTTATAACTTGTTTTATCCCCCGGAAATCTTAATTTTAAAATTGTTTCCTATGGATTAGGAGTCAACATGCTTTTGGATGTTTTGTCAAAAGGTTAACTGGGTTTTAAGTGAGACCATTGTGACCCCTCCAGTCTTCCTGGGAACATTTCTGACCATGTTCGATTCTAGGTTAAATGGTGAGACTAGTTTTGAATTAAATTTCCATCTGAGGGATTTTCTAAGGGTTAAGTTTAATTTCTGGAATCATTGAAGTGAAATTCTGTTGTGATGTTTCAAAAATAGCTTCAAAATGTGACAAACAGAAATGTTGTTCCACCTGACAACCTTTGCCTCACGAGATTCTTAAAGAAAGATCTTGAGAGACCAAGTATGATTAAAGGAAATCATAAGATTGCATTAAAAATTTCTCTGATTTGATCAGAGGCAATTGTACGGTATCCTTGTGTTATTTATAGCATTTATGATTGCTATATGACTTTGCTTGAAAGCAAAGATGAGACAACCTGTTATAGTGGATGAATATTTTTTGGATTTTTAAATTCCAAATATATTCTTAAATTAGTGGCTCCTAGTGAGTACAAGATCACTGATCACAGAGATAGAAAACTAGCGGTTCCTAGGAGGTGTTAGACCACTAGCTACACAGTTATGAGATTGTGGTTCCTAGTAGTGAACAGATTGCTGATCACATGTCAAGACATCATGGTTCCTAGTAGTGGAGAGGCTACTGGTCATATGTCAAGACATGATGATTCCTAGTAATGAAAGAGTCTATTGATCCTATGTCAGGACGTTGTGATTCCTAATAGTAAAGTGACTACTGATCACATGTTAAGACATTGTGATTCCTAGTAGTAAAAAGTCTATTGACCACATGCTGAGAAATTAGTGATTCCTAGTGATAAGACTATTGGCCATGTTACGAAGTTCCATATAGTAGACTATTGAACACTGGATTTGTGTTTCCTAATAGTAAGACTATTGGCTTCAGAGTGATAGGTTGAACCAAATATATTTGGGTGCCTAATTCGGTTAATAACATTTTGGGAATGTATTTACTGTGATATGATTTTGAGAGTTTCATAATCATTGTGAAACAAGGATTTGTTTAAAACTTTGTATAAATTCTACAAAGAAGACCTGATTATCTGACTCCGAATTGAGGAGGATAATAGAAAGAAAAGAGGGAGTACCTTCTCAGTAAAGGCCAATGTCATTGAGCATGGCAAATCTTCAATGAAGAGGAAGAAGCTCCCCCGTGAACAAGGGGTCTAAGTTGGGGCCAAGGGGTGGTGTTGCAAAGAAGGTGGCATACTAGCTGCGGGAACCTGGTTATCGGTTCTTTGGGAAGTGCTACATCTGTGGTAGCGAGGGGTTTTAGTTTTACTAGGGCTATACGCCACATTTGCTCCAAGAAGGAGCTGTTTACAACTTTCGAACCGGTTACAAATGGTAAGAAGTTGTTTATGGGAAACTCTACTACCTCATTTGTTAAGGGAAAGGTGGTCCTGAAGTTAACCTCAGGAAAAGAGATAACCTTGAACGAAGTCCTGTATGTTTTGGACTTTCGTAAGAATCTTGTCTCTGGGTCTCTTCTTAGTAAACATGTTTTTGCATGGTTTTTGAGTCTGACAAGGTTGTTCTGACGAAACACAAGTGTGAAACTTGTGTTGAAGCGAAGTGGACAAGACCCCGTATGAGTTATGAAAAAGGCGTTAAGCCTTCTTATAAATTCTTACGAATGTGGGGGTGTCTTGCAATTGTGGTGACTCCTACACCCTAACGGGTTAGGATAGGCCCGAAATCCGTGGATTGAATATTTCATTGGTTATGCACATAATAGTGATGCATATCGGTTTATTGTATATAAGTCTGAAATTCCAGACATACACAGGAATACCATCATGGAGTCAAGGAATGCATGTTTCTTTGAAGACATTTTTCCTTGCCGAACCTAAGAAGGGGTTCCGAGATTTTGGAGCAATTTGGTGAGCTTGCTAGTGATGATGATCAAGTTGAGAATCAAGGTGATGATTAGCCTAGAAGGAGTAAAAGGGCTAGGATGTCCAAGTCTTTTGATCCAAACTTCTTGACTTATATGGTTGAGAACGAACCTCAAACTTTCCACGAAACTGTGACTTCTCCTGAGAGTCCTTTTATGGAAAGAAGTGATCAAAAGTGAGATTGACTCCATCTTACAGAACCACACCTGGGAGTTGATAGATTTACCTCCAGGTTGTATGCCTTTAGGCTGCAAATGGATTTTTTAAAAGAATGATGAAGGCCGATGGGTCTTTTGACAAGTATAAGGCGAGGCTCGTTATCAAAGGGTACAGGCAACGAGAAGGCCTGGATTACTTTGATACGTACTCACCTGTAACTAGGATAACATCCATTCGCATGGTGATTGCATTAGCAGCTTTGTGCAATCTAGAGATACGCCAAATGGATGTAAAGACAGCTTTCTTAAATGGGGATTTGAATGAAGAAATCTATATGGAGCAACCTATAGGGTTTTCAGCTCCAGGGCAAAGCAAAAAGGTCTGTAAACTTGTCAAATCATTATATGGTTTGAAGCAAGCGCCTAAACAATGGCATGAGAAGTTTGACAACGTAGTGTTGTCAAATGAGTTTAGAATCAACGAATGTGACAAGTATGTTTATGTCAAAGACACTGACAGAGGTTATGTCATTTTGTGTCTATATGTTGATGATATGTTCATTATAGGTAGTAATGATGAAATGATCAAAACTACCAAGAAGTTGTTAAACTCTAAGTTTGACATGAAGGATATGGGCAGAATATTTGGTGGAATTGTACTTTCTCAGTCTCATTATGTTGATAAGATACTTGAGAAGTTTAGTGGATCAGATACGAGTGTGTCATCGACACCTGTAGACTTAAGTCTACATTTTACCAAGAATAATAATGAAAGTGTCTCACAGTTAGAATATTCTCGGGTAATTGGAAGTTTAATGTATCTGATGAGTTGTACTAGGCCGGATATAGCTTACTCGGTTAGCAGGCTTAGTAGATACACAAGTAATCTCGATGCTTCTCATTGGAAGGGCATTGTGCGGGTGTTGAGGAATTTACACTGCACTCGGGACTATGGGCTACATTATACTCGATATTCAGCGGTGCTTGAAGGCTATAGTGACGCGAATTGGATATCAGATATAAAGGACTCAAAGTCCACTAGTGGATTTGTGTTCTGTCTTGGTGGGGCAGCCGTGTTTTGGAAATTTTCCAAGAAAACGTGTATATCTAGATCAACGATAGAATCATAGTTTATTGCTTTGGATAAAGCAACGGAAGAAGCTGAATGGCTTCGTCATTTCATTGAAGATATTCCACGTTGGTCTAAACCTGTGCTAGCTATTTGTATTCATTGTGATAGTCAATCTGCAATTAGTAGAGCACAATGTAATATGTATAATGGAAAGTCTAGACATATCCATCGTAGACATAATTCCATACGACAACTACTCTTGAATGGAGTTGTCTCTATAGACTATGTAAAGTCTAAGGACAACATTGCGGATCCGCTAACCAAAGAGTTTAATCGAGTGTTAGTCGAAACGTCGTCAAAAGGAATGAGGTTAAGACCTTTGGAAGTTATCCGAATGGAAACCCAACCTAGTTTCCTGGAGATCCCAAGATCTAGGTTTGATAAGACAACCTAATTGCGTGTAACGGTGGTATGTCATTAAGGAGGTTAAACCTCCAGCCATTCCTTCTATCAGTGATGCCTGCAAGTGTAGAGGTTAAGCTGAGCTTTTAATGACTCTTGTGTGTTAAGCTGTTGAGCTAAGTATAGCAGGATACTAAAGTAGAGTCACCTATGTGAGTTTGAAGCGGGGCCGCTTCTAGAAGAATTGGGCAGGCCAAGATTCTTTGAAACCATTCGCTGAACTAGGCTAGTGGCCAGGGCCATGCTCGAGAGATAGCAGGAGCTTTGGGTATTCTCAGAGCAGGGAATCTGGCAGCTGAGGCAGGACCTTCCTTCTTGAAGAGGGAGTTCTTCTGGTCTAACCCGGACGAGTTTGTTGGAGATCCGAAGGAACCACTGAAGGCTGACGAGTGGTTAGAACAAATGAGTAAGACGTTCGAGATGCTTGGCATCGAGGACGGAGCA
>NW_021025614.1:1090735-1130579 GCF_004153795.1 Camellia sinensis | reverse complement strand
CAAATGACTTCCAAGGTGCTGGAATGGATGATGGAGGTGTTAGCCTTAGAGGTGTAGTGTAAATGGCCAAGAAAATTAGGGTTTGGAGCTTTGGAGAAGAAGGCTATCGAGGGTGGAGTGCATGTGCCTTAGCCAAATTTTTAATCTAACCAGATATGAAGAGGAGGGCCTCTCTTATAGAGAAGAGAGGTCAAAGCTTCTCTTGGAAGATTCAAATGTATGGAGGATGTAGCAAATGCCCCCCAGCTGCCACAGTTGTAAAGTATTCAGAGAGGGCAAAAAGCAAGAAGCAGGCCGGCCAGTTCAAGTGGCCGGCCGGCCACTCCCCCTGGTCGGCTGACCAGGGGTCAAAAGGTTCAAGCCCCAAATCTGGACATCCATGAAGCCCTTGAAGTTAGCTTTCTAATGCCGCAAACCTTGCATTAAAATTCCTCCTGTGCAAAAAGTTATGCCAGTTTTGGTGAAGTCGCGCAGATTCGGTCCAAACGGCCTTCAACCAACCATATCTCCCCCACCCGGACTTGTCCTTAGGAGATTATTGAGTGAAAAATGAAGCCCCGGAAGTAATATTTCCAACGGTGGTGGCCTTATATCTCAATTCCTCCTGTGCAAAGAGTTATGCCCATTTCGGTGAAGCCGCGCAGATGTTTTCTCTCCTTCCTGGATTCATCCTGAACCACTTTTGACCAAAAAATCTTGTCAGCCATCTGATTTTCTGGTTTTCCATGCGGCCACATTGAAGCCCCTGAAGTTAGCTTTCCAATGGCGCCAACCTCGCATCAAAATTCCTCCTGTGCAAAGAGTTATGCCCGTTTCGGTGAAGCCGTGCAGATTTGGTCCTACCCGGATTCATGCCAAACTTCTCCCAAACTAGTTTTCCTTTCTCTTCTCCTCTTTTCTTTAACCCCAAACCCCTAGACAAGGTGTTTTGAAATATTTTTCAAAGATTTCATCTCTCGTTCGTTCATTTCCACTTTGTCCTTGCTCGGTTTACCGAAAAGCACAACATTTGACAAAATGCGAGCCTTGGAACATCGTAAAAACTTTATTTCAAAAACGTTTTGAAAGAAAGGGTTTTAAAGTCTAAAATATTTTGATCAAGATTGTTTTGGTCCAAAAAGGGGTATGAAGTTGAGATTTGACTCTCCTCTTACCGAAAAAATCGACCCTTTGCACTGCACAACTTCCAAAACCATCAGTCGCGTCCAAGTCTTAAAGGCGGTCAAAAATGGGGTATCTACAATAGCCCACTTTGTTTCAGAACCAAGCAGTTGATCGCATTGTCTCTCAATCAACTATATTTCACAACCTTTTTTTATTTATTTTTGTTATCCGTTCATAGTTACGGTATATTGATTTTTAATTACTTAAGTTTCTTTATCATCTACTTAATTGATTTGTGTAAAATTTTCTTCATTTTTTTTGTTGCTGTTGTATTTGCTTTTTTTTGTACATAGTTCTGGTATACTGATTTTTAATTGCTTAAATTTATTTATCATGTACTTCACTTTTGTAGAGAAAACCTAATATATATGAACTAACTATGATAATGTTAACTATGAAAACCAAATAGTCGATCACATTGTCTCCCAATCAACTTTATTTCACAACTTTTTTTTATTTTACTTTCATTCATAGTTTTGATATATTGATTTGTAATAGCCTAAATTTCTTTATCATGTACTTAACTAATTAGTGTAAAATTTTCATTATCCTTTTTGCTCTATTTTCTTTCTTTATACATAGTTCTGGTATTATTGATTGTAACATCTTGTTTTGCAGGTTCGCTCGAGTAGTGAATTGAGGTTCCCAATATTTCTTCTGCAAACTAAGTATAGATTGAGACCACTCAAGCTGTTAATTGGTCGCTCAAGCAGAGATGCGTGGCCACCAGTACTTTCACTTCATACCTAAAAATTTTCTGGAAGCTCACGTTCATCGCTTGAGCGGTGGAAAGATCACTCGAGCAGTTTGTTCGGAACAACCAACTTAAAAGTCTATTTTTACCTATTCTTTTCTCACTTTTTCATATCCTCTCTCTTTACAACACCCATTTCCGAAACCCTAGCTCTAAAACCCTTGATTTTCTCAATTTTTACCAAGGATCTCCTCAAAACCCTCCATTAGAAGTGGAGAGCTAGTGAAGCTCAAGCTTTTCACTGATTGGATCGTGTTTTTGTCAAGTTTCTTGTTGGGTCTTCAACTCTTAGCTCTCATTTTCAAGGTGGGGGTACTTTTAACTTGATATATCTATGATTTGAGATATATATGTGGTACTTTTCTAGTTATAGTGATGTATGAGGTGATTTTGTGACATGAAGTGGGTTTGATAAACAAAATGGGGTTTATACGTAATGTTTTGGTAAAAATATTATGCATGTTCTTGTTGGTTATTGTTGTTGATGATGAAAATTGACCCTCCACGTGTAAAAGAGGGAAAAGCCTCAATTTTCTCAAAGAAACTAATTTTTAAACCTGATTAAATAATAGGGTTTGGCTCAATTGATTCTCAAATCTTGAAATTGGATGAATGATCATGGAAACAGTGTGGAGACATGACGTTATTGCACTTTCTTAGATATATTTATTGAGATAGATGAATGTTGAGATTATGAAAAATTGTGAGGTTGGAGAAATTCTTTTATTATTGTTATTATTAAATGTTGATGTGAATTAAACGAACCTTAGGGAAATTCGACTTGAAAACTCATGCATCATGTGCATTATAATTTTCTCTTGTGATCTCACAAACTTGTGGACGTTTGGAAGATGGCACAAGGGGGTAAATAGCGTATGAGTCTAGGTAGTTGAGTCAAGTTTTTGGAAATGGGTTATGTGTTGCATTTGATACTTGTACAGGGAGTTAAGATGCCCAATTGCCATGTCTTGATCTTATCGCCGGACGAATGTGGGAAAAGGTTTTTGGGTGTTAACAAACCCGCCCGTTTTTAGAGTCGGTAAATGTGGAAAAACATGGTTTTGGGTGTCGACGAGCCCGCCGTTTCTAGAGTCAACAAATGTGGAAGTAAAAGGTTTTGGGTCCCCATCACCCCACCATTTTTAATGTTGGCAAATGTGAGAATATTTTCGGGTAAACTACCAATAGGTCTTAATAGTTGGACTTAATTCCGATCAAGTCCTATGGAAAATAAGTCCTAGTATAATCGTTGCTAAAAATAATTTTTTGTGACGATTTTTTACATGTCACTAAAAATTGACAATTGGTGACTTTTTTTGTCACAATTTTAATAAATTGTCGCTAAAACTTACAATTAGTGACCTTTTTATGACAAATTTTCAATTTGTCACTAAAAGTTGAAAATTATTGACCTTTTTTTGTGATATTTTTTTAAATTATCGTTAAAACTTATAATTAGTGACATTTTTTATGACAATTTTCAAACTGTCAGTGAAAATTAACAATTAGTGACATTTTTTAATAGTGTATGATGAAATATGTCATTAATTATCATAGGACCTATTGGACAATTAGTTCACTTAGTAGGACCTATATGTGAGTCCCCTAATATTTTCGATATATAAATCTACATATGTATATATATGTGGTTTTGTGGCTCTTACTTTGGACATCCTAGCGTATTTACCACTACATTGTTGTGGAGGATAATTGTAAATGGTAATCATGCACTGAGCATCATTAGTTTTAAAAGAGAAAATATGAATTTTCTAGTAATATGTGCATGGTATGATCATATGCATCTCAATTGTTTATATATATATATATCTTGTTAATAATATTTCCTACTGGGCAACAGCTTACCCAAAACTAACAACATTTTAGGAAATGATGGTGTGACTCCGCCAAAGTGACTTGGCGATGGATGTATTTTTGAAGGGAGCACGAAGGCTCAATGAATGTTAATTGCTGAAGCTTTAGAGTTATTTTGTGATTTGGAACTGAATGTCCATTTTTGTGTACTCAAGGATAATCCTTGAAATTGTGTACGTCTTTAGGGCATTATACTTTATATTTCTCTTAGTCCTTGAACTGTTATTAATATTCTATGTATGTAAATGGAGCAATGATGTATTCACTTGGGATGGTTCAAAGAGAAAGAGATTATTTTGAGTAAAGGACTATAATCATGGTTCAAAAAGATAGCGATTATTTTGAGTAAAGGACTATAATCATTAATGGTATTCACTGTATTGAATTTGAAAGTATTTATTGTTCTAAACTATAAGATAGGTGGATGAATTTAGGGGCGTTACATTGGTTTTTAATTGCTCAAGTTTCGTTATCATGTACATTACTTTTGTAAAGAAAACTCAATATATATAAACCTACTATGATAATGCTATGATAATGTCAACTTGAAAATATGCATAAAGGTCTTGGCCTTCCAAGTGGGTGGTATAAAAATATACATTAGTGGCTTTTCAAACTTACATATTAATACATATGAACTTATTGGACTTTCATGCAAAATAATTAATTTCTAATGTGATCTAAGTTAATTTGTTTAAGTGAAATAAGTTCAGTCTTTTTATTGGTTGATGAATGTTAATTATTCTCAGTTGATTTTTTTTTTTTTCTCTTGGTTTTAATTTTTTTTTTTTTTATATTTTTTTCAAGATTTTCGATCAGAATTAGGAAAGAAAATACTCCACCACTTGCAAGGCCCTTGTGGCAAGTTGGCGTGTAACTGCACCTTAAGGTGCAGTAAGGTGCAGTAAGGAAAGGTCAGGGGTTCAAGCTGATAGAGTAACGACGGCCCTTTAAGTGGTAAACTAACTTTGTTAATAAACTAACAAATCTAACTTCCTAGAATGTTGACCCAAAAAAAAAAGAAGAAGAAAATACTTCTCCGTCAACAAAAAGAGATGGACAAAACTAATAGTATGAACTTGTATGCCGATTTCAATAACAAAAGATAAAATATATATATATATATATTCATGATTTGTTACATTACTAAAGGATTTATCACAGATGCAATTTGAAAATATCGTACTCAACAAAGGAATTGATATGTCAGATTCACACCTATACAATGAAAACAATAAATTGAAAATATTATAAATAATAGGAAAAGAAAACGCAAAGGCCCAAACACATTTGATACCACAACTTACTCTTCGGAAGGGTAGGACGAAACAACTCCAACGAATGGTAAACATACAAAATTATTATATGACTTGAATCTAATACATGTAGTTTGTTTTATATATATGAAAAACATGTAACACGTCATTGCAAATTGTTTGCTCTTTGACACATAAATTACGAAAAATGACACCTTGTAACTCCGATAAGGCTAAAATATTTGAATATGAACCTCCAAACTTTTGTTGCTATAACAAAGAAGTAGTTCTTGCAAACTCCGAAGTTCCAGAATATCTAAGAACCATGTTCACTTCTCAAATTGTAGATGTTGTATTGGATTTGGTAGACGTATTTAAGCATATAATAACATTTTTGGATTCACATTGTTTGGCGTCAAGTTAGACAAGGAATTGAAAAATTCTAGACAAAGTGTTAATTGGTATGTCTTCAAGATTTTCTTATGTACATGAACAAAAAACCTCTTACACAATTATTATATATAACTTACTATGAAATAATAGTTAACCTTAAATTATTTTTTACTATTATGTTAGATGTATTTGGCTTAATACACAATGTTGAGCCTCTTTTATCAATTATGAGAACAAGAGCAATTGGTAAATTAATGAAGAGAAATATCTATTTGAAAGATTTAAGGTATGAATTATAATAACTCTTAAGTTACAAAATAAAAAATAAAAAAATAAATACTAGAAGTAATAAAATTTTATATTTTCCATTGTCACAGCTTTCAATCGATTCTTCTCACATTACGGGGGGATGTAATCCAAAACAATGGAGAAAAACTAGAAGATATGGCAAAAGAAAGACCAGTACAATATCCAAAGTGCAAGTGCCAATATATGCAGGTACATTTAAACACTTAAAATAATATTATATATTAAATTATTATTATTATTGTCTCATGATGAAAATATATAAATTACTAATTATATAGATTTACAATTTTATATTGTTTAATATATGTACTCACAATTTCCTCTGGATCAGGTGTAATATCTATATTCATAATCTTAACAACTATAATTCAAATAGACCTGACAACACCTAAAGCTGATAGTATTAGATAATGGTATATTAAAAAACATATTATTTCTATTTCTATATTTACAGTTTTTATACAATAAGAAAATCAACAAATATTATATGTACAATTGCAATAAAATAAAATAAAATAAACAGTTGAAAGCAAGCTAGATATAACATTATGGGCAACAAATAAGCAAAATCCCAAACGAGTGAAGATATAACATTTAAGAGAACGTTCATTACTTGATTTTTAAGTGCATAATTTATCATCCTAATAATAATTAAAATTTTCAAATATCATGATTTTTCTTTACTTCACCAAATTAATATTAATATTAATACACCATGAATAAAAAAATATCCATATAGAATACACATTGTTCCTTCAAAGAGACAATCATTCATATAGACAATCTGGACCAACATTGGTAAATTGCTTGCAAAATATGTAATAAGAAAGTTTATCAAACTGAACAACGAGCATAATGCAGTGAATGCAAGACCTCAAATTCAGAGTATCATCCAAGGTATGTGATAGTTCTACATAACAACACAAATTAATGCTTAGCATTTGTTAAATTTCAAAATTACAATTTCGTAATTTACTTACATTTGCCACATCAAATATAAGATATTGGATGAAGCTTACAATGGGAGATGGAGAAAGACAACTGTATGTCACATTATTTGAAGTGGCTGAGAAAATTATTGGACGTTCACCAACTGAATTCATAGCATCCGAATAAAAGACAAGTTTACCGAATGCATAAGTAGTGTCACATTAGTAACATGCGTACAGAGCAAATGAAAGAATTTAATTTAAAACTATACTATTGTTATTGTTATTGCATGAAGGCCCTAAAACTTACTTCTGGACATACATCTATATTTTTCACAAGGTTAGACATGATGAATGAACAATCGCACAGTTGGGAAGATTGTAGCAGAAGAAGTATAAAATGTCGAAGAATGATATGGAATGAAATAGCAATATAACAAATTCCCAAAGTTTAATAGTCCAACCATATGATATGGATTATAATTAGTTTATGTGATTGGTTTCGATCTACTTTCACAATTTTAATACTTAAACATTAATATAAAAATATATGATAATATTTGAAATGTTTATGTTAATTTTTATTCTTTTATCATACATTCAATGCCCACTCATACTCGTCAATACAATTATTATAAAATGGTAAAACACAAAAGGCTAAAAACTATTATAAAAACTAATAACCACGAAAGAAAAAAAAAACAAAACAAAATAAAAAAAAAAAAAAAAAAAAAAAAATAAAAAAAAAAAAAAAAAATATTCCTAGTTGTATCTGTGGCCCAACATCTGGTTAAGTTGGGTCTAGTTTAATTTATGATACAACCTGACCCCGTTTTTTATTATTTAATTTTAATATTTCCCCATATTGTAGTTTAATGTGTTGTCCCACTGCCATGTTCATTTCATAGTAAGGGACCATATTGGTTAAGACAACTTGATTTATGATCATGGGCTAAAGAATGGGCCATGCATAATGAGCCCAATTTATGTGTTTGGATAACTATGTTCCATATGATGGCTTTAGAATAAGGCTGAAAGTTTTGACTCAAATCTTTGTTTTGGATTTAAGAAAATATCCCACAAGTATTATAATATATTTTGTGGAAGTTTCAAGAATATATTTTAAAATTAAATTATGATTTTAATTATAAAAATCAGGATATAATTTTCGGTTTGTGATTTCTTGAAGTTTGAGAAAACATAGAGTGTATATTATATACTTGGTGAATTTTCTTAATGTAATTAAGTTGAGTTTCTAATTTATGTAACTTGTATTTAAATGGAGGTTCCATATTGATTGGTCAGTTTATGACTTAAGATAAATACAAGCACAAATCATAGAACTTATGATATGAGAAAATATTAATTCTTAATATCTTGATTATTTGATTTTTAAAGCCCCATAACTTAATTTCTCAAAATTGAGAAGAGTTAGTTTATATGTTAAGTGGGTATCTAGTTATTTTGGATATATAGGAACCTGTTTGAACACTTGGCATTAAAACTATGACTTTAAGGGTAAATAAATATTACTCTTGTTGGGGGTTTAGAATTAAAGAGATGAAGTGACATGGTATATTTATCACAAGTTTTTCTTGAATTTTTTTAATATACAAACTCATCATCATCAATATGAGTTGATAGTTATGATAGTGATTGTTAGTCCAGATATGTTAATCACGCCATAAACTAACACATAGCTATGTAAGAATATAGTCTACATGATTGTGAATTATTTAAGAAATACTTGCAAGGGATTTGATGTGAAAAACATAAAAAATGATGGGTCTTAAGCCCAAGTAACATAATCATTCCTAGTGCAAACTCAACTCAATGCTTGAAACACTAAATTCTTGAGTTCAATGAGCCTAAGTACATCATATGCTGTGATTTCAAGGACTTGAATTTTATTGTTATAACCATCTCAAGGTAAAGTACTTGGGACTTGTAATGCAAACTGACAAGGTTGAGCTATTTGCCTCTTAATAAGTTTACAACGGTGTTAGTTAGGGTACTATAGTTACATAGTTCTTAACACACTTATTTCTATGTTTCCATAAGGACCAGCACACAATCAAAGGAATAGCTCTCCAAATCTTTCTTTCCTTTTTTCTTGAAATTGCCTCTATTCTACCTTCTACAAATTTTGGAAGTGCACCTGCAACATCTCACCAATTGAGTATATGGATCCATACCTTCCAAGAGAATGGGCACTGCAGCAATACATGCTTTCCTGATTCCTTCTCAAATTTACAAAAATTATAGATGATTGAAACATTTCCTTAGAGAATAACAATTCTTTGGGAGGAAATCAACTATCTTAAGTACCCATGTAACTATAGTATCCTAACTAGCACTGTTGTAAACTTATTAAGAGCTAAGTAGCTCAACCTCAACTTCCATCACAGGTCCCAAGCACATTACCTTGGGATGGTTATAAACATAAAATCCAAGTTATTGCAATCACAACATATGGTATACTTGTGCTCATTGAACTCAAGAACTTAATGTTTCAAGCGTTGAGTCGAGTTTCCACTATGACTGATTATGTTACCTAGGCTTAAGACCCATTGTTATTTATGTTTTTCACATCAAATCTCTTGCAAGTATGTCTTAGATAATTCATAGTCATGTGGACTATATTCTTACATATCTATGTGTTACCATAGTTTATGACGTGATTAACATGTCCAGACTAACAATCATTGTCATAACTATCAACTCATACTGATGATGAGTTTGTATCTTGAAAAATCCAAGAAAAACCTGTGACAAAAATACCATGTCACTTCATCTCTTTTGTTACAAGAGACTAAAACATCTCTTCAATTCTAAGAGATAAACCCCTATCAAGACACACATCTATGTCTGTATAAAGCGGAAATGGGTTGGCATTTGGATATAAAAGAAAATCCATGGAATTTTTCTAAAGGATTCATATTACTATTTTCCTCTTTTACTTGGTGGATTACAAAAATTCAAAGGTATTAGGGATTTGATTTCATTTGTACATAACGCAAGTCAGACATCAGTCTTTAGACTAGGTTTCATTGTATCCTAGAGGCAGATTTGCGGGTAACTCGGTGCACACCATATTCGAAAAATTAGTGAGAGTGAATATCGTATCACGGAAAGTGACGTTGTAACGGGCCTTGAAATAATCATATTATTTTCTAATTTTATCTTCTTCCATCACATTTACCAATTTTGCACCAACAATTACTAGCAATTTATGTATGATTAAGATTCTTGACATAAATAGCGGTCTACATTGGCATAAACCTTTTTTGTGTATGTTTTATTTTCTAGGGGAGGAGGCAATGGCAAAGAGAGAGGGTGATCCTATCATGGGGATTCTAAATATAACCCTAAACTTCTCTCTATAAATATCTCTCTGTGTCTCCTTCAAGTATAAGTGTTACGATTTATACAGTGGTTGGTGCAACGAAAACATTAAGTGGTGTCTTGAGAAGCTCGCTCCCAAAATTATTTTACTAATTGACCAAAATGCCATTCTACAATTGAAGGGAAAAAAAATGTTAAAATCATTTTAGCACTTTACCCCTATCTTTTAATAATAGTCCTATACCTCCCATATGGTTTTGAACTAAAATTTTACAGTTAGATTTTCATCGAAATTAACGGAGACGGTAGACACCCCATTTTTGATCGGCCTTAAGACTTGGGCGCAACTGATGGTTTACTTGGTGATGAAAGATGTGCAGGGCAAAAGTTCAATTTCTCAGGCAAGGAGAATCAAATCCCAACCTTACACCCCATTTTGGACCAAAGCTATTTTGAATGGTTTTTAGACCTTAAAACCCTTTCTTTCAAAATGTTTTTGAAAAGAAATTTCTACGATGTTCTGAGGCTCTCATTTCGTTAAATGTTGCATTTTTCGATAAACCGAGCAAGGACAAAGTGGAAATGAATGAAAGAGAGACGAAATCTTTGAAAAATCTTTCAAAACACCTTTTTTAGGGGTTTAGAGTTAAAGAAAAGAGGAAAGGAGAGAAGAAAGCAAGTTGGGGAAGAAGATGGGCATGAATCGTTGAGAAGGAGTCGAGCAGTCCTCACTAAATCGGGCCTATCCTTTTGTATACTTGGATTTAAGCTATGAGGACACCACCGTTGGAAAGAACAATTTCAGGGCTTCATTTTTCATTCAATAATCTCCTCAAACCGAGTCCGGATGAGAGAGATATGGTTGGTTGAAGTTGGGCATCATTCCAGTTGGACTGAAACTGAGCGGCTTCACCAAAATATGCATACCTTTTTGAATCGTTGGAATTTTGATGCAAGGCTGACACCATTGGAAATCTTACTTCTGGGGCTTCAATTTGGGCACAAGAATCACCTAAAAAGGAGTTCATATGAAGGATTTATGCCCATTTGAAGTTGGGTCTGAAAGCAGATTTTGTTGGCCGATCGGCCAAAAAATGTTGCAGATAAGTAACAGATCGGCACAAAAGATGGCCGATCGGCCAAGAGTGACCCAAACTCAGATTTTTTGAAGATATTTCATCTCTATCTATTTCCAGCATGCTCCAGCTGTCCCAACTTAGATATTTTCGACCAAAAGCTCTTGAATTGCTATATATGAACCTATATCTCATATTTTTTAAGAGAGAACTTGAACAAGTTTGGGAGCTTCTCACACTAAAATATGTATCTCTCTCTACAATTTTTAGAGCTAAATCTCTGCCTCTCTCTCTAGTTTCCTATCTCTCTTGCTCTTTGGTGCATAGAAGTGCATAGAAGTAGAGTTTGGTGCATAGAAGTGCATAGAAATAGAGAAATACTTCTATTTTGCCTAGGCATCCTTCATCAAGGTTGCATATCTATGGGGTGAGGTCCCTTGGAGCTTATTTTTGGGCTGATAGAAGGTCATTTGAGCTAGAAAAGAGGCCATTTTGCTGTTGTGCTCCAGAGGTAATCACTCACCCCTTTTAGCTTGTTTTACATACTAGTTTTGCCATAGTTTTCAACTACTTTAGGGCTGTTTTTTGGAGTGGTGTTGAACTACAAAAACCCCTATTTTTCCTCTGTTTTCCAGTCCTAAAAGTCTTGGTTTGCGCCTTGGTTGGCTAGGGGGTTGTCCTCCCTTTTGCTCCTTGGCTTGTGAGGCCTTGTGAGCTAACTTTCAAACTTTTCAAACAACTTCTTTTTGCCCTTAGAACCATTGAAATCTAGAGGATTTTTAGTGGTGAAAACCTTGTTTTGAGGGCCCAAATAGGAGAGGGTGGTCCCCTCTCCTCTTGTCTTGCTTGCTAGTGTTGATGGCCAACCAGATGAGCATGTGTTTTTACTACTTTATGGCTTTGTTCAAGCTCATTTTTGTGACTTATCAAGCCTTCCATAACTCTTTTTTTGGCTGTCTGGGTCACCTCTTGCATGCGTATTGCACTTGTAGTGTAAATCCTCTTTCCTTGCCTTGTTAGCCTTACAAAGTAGCATGTTTTGTGGTTTGAATTAGCTTAGTTCAAGCATATTTTTGGTATTATTTTGACATGTTATAACTCTGATTTTGATTGGTGGACTCACTCCTTGCATGGTTTATACACTTGTAGTGTATTTCTCACAAACTAGTCTTGTATGCTTCATGAAGTAGCATGCCTTTCTAGCATGATTTGATTCTATTTCAGCATGTTTTTGGTGATTTTTTGTCATTTCATACCTCTGTTAAGGTTTGGTTTGGTTGGCCCTTGCATGCTCCATGCACTTGTAGTGCAATTTCATGAATTAGCCTAATGTGTATCATGCTTTAACATGTCATTCTAGTATGATTTTGGCTTTAACTCTAGGAAGCTTTTGGTCATGTTTTAGCATTCTTAGGCTCTGGTTTTTGTTGTTTTGGCCATGCATGCCATGATTTGTATAGCTATGGTTCATCCTAGCTTGTTAGCTTTGTGCATCAAGTCCACTAGCATGCATTGCTTGACCTATTTGAATGATTTGGCATCATTTTTTATGTGGTTTCAAAGCATGTTTCATTGCCATGAACTCACATCTTTCGCTTTTTCAATGCGTTGAAGGGTTGGTCCTTTATGCCTTGAACATAAGCCTTTGTGTATGCCTTCATGCCTAAGCTTGCGAGCTATCATTTCAATGTGTATTTTGGGTTATTTTGCCATGATATAACTCTGATTTTTGTTGGTGAAGCCATCTCATGCTTGGTCTTGATAGGTGCAGTGTAATCCACCTTATTTGCCTTGCATCTATCATGCCTTATGCCCTTCATGCTAGCATATTTTGGATTCGTTCCATACATGTTTTAGACTCATTTTAACATGTTTTAGAACTGTTTTGGGTTGCCCTTGTGATATGATTCATGTTTTGCATAGTTGTTGTGCAAGTGCCTTGCTAGCCTTAAGCTTTGGGCACCACAACATGCTTCATTTGTATCGTGTACATGATTTGGCATCATTCCACATGACATTTCAAAGCATGTAGCATTGCCATGTTCCCACTTCATTCACCCTTTGACTGCCTCTAAGGGTTGTGCATTTGTTACCTTGTTTGTGGCTTAGCGTGTATGCATGCATGCCTAGGCATTTGTGCCTCAATCTTAGCATATTTTGGTCTTTGTTTAGACTTATTTGAACTCTATCCATGATTGGTTCATGCCTTTATACCATGTACTGCATGCCTCCTTTGTAGTCCTCTTTGGTAGCTTTATGCTTTAAGGACCCTAGCATACCATGCTTGTATTGATTGATTGATTGAATAATTTGGAATCATTTCATACGTTATTTCAGTGCTTATAGTGTTGCTACACTCTTACATTTGTTACTCTTTGAACACTTTTGAGAGTTACGCTTTTATGCTTAGTTGGTGGGCTAGAGCATGTGCATGCATTGTCTTGCATTTCAAGCCATCATTTCAACATTTTGGCCACTGATCTGGGCATGATTGAGGTCTGTCCATTTTATTTTAAGTCCACTTTGCATGTTGTTGCATGCTTATTGCATTGCTTGGTACATTGCATGTTGTTGCATGCTTGGTACATTGCAAGTTGTTGCATGCTAGTTGCATATTGTTGCATGATTGATATATAGCATGTTGTTGCATGCTTGTCCCATTGTGTTGTTGTTGCATGCTTGAGTTGCATTACATGGTGCTTGCATGCTCATGTTCAATTACATTGTTTGCATGCCTTTAGCTTTGTTAAGTTCTGCATACATTGCATTGTGTTTGGTTTGGGTGTTAAGCCAAACACGAGGAACGAGGGACATTTCATACTTAAAGTGATGAAACGTGCTTCAATTCTCAGTCGCCGACCCTCTTGATCATGCATGATAGAGGTTAAGGCATTTATGTGTTTTTGTGCATTTCATCCATATTGATTTATGCAACTCGGCATCTTTGGCCATCATGCATCGAAATACGTGATTGATGGCTCGATAGTCGAGCACTACACTCCTTTGAGCTTTAAACATGATAAGGAGTGTAGTTGCACATACATTTTCTTGCAAATACATTGCCATGTGTAGACACCCCATTTTTGACCGTCCTCAAGACTTGGACGTCACCTCTTGAACACTCGGTGATCATCCATGTTTGTGTTCGTCTTGAGTTCCCGGAGGTCTCGGCTACGCGCCTTGCCCCAGGACCTCTCGACTCGACTGTTTTGTGTCTGGTTTTGCACCAAACACTTGTGCTTTGCCTTGGAGGGGCAGGGAATGGCTTGTGAGCCATCCCCACACTCCACCGGCCATGGCTTGAGGCCATCGGCTGTGTTTTGCTTCCACCAGCCAAATTTTTGGCCGACCGGCACTATAGATGAACGGCCGGCTATCTTTTCTTGGTCAATTGTATTTTTGGCCGGCCGATTACTATGCATCTGCTTTTGCAGATATTTTTGTGCAGCTGGCATACACTTTCACCCCCTCCATACACGTGTGTGGAGGGATTGCCCTCTTGTTAGCTTCCTTTGGAAGCTTTACAAGACCATTTTGTCTACAAAAGAGAGGTTCTTCTCTCTTGTTTAAGGGTTAGACAAGTTAGACATTATTTTTCAGAGCTTTGAGTTCTAGGTTTAGGGTTTGTATATATTCTATCTCTATATCTCTCTTTCTTGGTGTATTTGTGTGTGTTTTAAGCCTTAGTATTGCACACAAACACCCACTACTACACCATTCTCTGGAATTGAGGTTCTAGAGGGTTGTTTTTGAAGTTTTGAAGCTGGTTTGGACCTAAGGAGACTGCTGATCTACCATTTGTGAAGAGGGTCTACAAGGGTAAGAACTTGTCCCTTTTCTCCCATTTTTACATAGCTTATTTACCTATCTTGCATCTGTTTTTGAGCTTAGTGTATAACATATAAAAGTTGTGTTTTTACTTGCTCTAAGTAGTTGCTTAAGGGTGTTTCAAGCTTTGGGGTTGTTTGACCCCTCTTAAGACTTGAAAGGCTCCATTTTGTGCCATTTTGGTTGAGCTCCGGGACCATTGTGTTTGGGCCTCCTCACCACTGAAATCTTGAGGGATTTCAGAGGTGAGGATGGTGCCTTGAGGTCCCAAGAAGGAGAGGGCCACCCCCTCTCCTTGTTGTCCTTGAAAAGGGCCATTTTTAGCCTCTTGAGGGAGCATATAGTTTGAGTATGTATTGACCATGCCTTAGCTGATTTTCAGGCTCATTATGTCATAACATAGCATTGTTGTATGTTGGTTTTGGTACACCATGCTTGTCTAGCATACATACCTTGTAATGTCATGATTTGCCTCAATATATGCATAGCATTTAGACTACCATGCTTTTGTGTTTTGGCCAAGCTTTGTGAAGCTTATATGCATATTTTGGTGTGCTAAGGGACTGTTTTAAGTCATTTGAGTCATCCATGCCTTGCTTTGTATAGCTACCATGTAATCCCTCTTGTTTGCCTTAAGCTTTGGCCCTTCCAGCATGCCATCCTTGCTTTGTTTCAGTGGTTTGGAACCACTTGACATGTTATTTCAGACCTCATGATGTGCCCATATGCTTGCATTTGATCCCCCTTCAATGTGTTTAAAGTATGCTTCCATGTGTAAGTCATTTAGATGCCATCTAAGTGGTCTTTTGGCTTTGTTTTAGCATGCTAAAACTCTAGTTTTGGTCACTTAATTCATGCCATGTGTGGTTGCATTAAGTGTAGTTCAATCCCCCTTGGGCTTGCCTTGAATATTGGACCATTGTCGCATGCCATGCTTACCTTGTTTGCTTGTTTTGGCACCATCATTAACATGATTTTCAGAGCTTACATTGCATGCCATATGCCCATGTTGTTCCTCTTTTAAGTGTGCTTAAAATTTGTCTCTATGTGCCTAAGTGTTGGACCTTACATGCATGCCTATTTGTATGTGTTTTGGCTTCCATTCTTGAGCATGTTAGCCATTGTTTTGGGCCTAGTTGAGAGCTGCCTAATTCAGTTTAAGTCCATCTTTTGCATGCTATTAAAATGCTGTTGCATTAATCCATGTTTGCATGTTTTGGTTGCATGTGTTGCATGCTTAAAATCACTTGCATTGGGTATGCATCCTCTTGGTCAAGTTGTTAGCATATTTGTGTGACTTGCATGTTTGCATGGTTGAGTTGCACATTGCATACTTGATTAGCTTGCATGGATTGCATGCCTAGTGAGCATTGTGCATTGCATCTCCATGTTACACACTTAGGCTCACATGCTTAGGTTGCATTGTACTAGCATGCATGCTTGGCCTCTTGAATTGCTTGTGATAGAGGTTGAGTTCAATTTGTTTGTTTATGTGCATTGCATGACATTTGAAATGAAAATGCACAACTTGGTCTCTTGGGCCATCACGCATTAAAATGCGCGATTGGTGGTCCAAGAACCAAGGGCCGTATCCCTTTGAGTCACAAACATGACAAAAGATGTGCCGGTGCACACATTCACTTGAATTGCATTGCCATGCAAAGCTTTGCCCTCTGCTGTTGTCAAACAGGTCCTGCAGGAATTTTCGGCCGATCGACTACACAGAGTGCCGACCGGCCATCTATCGGTGGCCGATGGATTCATATTTAGCCGGTGACCACCAAATCACAGCCGATGATGATCCCATTTGGCCGGTGGCATTCTCCAGCATCCAGTGAGAACATCCTAGGACTTTGGCAGTTTTCAGAGGAGTATAGTAGAGAAAACAGAGGCAGCTTGCGCATGGCAGTGGACTTCCGAGCAAGACCGAGCATGTATTGCATTGGGCCCTTTTCCCGAGGTCGTTTATCGCTTTCTTAGATTAGTTGATTTGCTTAACTAATTTAGTTGGTTTGTAATAATTAATTAGGTAGGATAGTTGGTTTGTTATTCGAACTGTATTATTCTTTCGGACCCTCCGAGCGAGGGCAATTGTGTAATAAGTGTGGGTGCGTGTATGCATGTCTTCCAACCCCCGCTTCTTTCTCCCTTTTACTTACCTGCTTTTGATGGTTAGTATTAGGACATATTTACTTTAGCATACCTTATGCTATGCATGCGTGCATCATTCATTAGTCTTGCATGCACCGGGCTCGGCGCATCATGCTAACTACATAAGTATTTCAAAATCTAACTTGAATACATGCTACTTGTGCATTTTCACATGTCATTCATAGACTAGCCGAGCCTACTCTAGTGACATTCCGTATGCGTTGCATTAGGCATTTAAACATGGACTTGGATCATGCATTGATTGCTAACGAGTTCTTTGTTTTGGCACGGAGTACGATGTAAGTATTTATGCTTTAGCATCTCGCATGAGTGTGAATGTTAAAATGACAGTATGCTTGCCATGCGGCTATATGTTTACATTATATAACTGCCTGAATGCCTGTGGGTGAAGGTTGGATTGTTTGAGTTGGAACAACTCGTCGAAATCCATATTTTAGCCTACTTACGAGTAGCAAATTTCAAATTGTTTTCCAAACAAACGGATATGCAATGCTTTGTTCCAATCTAGGCGATTTGGTCTATACTTATTTGCTAAGCGCATAACATAGTAATTCTAGGCTAATAACCGGAATAAGAACACATAACGTTTTCAAAAATGGATATCACGGTTAGTAGAGGCTGATCTTCAGATCAGGCAAGAGGGGGTGCTCATAGCTGACCTTCCCCAATCGTACCCAAGCTCCCGAGCCGAGGCAACTCTGGTGATGACGGACACGTGGCCTTTGGCACTGAGTCAGGGTTTCCTAAATTCCCCCATAAAAAGTATTTAGGTGGCGACTTTGTATCTAGCAAAGCAGTCCATGTTTGGCACTTCTTTTCTAAAAATCTGTTTTCCAAAACGATTTGCCGAATTTGGACTCTTTGGTTCAGATTAAGAACCGTGACACAAATTGAGTCCGAACTGTAGCACGAAGGCCTCACGCGGGCGCGTCTACAGTTTCTGGCGACTCTACTGGGGACTTAGAGAGCTTGACTCGAACTCGTGATATCCTATTTTGATTTCATTTATGTGTCTCTTTGCATTGCATGTGCATTGGTGCGCCTAAGACACCGTGTTTGCCATCTACTACTCCTGAATGGTTTGCCGGAGGCTTGACTTTGTCAAAGCATGCCATAAGGCTGACCGGTTGTGGGCTCTGACAGTATGGGAACACAAACCTCGGTTTTACCGGGGCACCCTTTTCGACCATTCGGCCTAGTGCATAACGAAATCCATAGTGACCATTCCAAACTAGGACAGGTTGCTTACCCGATGTTAGGTTGTTTGAAAACTACTGCGTGCATAGTGAAACCCTAGCTCCTGACAAAATAGGACAGGGAAACCCTACCCCTCCATAGGGGTGTTTTGGCTCTCTTTACTTGCTATGTGCTTTTATAGTGCATCTCTACAGGAAACGTACATATCAGTTTGCAAGTTTGAGTATCAGACCTGAGGGCACCAGTATCAGTTTATGAGAATCAGTTATATCTGTGGGTATCCGATTCAGTATTTTGGGGGCAATGATTTCGGGCAACAATAGTCAGCAGTAGAGTACAGTTGTTCAGCTACATCTGTGTTTGATCCATTTGGGCTGAAACGCTGCTTGTTTTTCTTTTCAAGGGTTCAGAGAGTTGATACAGAATAGCTAGTGTTCCCCCTTGCTGAGACAAGACAGATATCTGATCCGTCAGTCACCGTTCAGTACAGCGGACTTATCATGACGCAGAATTCGGAGGAGATTGTGGTTATGACGGCCACATCAGATCAAGGAATCACTCTGCAAAGCGAGACCAATGTCGATGTACCGCATCCACCCAGGTCGCCTTTCGCGCACCCGGTCTGGACCTCCCGGTTGTATCAGGCTCGTGAGCCCACCACGTTTGAATTGATGGGAATGATAGGCGACCTCCAGAGATCCATGGCCGATCTGGCCTATGGAATGTCGGCTTCGCCACCAGCGGCACCGTATGCCGGGAATTGCATACCACAGGAGCCCCCGCTACTGGGGCGGATTGTAATCGAGCTCAGCCAACTAGAGGTTGCCTCCGGCTACAGCAACCACGTGTCAGCAACAACCGGGCTTCGCTCTGATGTAGTAACCCAAACCCCCAATCAGGCTGAGGCCAGAGGCAAGAACAAAATGAAGGCAGATGCCGATCCCATTGAACAACTGCAGCGGGCAGTCGAGGCTTTGAAAGCCGGGGGGATGAACAAGCAACAGATATCCGCAGTTGTGGCAAAAATTGTGGAGGATGCTTTCCCCACTCCATCTGAGGGTAGTTCAAGTCAGTCAGAAAATCGGGATAGGCCCCGTCATGCCAGAACAGTTCCTCCTATTCCCAACCCTGCACCTGGGAAAGATCAGAAAACCAAGGCAGTGCCCGCCGACCCTTTTGCTAGTGCGTCTAGTAAGAATACTCAGACTTCAAAGTACCTGCCCCGAGGGCGCAGGATCTTTCATGCTCTCTACATGCCTCTGTCTAAGGCACTCCAGATTCTTGCCGAAAGGGGGCACCTCAAACCCCTTGAACCTCGGCCTCTCCCGAAGAATCTCCCTCTCACACATGATGCTGCTCTGTATTGCGTGTACCACCAACAGACCGGTCACGCCACCGACAACTGTTTTCACCTTCGCCATGAAGTGCAGGATCTGATCGATAATGAGGTCATTATTCCACCTACCTCAGCGAAGTCTGTTACCACCGAGCTGTTGGACTTTGAGGATACTGCGAGTATGTGATCAGGGGTTGGAGCACCTGCGGGCGGCGCTCGGTGTATTTCAGATGTGGCGTCTGGCACGCACTTTTACCATCTCAAGGTAAAGTACTTGGGACTTGTAATGCAAACTGACAAGGTTGAGCTATTTGCCTCTTAATAAGTTTACAACGGTGTTAGTTAGGGTACTATAGTTACATAGTTCTTAACACACTTATTTCTATGTTTCCATAAGGACCAGCACACAATCAAAGGAATAGCTCTCCAAATCTTTCTTTCCTTTTTTCTTGAAATTGCCTCTATTCTACCTTCTACAAATTTTGGAAGTGCACCTGCAACATCTCACCAATTGAGTATATGGATCCATACCTTCCAAGAGAATGGGCACTGCAGCAATACATGCTTTCCTGATTCCTTCTCAAATTTACAAAAATTATAGATGATTGAAACATTTCCTTAGAGAATAACAATTCTTTGGGAGGAAATCAACTATCTTAAGTACCCATGTAACTATAGTATCCTAACTAGCACTGTTGTAAACTTATTAAGAGCTAAGTAGCTCAACCTCAACTTCCATCACAGGTCCCAAGCACATTACCTTGGGATGGTTATAAAAATAAAATCCAAGTTCTTGCAATCACAACATATGGTATACTTGTGCTTATTGAACTCAAGAACTTAATGTTTCAAGCGTTAAGTTGAGTTTCCACTATGACTGATTATGTTACCTGGGCTTAAGACCCATTGTTATTTATGTTTTTCACATCAAATCTCTTGCAAGTATGTCTTAGATAATTCACAGTCATGTGGACTATATTCTTACATATTTATGTGTTACCATAGTTTATGACGTGATTAACATGTCCAGACTAACAATCATTGTCATAACTATCAACTCATACTAATGATGAGTTTGTATCTTGAAAAATCCAAGAAAAACCTGTGACAAAAATACCATGTCACTCCATCTCTTTTGTTACAAGAGACTAAAAACATCTCTTCAATTCTAAGAGATAAACCCCTATCAAGACACACATCTATGTCTATATAAAGCGGAAATGGGTTGGCATTTGGATATAAAAGAAAATCCATGGAATTTTTCTAAAGGATTCATATTGCTATTTTCCTCTTTTACTTGGTGGATTACAAAAATTCAAAGGTATTAGGGATCTGATTTCATTTGTACATAACGCAAGTCAGACATTAGTCTTTAGACTAGGTTTCATTGTATCGTAGAGGTAGATTTGCTGGTAACTCGGTGCACACCATATTCGACAAAATTGGTGAGAGTGAATATCGTATCAAGGAAAGTGATGTTATAACGGGCCTTGAAATAATCATACTATTTTCTAATTTTATCCTCCTCCATCACATTTACCAATTTTGCACCAACAATTACTAGCAATTTATGTATGAGTAAGATTCTTGACATAAATAGCGGTCTACATTGGCATAAACCTTCTTTGTGTATGTTTTATTTTCTGGAGGAGGAGGCAATGGCAAAGAGAGAGGGTGATCCTATCATGGGGATTCTAAATATAGCCCTAAACATCTCTCTATAAACATCTCCATGTCTCTCTTTCAAGTATAAGTGTTACGATTTATACAGTGGTTGGCGCAACGAAACATTAAGTGGCGTTTTGAGAAGCTCGCTCCCAAAATTATTTTACTAATTGACCAAAATGCCATTCTAAAATTGAAGGAAAAAAAAATGTTAAAATCATTTTAGCACTTTACCCCTATCTTTTAATAATAGTGCTATACCTCCCATATGGTTTTGAACTAAAATTTTACAGTTAGATTTTCAACGAAATTAACGGAGACTATAGAGACCCCATTTTTGACCGACATTAAGACTTGGGCGCTACTGATGGTTTACTTGGTGATGAAAGATGTGTAGGGCAAAGGTTCGATTTCTCAGGCAAGGAGAATCAAATCCCAACCTTACACCCCATTTTGGACCAAAGATATATTCAATGGTTTTTAGACCTTAAAACCCTTTCTTTCAAAATGTTTTCGAAAAGAAATTTCTACGATGTTTCGAGACTCGCATTTCGTTAAATGTTGTGCTTTTCGGTAAACCAAACAAGGCCAAAGTGGAAATGAATGAAAGAGAGATGAAATCTTTGAAAAATCTTTCAAAACACCTTGTTTAGGGGTTTGGAGTTGAAGAAAAGAGGAGAAGAGAGAAGAAAGCAAGTTGGGGAAGCAGATGGGCATGAATCGTTGAGAAGGAGTCGAGCAGTCCTCGCTAAATCGGGCCTATCCTTTTTTATACTTGGATTTAAGCTATGAGGCCACACCATTGGAAAGAACACTTCCGAGGCTTCATTTTTCATTCAATAATCTCCTTAAACCGAGTCCGGATAGGAGAGATATGGTTGGTTGAAGTTGGGCATCATTCCGGTTGGACCGAAACTGAGCAGCTTCACCAAAACATGCATAACTTTTTGAATCGTTGAAATTATGATGTAAGGCTTCCACCATTGGAAATCTTACTTCCGGGGCTTCAATTTGGACACAAGAATGACCGAAAAAGGAGTTCATATGAAGGATTTATGCCCATTGAAGTTGGGTCTGAAAAGCAGATTTTGTTGGCCGATCGGCCAAAAAAAGTAGCAGATCGGCACAAAAGATGGCTGTAGACACCCCATTTTTGACCGACCTTAAGACTCAGACATCATCGATTGAGCGCTCGGTGATTGCGCATGTTGTGCTTGTTCTGAGGTTACGGAGCCTCGACTGAGAGCTTTGCCTCCGGAATTCGGGACTCTTTTGTGCTTTGCCTCGGTTTGTGAACCAGGTTCTGTTTTCTCTTCGTGAAGGGAGGGAGACGTCTCATAGACCATCTCTCAGTGGCCGTAGGCTACTTTTCGTGGTTGTAGGCCACTATTCTCGTTTGGAGACCAGTTTTCGATTTTCGAAGCCGTCGACCGCGCGCCTCAGTTCAGGACCGCTTAACTTTCTCCGTTTGGCACGATTTTTGGCACACACCTTGTTTCCTCTCTCTAGAGGGACATTGTGGCCCGGGAGACCACCTTTGTGGTTGCACGCCACTTTCGGTGCTTAACAGCTAGTTTCGGGGCCGCCGGCCGCACATTTTGACCCCCGAACCCTTGTTTTGCATCCGTCTTGGTTCATTTTTGGCATGGACCTTGTTTTCATTGTTTGGAAGGTGGTACAAGGGTGGCAAACCAGCTTTTCTCCTTGGAGACCACTTTTTCCCCGTCGGCCAATTTCCTTGACAGGTAACTGGTCTCCCTCGCTTTTGGGCCACAATTGTTGGTCTCCCACCACACCACTAGCTTGCATTCAATTTGGAGACCACCATTTAGCGCAGCCGACCACTTTTCTTTAGCTTAGACCTTTTGAACTGGTCGTCCGACCAGGGCAAGTGGTCGGCCGACCACCTGAGCTGGTCGGCCTACCTCTCCCAGTCTTGTCTCAGTGAGTTGATTCCAATTGTGCCAGCTGGGAGGCGTAGACTGGATCCTCTATACATGTGTATAGAGGATCTTCCACCATGGTTTGAAGCTTCTTTGAGAAGCTTTGGACCCTCTTGGCTATAAAGGAGGGCCTCCCCCTCCTTTTTGATGGTCCAAAATTTCCCTAAGGCATACACATATACCTCTCTCTATATATCTCTATTTTGGCTCCAAAAGTGCATAGTTCTTGGCCCTTTTACACTACACCTCCTAGCTTAACACTTCCACCATCAACCTAAGCTCCTTGGAGGTCATTCTCGGAGGTTAAAAGTTGAGTTTTGGACTAGAGGTGTGCTATTTTGCTCAAACTACAAGGGTAACACACTATTCCCTCTTTTAAGCTTTATTTTGCTTCATCTTTTAGCTATACCTGCAAGCATATTTGAGCTTTGGTGTAAACTGAAAAAAATCCTATTTTGAGGCCCTTAACATGTTTGTTTAAGATCATTTTTCTGTTAGGGGTCATCTACCCCTTTGCATGCTTCATTTTACCTTGTTTTGAGCCATGCCTTAGAGCATTTGTGTTGGCCTTTGTTTGGCTTTTTAGCCACTAAAATCCAGTGGATTTTCAGTGGCTAGCATGCTGTTTTGAGTGCCAAAATTAGAGAGGGGGACCCTTTCTGTCCTTGTTTTGTTCTCTAGCATTTTTAGCCTTACAAAGGAGCTCTTATTTGCATGCTTCCAAGCCATGTTTCAGGCCATTTTTGATGAGTTTTAGGACCTGCATAGGCTCTGTCCAGAGCTTGTTTTGCCATATTGGATGTCCATCTTGCATGTGTAGAATAACCCTCTTCATAGCATATCAAAGGAGCATCTCATTCTTGCATGCATTAACCATGTTCCAGTAGGTTTTTGGGCTTTATTTGGCATGTCATACCTCTGACTTTTTCTGGTTTAGTGGCCTCTTGATTGCCTCACGTGCTTGTAGTGCAAATCCTCTTTACTAGCTTACGTTGCATGCTATTTTGGCCTTTGATTCTAGCACTTTTTGGTCATGCCTTAAACTAATTTTGTGCATGTTTTGGACTGCCTTAGCTCTGTTTTTGGGCGTCATGGTCGAATGATGTTTTCTATGCATGGTTGTAGTTCAATACCCTTGCCTAGCTTTGAGTTTTGAAGCCTATTGCATGCGTATTTTGAAGTGTTTCCATATTTTGGCATCATTGTGAATCATATTTCAGAGCTTATGGGCTTGTTTGGTTTGTATTTGAGAAACAGGTTTTGAGATAAAAAGTATGAAAATTTGTTTAGTTTGGTTTTTTTTCAAAAGATGTTTTGAAAAATTATTTTGAGAGAGAGTTTTGGAAAAAGTGATTGATTTGATGTGTATGAGAGAGAGATTTGTTTGGAAAACTTGTCAACCAAACAAGTTTTGGAAAAAAAAATTTGGAAAATTTGTTTGGTTTGATTACTTTTGAAAACTTATTTTTAGAGAATTTTTCTCAAAATTTTTTGAGAAACACAAACCAAACAAGGCCTATATGTATGCCATGTTCCCATGTTTTCCACTCTTTAAATGTGTTTGAGAGTTATGCATGAATACCTCATTTTTGGACCACTGCATGAGCTTCATTTCCATGCTTTGCGAGTGTAGACACCTCATTTTTGACCGTCCTTAAGACTTGGACATCATCGTTTGAACACTCGATGATTACCCTTGTTTGTGTTCGTCTTGAGTTCTCGGAGGTTTTGGCTACGCGCCTTACCTCAAGACCTCTCGACTTGTTTGTTTTGTGTTTGGTTTTGCATCAAACATTATTGTTTTGTTTCTGAGGGTGGGAAATAGCTTGTAGGCCATCTCTACACCTCACCTGCCATGGCTTGAGGCCACCGGCCTTGTTTCGTTGCCACCGGCCATTGGTGATGGCCGGTCGGCACTATTGATGCTCGGTCGGCATTGTGTTTGGTCGGCCCGCCACTTATTTTGGTCAATCGGCCACTTTTTCTGGGCAAGACCTTTTCTTGAGGGGCTTGAACCTTTTGAACCCTTGGTTTTAGCTTCTTGAGAAAGCTTGAACCTTTTAAACCTTGGTTTTAGTTTCTTGAGGAAGCTTGAACCTTTTGAACCGTTGGTTTTAGCTTCTTGAGGAAGCTTGAACCTTTTGAACCCTTGGTTTTAGCTTCTTGAGGAAGCTTGAACCTTTTGAATCTTTGTTCTAGCTTCTCCAAGAAGCTTGAACCCTTTTGTCTAGCTTCTCCAAGAAGCTTGGCCTTCTTGGCCCTTTTGCTCCAAGCTTCTAAGAGAAGCTTGCACCCTTGTTCCTCTATAAAAGAAGAGCTCCTCTTCCATTGCAAGGGGTCCAAGAAATTTGTCTCAGGCAAAAACCATACACTTCCCTCCATATCTCTACATTCCAAGTTCCAAAGTCCATAGTTCTTGGCCCCTTTGCACCACACCTCCTAAGCACACACCTCCACCACTCATCTAAGGTTCTTGGAGGGTCTTGTGGGGACTCAAGACTTGGTTTTGACTCAGAAAAACCTGCTGGAGTGCTGATTTTGAAGAAGGTCTTCAAGGGTGAGTTTCTCCCTCTTTTATTCCCCGTTTGTGCACAAGTTTTTAGACTATCTTGCACACTGTTTTGAGCTTTGTGAATAACTGATAAAAGCTCTATTTTTGCATGCTTTTGAAGTTTGTTTAGACCACTTTTGTGTTTGGGGTTGTTTTCCCCCTCTTAGGCCTTGTTTGGCCCCCATTTTGTGCTATTTTGGTGAGCTCCGGGACCACCTTGTTTGGGCCTCCTCACCACTGAAATCTTGAGGGATTTTAGTGGTGAGGATGGTGGTTTAAGGTCCTAAGAAGGAGAGGACCATCCCCTCTCATTGTTGCTTTCAATATTGGCCATTTTTGCCTCATATGTGAGCATCATTCTTAAGTTCATGTTGACAATGTATTAGTAGGTATTTGGTAGTATTTTTCCATGTTTTACCTCTATTTTAAGTTGGTTTAGACACACCATGCATGCTTTACATACTTGTCTTGTAATGCCATGAAATTGCCTTAACATGTATCTAGCGTTTAGACCACTATGCTTACTTGTTTTGGCTTGGCTTTGTGAAGCTTTTATGCATGCTTTAGTGTGCTTGAGGATTGTTTTTGGTTGTTTGGGTCATCCATGCTTTGCTTTGTATAGCTACCATGTAATCTCCCTTGTAGGCCTTGAGTGTTGGACCCTCTAGCACGCTCTATTTGCATTATTTTGGTGGTTTGGAACCACTTGCCATGTCATTTCAGTCCTTATGGCATGCTTGTATGCTTGCATTTGATGCTCCTTTAATACTTTAAGAGGTTGGTGTCTTATACTCCATGTTTGGCCCATTTTGCATGCCTTTAGAATTAGGCCATTTAGATGCCATCTAGATGTGTCTTTGACCTTGTTTTGGCATGATTTGGGGCTGTTTTGTTTCACTTTGGTCATTTGCTTCATGTGCCACATGACCATAGTTTAAGTCCTTGGGCTTGGTTCCGTGCCTTGCATGCTTGTTAGCTTAGGTTGTGTGCCTAGTATACATTGCTTGCGCCCATGCTCATGTTGCATACTTAGCTCACATGCTCAGGTTGCATTCGGCATGCATGCCTTGCCTTTCGATTAACCATGATTGAGGTTGGGCCCCTTGTTTGTTTGTATGCATTTCATTCTAATATTGAATTGCATACTTTGGCTTCTTAGGCCATCATGCATTGAAATGCGCGATTGGTGGTCCGAGGGTCGAGGACCATCCTCCTTTGAGTCATGAACATGATAAGGAGGGTGTTGGTGCAAACATTGCTTTGAAAATACTTTGCCATGCCTTGTCTGTCCTCTGCTGCTGTCAAAACAAGTTTCTGCAGGAATCTTTGGCTAGCCGACCATCTATACTGCCGACCGACCAAATATTTGTGGCCGAGAGCTCCATAATTGGTCGATGACCAACTCCCTTTGGTCGGTGGTGACTCCCCTTGGTCGGTGGTGTTCCACAGTGTCCATAGAGTGTACCATAGGACTTGTGCAATTTTCAGAGGAGCAGAGCAGGGAAAACAGAGGCAGCTTGTGCATGGCGACGGATTTCTGAGCAAACCCGAGCATGCATGCATCGGACCCTCTTCTCGAGGCTATTTATTGCTTTCTACTAGTTAGGTGGTCTGTAATAATTAATTAGTTTGTAGGTTAATTAATTTGTATATTCTTTTGGTTCCTCCGAGCGAGGGCGAATTTGTAATAAGTGTGGGTGCGTGTGTGCATGTCTTCTAACCCCTACTTCTTTCTCCCTTTTACTTACCTGCTTTCGATGGTTAGTATTGGGGCATGTTTCAATTAGCATACTTATGCTCGCATGTTTTCATCATTCATTTGTCTTGCATGCACCGGGCTCGGCGCATCATACTAACTGCATTTGTATTTCAATTCTAAGTTGAATATGTGTTAGCTGTAGCATCATCATATGCCATCTTAGAATAGCCGAGCCTATTGTAGTTGCATCTTGAATGTGTTGCACTAGCCATCTTAACATGAACTACGATAATGCATTTGATTACTAACTAGTTTCTGTTTTAGCTTGGAGTACTTGGTAAGTATTTACGCTTTAGCATCCTTGCATGTGTGTGAGTGTTGCCATGATAGTATGCTTACCATGAGGCTATGTGCTTATGTGATATATCTGCCTGAATGTCTGTGGGTGAAGGTTGGATTATCTGAATTGGAAAAATGCATTGACTGTGAGTTTTAAGCCCACTAAATACTGGCAAAACCATGTTTTCCTAAGCCCACCCAAGGGTGGCAAAATCTGCATTTTAGCCTACTTACGAGTAGCAAACCATTTTCAAAACAAACATGAAATGTTTTGTTCCAATTCAGGCGACCCAGTCTATACTTGTATGCTTTGTGCATCACATAGTAAATCTAGGCTAATAACCGGAATAAGAATGCATGTGTTTTCAAAAAAACAAGATATCATGTTTAGTAGTGGCCGATCTTTGATCAGGCGAGCGAGGGTGCTCATAGCTGACCTTCCCCAATCTTACGCAAGTTCCCGAGCCGAGGAAACTTTGGTGATGACGGACACGTGGCCTTAGGCAAACGAGTCAGGGTTTCCTAAATTCTCCCATAAAAAAAATATTTAGGTGGCGACTCTGTATCTGGCAAAGCAGTCCATGTTTGGTACTTCTTTATAAAAAATCTGTTTCAAAAACGATTTGCCGGGTTTGGACTCTTTGGTTCAGATTTAGAACCGTGACAATTTGAGAGTCCGAACTGTAGTGAGCCCATACAAACAAAATGGGATTTCCCTCCCGGGACGTTTGGGGACGTCTACAGTTTTTGGCGACTCTGTTGGGGATTTAAAGAACTTGACTCGAACTCGTGATATCTTGTTTGGACTACACTCATATGTTTCTTTGCATTGCATGTGCATTGCTGCGCCTAGGACACCGTGTTTGCCATCTGCTATTCCTGAACGGTTTGCTGGAGGCTTGCTTTGAAAAGCGTAGCATAAGGTGACCGGTTACAGGCTCTGCCACCATGGGAACACAAACCCCGATTTTTACTGGGGCACCCTTTTGACCATTCGACCTAGTGCATGTTCGGAATCTATAGTGACCATTCCAAACTAGGACAGGTTGCTTACCCGATTATAGGTTGTTTGAAACCGCTGCGTGCGCAGTGAAACCCTAGCTCCTGACAAAAATAGGACAGGAAAACCCTACCCCAATATAGGGGTGTTTTGGCTCTCACTTATCTGCTATGTGCTTTAGACTGCGTCTCTACAGGAATGCATGTATCAGTTTGCAAGTTTGGGCATCAGGCCTGTGGGCACCAGTTCAGTATTTTGGGATTCAGTTTACCTGAGGGCATCGGTTTACAGGCAGAATTTTGGGGCAGAATTCAGTAGAAGGCACAGTCATCCTGTTATGCTCATATCTGTTTTGGCGAAATTGGGCTGAGATGTTGCATTTTTTCTTTTTTGCTAGGTAGTCTGGGAACCAAAGCTTCAGAGGGCTCCAATATCTCCCGAGGTTCATCGGACTGGTGCTGATAGACTTTGTCAGGTTAGAGATTCAATTCAGGGGCAATCAGTGTTCCTTTGCCAGAAGAAGGGTAAAAAGGCCAATCAAGTACACAAATCACCAGTTCAGCAGTTACCAGATCAGTGGCCCTTATCCGCTCCACCAGTAAACAGTTGGGCTGAGGTCTCAGTTTTCACCACAGGGATAGATATACCAGTCAGTCAGCCAGAATAGCAGAACATGGTAGGGATGGAGGAAATGATGCGTCAACTCCAAGAAAGTATGAAACTCATGCAGCAAGATGCTATCCGCCAAGCGAAATTTGCCAAACAGCAGGCTACGATCATGGCCCAACAGGCAGAGCTCATCACTAGGCTGCAACAGCAAAACGAAGCATCTGTTTCGCATCAAGCTTCTCCCCCACCAGGAGCTCCAACACCTGAAGAAACACCAAATGTCTAGGATGGTACGGACATTCCGACAGAGCCGGCTCCGCCCCCAATCCTACCCCAGCTATCCAAAACACCTACCCATCTACCAGACTCTCCTTTCGAATTCGAGGTGGACCCTACGGCATTAAAACTGAACAAGCTTGAAAAACCATTCAAGAAATCTCAAGGAGTGAAGTCTATTCTGGACATCGAGGATTGGTATACCGACACAGCTGTGACACTGCCAGACAGATTCAAGATGCCACATATTGACCGTTTCGATGGGTCTGGGGATCCCATGGTGCACTTGCGGCTATTTTCAGACATTTTAAGGTCGATGGACCTCACCAGGTTATAGAAGCTTTCTTTGTTCAGTCGGATCCTGTCGGGTATAGCAGCCATCTGGTACGCAAAACTGGAAGACTCCATCAAAAGGAACTGGGAGGAGATGGTCGAGGCCTTCGTTGCACAGTACCCCTATAATATGCAAATTGAGATTACAACCCGTGATCTTGAGACGACAAGGCAGGAGCCTAAGGAGAGTTTTTCTGACTTTCTAACCCGCTGGAGGGCCAAGGCCTCAATGATGACCATTAGGCCGACAGACAAGGATCAAATACGGATGGTTGTAAGCAACCTCCAGCCTAAACTCATGCAGAAAATGATCGTTCTCCCATTTCCCACCTTTCCAGACTTACATGAGATGGGAGTACAGATCGAGGACGCTATGAAGCAGGGCCTTATTGATCAGGAGAAGGAGCAGCCCAGGAGGGCGTTTACCCGCAGTTCGAATGCGACCGCCAGCGGTGATGCAACTACAAGATCTTCCGAAGTGGGCATGGGCGCCACCACCACACCAAGAATAGCCACCCCCTTTGTTGGTGCATCCAATCCAAACCCCTGAACTTCGGACTATCTACCCCGAGGCAAGAGGGTTTTCACCCCACTCTATATGTCTTTGTCTAAAGCCCTAGGGGTCTTACTCAGGAAAGGACATCTAAAACCGTTAGAACAACGGCCTCTACCCAACCTTCTCCCTGCAAAGCATGACCTGGCTAAGTACTGTGCTTTCCATCAACAAACCGGTCATGACACTGACAGTTGCGTCCGTCTTCGTCACGAGATACAAAATCTAATTGACAATGAGGTCATCGTCGCACCAAGCTCTGCATAGTCTATCGGCACTTGATCAGTGAACTTGTGGGGGATAATGTAACTATGTGATCGGGGGATGAACCACCTGCGGGCGGCGTTCAGTTTATTTCAGATGTGGTGTATGGCACGCACTGTTTTGAGCATTTGTGAATGCTGGGTTTTATACGTTCTGGCTTGGGTATTGATTCAGTTCTGTTGTTTTGTTTTGAGTCTGTCTCTTTGTTTTGAGTCAGTCTTTTCATATTGAGTTAGTTAGGTCTCTCTTGTTGTATCGAGTCAGTCCTATTTTGTTAAGAGTCGGGTGATTTCGAGGATGTTACCTCAAACATCACTTGCTTGTTTTGTGTTTGTCTTCTCGTTTTCTTTTGAGTCTGTTTCTGCCTTGGAGCTAGTAATGCCAACAGATTTGAATGAACAACAGTGGTTTTTCATGCTTTTGTGTTTGCTTCTGCCGTGTACCAGTTGTGCCGGAAATTCTAAATGAGATGGCAGTATTTGACTAGAAGCTATGTCTTTTCTGTGCCTTGAATTCATTGCATCGACCTAAGTTTTCCAAAACTTTTTCAAAACATTGTGATAAAAAACGAAGAGGAAGGAATTCCTCGGGTTTTGCATAATTTGATAAATTGAGAGAAAGAGAGGCATGCTAAGCCCTTAATGATCAAGATCATGCTTGTTAATGTGAGTACTGAGAAGGATCCTGACTTGATCCAGATTGGTTCTACATTGTCTTCAGTGCGAGCGATTTGTCGCTTTCTTAAAAGATTTCAAAAACTGTTTTGCGCGATCTTGCGAAGGCCTGTGTAGAATCACTCTTGAGATTGTGCAGCCTACGATCGCTCTCAGCCTCAAGACTCGACGCCTCATTGTCAAACCATGGACTTAAATTCAAAATGTTCAATGGTCAACTACAACGTGAGGCCTGTGTGGCCAGATTCAAAGCAGCCCTCGAACAAGAGACAAGAAAGTCAGATCAAGAAGATCAGATGTCATCAAAAGAAGCTTGTAAAGCTAGATCAGAAGCACCCCTGGAACTAGGGGCAAAGAATTTCAAATGTGCTCGAAGAGCCGAAGATGGATCATTTCACAAATCAAATAAGGTCGGCAAGAATGCCAAATCCCAGAAGGGAGGAAAGAAGACAGTTTCTGTTGAAGAACAACTGAGTTCCTATCCGCAACACTAGGGGCAAAATCAGCCCCCCGCTGGATGGACTCCTGCATCGTCAGCGAACAGCAGTCATTCTCCTAAATTCAGATGACTTCGGGATCCTAAAACCATTTGACATGGACAAAGCTACACTTTTACCCTTGAGAGGCTCGATGGGCCGAAAACCTGGAAGGTTGACCCAGGCAAAAGCTAGAGCAAGAAAAAGAGAAAAAAAAGAAAAAAAAAAGAGAAAAAATGCACAAAAAAGAAATGAAGAGCAATAAAAATTGAAAAAAAAAGAAGAAGAAGAAGAAAAGAAAAAAAAAGATGAAAAAAAAATTGAAAAGAAAAGAAGAAAAACAGAGCTCGCAAGGTTGAAAACCCGGAAGAGCAGCCTTGGCAAAAGTTAGAGCGCAAAAGGAGAGGTTTATACCCGAGTGTACCTTAACCGGAACTACGTAAGGCTTGATTCCCATGTTTGGGATACGTAGGCAACTTCATCCTGAAGTCTAGCCCCACGCACTTTCAAAGTGACTGTGTCCATATATTGGTTTTGATCATCTTTGCCTTCTCTGTATCCGAGAGTTCGGTTGTGATCGTCACTCTGAGAACTGGTTACAATGTACTGCGGTGCCATTCAGACAAGGGGCAACTTTCCGTTGCCATACAGTGCATTGCGGTGCCATTCAAACAAGGGGCAACTTTCCATTGCCATGCAGTGCCGTTAAGACAAGGGGCAATTCTCCTTCGAATCTGAGGTTGTGCATCTCAAGGGTAAGTTCTGTGCTCGTTGAGTGGTGGTCGTTTGCCAAAATGGTTTTTGAGGATTTTTACTGAGGTTGACTAATTTCTTGAAAATTATTTCATTTTCCAAAACTGGACCATTTCCTTGGACCTAAAAAAGGAAAATTTTCAGTGCTCATAGCCTAACTTGCATGATTTCAAATCAAAAAGTTGAACATGCATGTTAATCTAACTTTCATATTGGTCAAAATTGTTTTAGTGGAAAAACAAAACAAAAAGAAATGGTCAAAATGATGAACTAGGGGCACAGTTGAGTCAGGTGTCTTGTCATTTCCCCGTTGTCAATGCATTTGCCAGAATGGGCACCACACTTGCCAAAAAGGGCACCTTGTTCGCCAGAAAGGGAACAACTGAAGCTAACAGCAAAAGGGCAGAAAGCTCTCACATCCTCCAAGCAATGAGGTATCAAGCCAAGTGCGAAGCACGAACTGGAATGGGGCCAGATATTCCACTCCCTCATCTGCACAGATCTGATCACGTCCAAACTCCCCAGCAGGGCATCGTCAACCGATGTCAGCTGCAGATTTGCTACACACCCAGTTGTAGCGCAACCCCTCTGTAGAAGAAACTCACTGTTGTGAGCAGAAGAAAGAGAATCTAGCAGAATGCTAGGGGCATGAGCCCGCAACTTCCTGTTCATCAATCAACCACCCAGGGGAGGGATGAAAAATGAGAGACTGAATAATAGAGAGATGTGCGATGAGAAAAAAGGTGAGAAAAGGGTTTTTTTTCAGAAAAATAGAGATTGAGTGCCAGAGTGATGTGAGAATCACAAATAAGAAAGGGTGGGAAACAATACCCGAAGAAACTGGCTCCTCGCGAACTGAGAGGTCTCTCGTCTTTGTAACACGTCTGCGTGTCGTGTCTTTTGTTTTGTTTGTCTCAATCCTTGTTTTGAGTCGTTTCGAGTGTCAATAGATGTGCTTAGGTTGTTTACCTTTGTTTTCCTTTGTTGAGTCGTAGTTCGCTGTGTTCAGTCATAGGCTCAATACCCGATCGAGAACTCATTTCTCAATTTCAATCAAATCGTTTTGTGCTCGGAGTGCTGTGCCATTTTCCACATTTATGCAAAACAAGAATTTGTTCTTTCTTAAAATCGCAGGGTTCAACCTAGGTCATGCAAGAACGGTAAAACAATGACCTATTTGAAGCTATGTGGGTTCCAGACTACAAAGCAAAAGAAAAGAGGGAAAACCGAAGCATCTGAGTGTGTTTCACCTTCAGCAAATTCTGTGATTGTACTCTGGATGTACCTCTTCAGGCCTTGTCAGTGCTCCGAAGAATGAATGTGCCTCTACTCCAAGCTTAAGCCTGCTTCAAGTCAAAATGGCAATTAAAGCAGCAGCAGATGTTATCTCTCGCCAATATAAACAGTGTGTACCCTTTTCAAGCGCAGTGTGCTACAAACCCCTCCGAGAGGTAAATCGGAGGTTGCGTTTGGATTTGGTCTCATTAAGGCTTGTATTTCCTTATTCAGCATTTTGTTTCAAACGCGCTTTTGAAGATGCACATTTGTCACATCGTTATGCACACCATTTCTCGCATTGTTACACACACCATTCGTTGCATTGTTATGCACATCTATCTAGCATTGTTATGCACCGTTACACCTGTATTGTTATGCACATTATATTTGCATTGTCATGCACCTCTTCACTTGCGTAGTCACGCATTGTTATGCACGCCCTTTTCCACCTTTCTGAAACACCGGGATACGTCCCTATGTTTCTCTACCTCTCTGAAACACCAGGATACGTTCCTATGCTTCTCCCCTTTGGTTAAGAGCATTTGGAATACGTTCCAATGCTTATACCTTTTCGAAACACCGGGACACGTCCCTATCTTTCTATCTTTCTGAAACACTGGGATACGTCCCTATGTTTCTCCTTCTTTCCGAAACACCGGGATACGTCCCTATGTTTCTCATTCCTTCCGAAACACCGGGATACGTCCCTATGTTTCTCATTCCTTTCCAAAACACTGGGACACGTCCCTATGTTTCTTCTTCTTTTTCGAAACACCGAGATACGTCCCTATGTTTCTCATTCCTTTCCGAAATACCAGGATACGTCCCTATGTTTCTTCACCCTTCTTTTCGAAATACCGGGATACGTCCCTATGTTTCTCCTTCTTTCTGAAATACCGGGATACGTCCCTATGTTTCTCTTTCTTTTTGAAATACCGAGATACGTCCCTATGTTTCTCCTTCGTTTCGAAACACCGGGATACGTCCCTAGGTTTCTCTCTCTTTCCGAAACACCAGGATACGTCCCTATGTTTCTCCCTCTTTGGTTAAGAGCATTTGGAATACGTTCCGGTGCTCGAACCACTCTAAAACACTAGGATACGTCCCTATGTTTCTCCTTCATTTTGAAACACCGGGATACGTCCCTATGTTTCTTCCTCTTTGGTTTAGAGCATTTGAAATATGTTCCAGTGCTTGAACCACTCTGAAACACTAGGATACGTCCCTATGTTTCTCCTTCGTTTCGAAACACTGGGATATGTCCCTATGTTTCTCCCTCTTTGGTTAAGAGCATTTGGAATACGATCCAATGCTTATACCTTTCCGAAACACCGGGATACGTCCCTATGTTTCTTGCATGATCATAAGTTATGCTCGACTTTATGCATTGTCTTGCATTTTGCCCCTGCCCTCGGGCGCATATCTTTGTCTGCTGCTTGTATGCTTTGTCTAAGTCTTCGCCCTTGCCAAAAATGGGTCGTCTCTGGGCTTTGACATTCACTCCCGTTATTTTTATGACTTTCGAGTTCAGTCAAAGAGGGGCAACTGTAGACACCCCATTGTTCACCGTCCTTAAGACTTGGACGTCATCGTTTGAACACTCGATGATTACCCTTGTTTGTGTTCGTCTTTAGTTCTCGGAGGTTTCGGCTACGCGCCTTACCTCAAGACCTCTCGACTTGTTTGATTTGTGTTCAGTTTTGCATCAAGCACCTGTTGTTTTGCTTCTGAGGGTGGGAAATTGCTTGTAGGCCATCCCCACACCTCACCGGCTATGGATTGAGGCCACCAGCCTTGTTTCCTTGCCACCAGCCATGGGTGATGGCCGGTCGGCACTATTGATGGTCGATCGACATTGTGTTTGGTCGGCCGGCCACTGATTTTGGTCAATCGGCCACTTTTTCTGGGCAAGACCTTTTCTTAAGGGGGTTTGAACCTTTTGAACCCTTGGTTTTAGCTTCTTGAGGAAACTTGAACCTTTTGAACCTTTGGCTCTAGCTTATTGAGGAAGCTTGAACCTTTTGAACCCTTGGTTTTAGCTTCTTGAGAAAGCTTGAACCTTTTGAACCCTTGGTTTTAGCTTCTTGAGGAAGCTTGAACCTTTTGAATCTTTGTTCTAGCTTCTCCAAGAAGCTTGAACCCTTTGTCTAGCTTCTTCAAGAAGCTTGGCCTTCTTGGCCCTTTTGCTCCAAGATTCTAAGAGAAGCTTGCACCCTTGTTCCTTTATAAAAAAAGAGCTCCTCTTTCATTGCAAGGGGTCCAAGAAATTTGTCTAAGGCAAAAACCATACACTTGCCTCCATATCTCTACATTCCAAGCTCCAAAGTCCATAGTTCTTGGCCCCTTTGCACCACAACTCCTAAGCACACACCTCCACCACTCATCTAAGGTTCTTGGAGGGTCTTGTGGGGACTCAAGACTTGGTTTTGGCTCAGAAAAACCTGCTGGAGTCCTGATTTTGAAGAAGGTCTTCAAGGGTGAGTTTCTCGCTTTTTTATTCCCCGTTTTTGCACAAGTTTTTAGCCTATCTTGCACACTGTTTTGAGCTTAGTGTATAACTGATAAAAGCTCTATTTTTGCATGCTTTTGAAGTTTTTTTAAGACCACTTTTGTGTTTGGGGTTGTTTACCCCCTCTTAGGCCTTGTTTGGCCCCCATTTTGGGCTATTTTGGTGGGCTCCGGGCCCACCTTGTTTGGGCCTCCACACCACTGACATATTGAGGGATTTTAGTAGTGAGGATGGTGGTTTAAGGTCCTAAGGAGGAGAGGGCCATCCCCTCTCCTTGTTGCCTTCAATATTGGCCATTTTTGCCTCATGTGTGAGCATCATTCTTAAGTTCATGTTGACCATGTATTAGTAGGTATTTGGTAGTATTTTTCCATGTTTTACCTCTGTTTTAAGTTGGTTTAGACACACCATGCTTGCTTTGCATACTTGTCTTGTAATGCCATGAAATTGCCTTAACATGTATCTAGCATTTAGACCATTATGCTTACTTGTTTTGGCTTGGCTTTGTGAAGCTTTTATCCATGTTTTAGTGTGCTTGAGGACTTTTTTTGGTTGTTTGGATCATACATGCTTTGCTTTGTATAGCTACCATGTAATCTCCCTTGTAGGCCTTGAGTGTTGGACCCTCTAGCACGCTCTATTTGCATTATTTTAGTGGTTTGGAACCACTTGCCATGTCATTTCAGTCCTTATGGCATGCTTGTATGCTTGCATTTGATGCTACTTTAATACTTTAAGAGGTTGGTGTCTTATACTCCATGTTTGGCCCCTTTTGCATGCCTTTAGAATTAGGCCATTTAGATGCCATCTAGGTGTGTCTTTGACCTTGTTTTGGCATGATTTGGGGCTGTTTTGTTTCACTTTGGTCATTTGCTTCATGTGTCACATGACCGTAGTTTAAGTCCTTGGGCTTGGTTCCGTGCCTTGCATGCTTGTTAGCTTAGGTTGTGTGCCTAGTATACATTGCTTGTGCCCAGGCTCATGTTGCATACTTGGCTCACATGCTTAGGTTGCATTCAGCATGCATGCCTTGCCTTTCGATTAACCATGATTGAGGTTGGGCCCCTTGTTTGTTTGTATGCATTTCATTCTAATATTGAATTGCATGCTTTGGCTTCTTGCGCCATCACGCCTTGAAATGCGCGATTGGTGGTCCGAGGGTCGAGGACCATCCTCCTTTGAGTCACAAACATGATAAGGAGGGTGTTGCTGCAAACATTGCTTTGAAAATACTTTGCCATGCCTTGTCTATTCTCTGCTGCTGTCAAAATAGGTTTCTGCAGGAATCTTTGGCCGGCCGACCATCTATACTGCCGACCGACCAAATATTTGTGGCCGAGAGCTCCATAATTGGTCGATGACCAACTCCCTTTGGCCGGTGGTGATTCCCCTTGGTCGGTGGTGTTCCATAGTGTCCATAGAGTGTACCATAGGACTTGTGCAATTTTCAGAGGAGCAGAGCAGGGAAAACAGAGGCAGCTTGTGCATGGCGACAGATTTCCGAGCAAACCCGAGCACGCATGCATCGGACCCTCTTCCTGAGGCTGTTTATTGCTTTCTCCTAGTTAGGTGGTCTGTAATAATTAATTAGTTTGTAGGTTAATTAATTTGTATATTCTTTTGGTTCCTCCAAGCGAGGGCGAATTTGTAATAAGTGTGGGTACGCGTGTGCATGTCTTCTAACCCCTACTTCTTTCTCCCTTTTACTTACCTGCTTTCAATGGTTAGTATTGGGGCATGTTTCAATTTGCATACTTATGCTCGCATGTTTTCATCATTCATTTGTCTTGCATGCACCGGGCTCGGCGCATCATACTAACTGCATCCGTATTTCAATTCTAAGTTGAATACGTGTTAGCTGTAGCATCATCATATGCCATCTTAGAATAGCCGAGCCTATTGTACTTGCATCTTGAATGTGTTGCATTAGCCATCTTAACATGAACTAGGATCATGCGTTTGATTACTAACTAGTTTCGGTTTTGGCTTGGAGTACTCGATAAGCATTTGTTGCCATGATAGTATGCTTACCATGAGGCTATGTGCTTATGTGATATATCTGCCTGAATGCCTGTGGGTGAAGGTTAGATTATCTGAATTGGAAAAATGCATGGACTGTGAGTTTTAAGCCCACTAAATAGTGGAAAAAGCATGTTTTCCTAAGCACACCCGAGGGTGGCAAAATCTGCATTTTAGCCTACTTACGAGTAGCAAACCATTTTCAAAACAAACATGAAATGTTTTGTTCCAATTCAGGCGACCCTGTCTATACTTGTATGCTGTGTGCATCACATAGTAAATCTGGGCTAATAACTGTAGACACCCCATTTTTGACCGCCCTTAGGACTTGGGCACTACTGATGGTTTGCTCGGTGTTGAGAGATGTACAGGGCAAAGAATCAGTTTCTTCGGCTAGGAGAGAGGCAAATCTTTCAAAACACTTTGTTTAGGGTTTTGGAGTTGAAGAAAAGAGGAAAGGAGAGGAGAAAACTAGTTTGGGAGAAGTTCGGCATGAATCCGGGTAGAAGCGAGTCGAGCAGCCCTCGCTGAATTGGACTTATCCATCTGTACACTTTGGGTTTAGCTATGAGGCCACCACCGTTGAAAAGCTTACTTTCGGGGCTTCATTTTGCACTCAAGAATCTCCTAGAGCCAAGTCCGGGTGGGGGAGATATGATCAGTTGAAGTCGGGAATCATCCCGGTTGGATCGAATCTGCGCGGCTTCACGGAAAAGGGCATAACTTTTTACACAGAAGGAATTTTAATGCAAGGTTTGCGCCATTGGAAAGCTAACTTCCGGGGATTCAATTTGGACACCCACCGGCATTTTTGTGACCTTGGAATCATCTATCGGCAATCTATTTTGCCGACCGGCAAAATATTATGCCGACCAGCACTTTATTTTGGCCGACGACCAAATTTTCTGGCCGGTTTGCACCATTTGCACCCTCCAAGCCTGGTGCATCCCAGCTCTATCAGCTGGGATGCACAGACCCTACTCCACAAGCATATATGTTGCTATTTTGAGCCTTTGCACACCCTTTGGCCCCTTTTCTTGCACCCTTTGCTCAAGGCTTCTTGAGGAAGCCTTGACCCCTTATCTTGGCTTCCTCAAGAAGCCTACCAGCTGTCCAAGCTTCTCCAATAAGCCTTGACCTCCCCTTTCCACATCGAAGTCCATGATTTTGGTAAATAGCTCTGTCCGTTTCTTCTGTCTAAATTTTTCAAACTTTTACATACACGTGGCATGCTCCCATTCGTAGAAGGCAGCTGTCAACGCCGTCTTCGTG
>NW_021025614.1:985308-1088268 GCF_004153795.1 Camellia sinensis | reverse complement strand
CGTAATGTTTTCAAAATTGGATATCATGGTTAGTAGAGGCCGGTCTTTGGACCGGGCGAAAGGGGGTGCTCATAGCTGACCTTCCCCGATCGTACCCAAGCTCCCGAGCCGAGACAACTCCGGTGATGACGGACATGTGGCCTTCGGCACCGAGTCAGGGTTTTCTAAATTTCCCCATTTTAAAAAATATTTAGGTGGCGACTCTGTATCTGGCAAAGCAGTCCATGTTTGGCACTACTTTTTCAAAAATCTGTTTCTCAAAATGATTTGCCAGATTTGGACTCTTTGGTTCAGATTAAGAACCGTGACACAAATCGAGAGTCCGAACTGTAGCATGAGGCCCACGCGGGCGCTGTTACAATAACCGAAATAAGAACGCATGTGTTTTCAAAAAAACAAGATATCCTGTTTAGTAGTGGTCGATCTTTGATCGGGCGAGTGGGGGTGCTCATAGCTGACCTTCCCCAATCGTACCCAGGTTCCCGAGCCGAGGCAACTTTGGTGATGACGAACACATGACCTTAGGCAAATGAGTCAGGGTTTCCTAAATTCCCCCATAAAAAAAATATTTAGGTGGCGACTCTGTATCTGGAAAAGCAGTCCATGTTTGGCACTTCTTTACAAAAAAATCTATTTTCAAAAACGATTTTCCAGATTTGGACTCTTTGGTTCAGATTTAGAACCGTGACAATTTGAGAGTCTGAACTGTAGTGAGCCCATATGAACAAAACGGATTTCCCTCCCGGGACGTTCGAGGACGTCCGTATGTGAGCCATCATTTTAGTCCATATTTGCTACTGTTTTGGCCTGCATAGGGACTGTTTGGGGCTGGTTTGACCACTTAAGTATTGCTTTGCATGCCTATAGTGTAATCCACTTCACTAGTTTCGGTATTTGGGCCATCTAGCATGCATTGTGTAAGGTGTTTGCATGATTTGGGACCATCTTGCATGTCATTTCAGAGCTGGAAAATATGTGATTGTATGCCATATTTCATGCTTACCATGCTTTGTGGAGTTGCACTTTGTGCCTTAGGTTTGATCCCTTGCATTTGTGCATATTTGCATGTGTGTTGTTGCTTCATTTTCATCATGTATGGCCATTGATTTGAGTGTGGATGAGGCCCATTCATTTTAGTTTAAGTCCATCTTGCATTATGTTTGCCATATCCATGTTGTCGCATGCTTAATCGTCGCATTGTGTGTGCCTTGTTCATGTCTTCGTGCATGTCCATCTTCGTATGTGCATTGCGTATGCCATATAGTTCATGTGCATTGAGTATGCCATTCTTAGTTCAGAGCATTGTGTATGCTAGTTTCATGTTTGCATATCATCCCTCGCATGCTAGCTTGATTAGGTTGCATTGCGCTTAGGGTTGCATGCTAGTCGTATTGTGTATGCCATGTAAATTGCATTGTGTTTGGAATAGAGTTTAGTCTAAACACGGGAAATGAGGGACGTTTCATACTCCAAATGACGAAACGTGCCTCGATTGGTGGCATGAGGATCGAGGACTACACTCCCTAGAGCTTGTGCAATGATGGGGAGAGTGATCATGCACACATATGTTGAAAATACTTTGCCATGTCCCTTTCTCACTCTCTGTTGCAGCAAACCGGAAACCAGCAGCAAAAACTGGTCAGCAGCCTTCTGGAGCATTGTACAGTGTTCTGGGACCAGTTGCAAACAGAGGCGAGTCGAGGCATCGCGATGGATTTCCCGACAAGGCGACTTGAGCATGCATGCATCCCTATCATTCGGAACAAAGCTGAGGCAATCCATTTTGTTTAATTTGCATGCTAGTTTCCTTACTTACTTAGTTAATTCGTTAATTAATTAATGTTGTGTAATAATTAGTTTAATTAGCTTAGATTAGCTAGTTTATTCTGTACTATTCATTCGGACCCTCCGTCGAGAGGGTGAATTTTGTAATAAGTGTGTGTGTGTGTGATGCATGTCTTCTAACCCTACATCTTTCTCCCTTTTACTTACCTGCTTTCGATGGTTAGTTTTAGGGCATGTTTCAATTAGCATCCTTATGCTTCGCATGTTTACATTCATTCATCTGTCTTGCATACACCGGGCTCGGCGCATCATCATCCTAACTGCATTGTACTTCAATTCCAAGTTAAATACGTGTTATCTGTAGCATCTCATATGCCATCTTAGAATAGCTGATCCTATCTTAGTTGCATTTTTCATGTGTTGCATTAGCCATCTTAACATGAACTAGGATCATGCATCGATTACTAACTAGTTTCTGTTTTGGCTCAGAGTACTCGGTAAGTGTTTACGCTTTAGCATCCTTGCATGTGTGTAAGTGACTGCCATGATAGCATGCTTACCATGAGGGTAACTGCTTATGTGATATGACTGCCTGAATGCCTATGGGTGAAGGTCGAATTACTTGAATTGGAACAATTCATCGATGACGAGTTTTAAGCCCACTTAAGAGTGGCAAATCACCATATTTTCTAAGCCCACTTGAGGGTGGCAAAATCCGCATTTTAGCCTACTTGCGAGTAGCAAACTGCTTTAAAAAACAAACATGAGATGTTTTCTTCCAACTTAGGTGATCCAGTCTATACTTGTATGTTTTGTGCATCACATAGTAATTCTAGGCTAATAACCGGAATAAGTGCACATAATGTTTTCAAAACTCGATATCATGGTTAGTAGAGGCCGATCTTTGATCGGGTGAGCGGGGGTGCTCATGAAGTGACCATCCCCAATCGTACCCAAGTTCACGAGCCGAGGCAACTTTGGTGATGACGGACACGTGGCCTTAGGCACGAGTCAGGGTTTCCTAAATTCCCCTAAAATAAAATATTTAGGTGGCGACTCTGTATCTAGAAAAGCAGTCTATGTTTGGCACTTCTTTCTAAAAATCAATTTTTCAAAACGATTTGCCGGATTTGGACTCTTTGATGATTCATCGGTTTTGCATTGCACTCCGCGAGATTGGATACAGGACCGTGACATTGAGCCCAAACTGTAGTAAGCCCCAATGAAAAAAATGGGATTCCCTCCCGGGACGTTCGGGGACATCTACAGTTTCTAGCGACTCTGCTGGGGATTTAGAGATCTTGACTCAAACTCATGATATCTTGTTTTGATTACACTTATGTGTTTCTTTGCATTGCATGTGCATTGGTGCGCCTAGGACACCGTGTTTGCCATCTGCTATTCCTGAACAGTTTGCCGGAGTGTCGCTTTGAGAAGCGTGCCAAAAGGTTGACCGGTTACGGGCTCTGCCACGATGGGAACACAAACCCCAATTTTTACCGGGGCACCCTTTTTGACCATTCGACCTAGTGCATATTCGGAATCCATAGAGACCATTCCAAGCTAGGACAGGTTGCTTACCCAATTGCAGGTTGTTTGAACCATTGCGTGCGTAGTGAAACCCTAGCTCCTGACAAAATAGGACAGGGAAACCCTACCCCTCCATAGGGGTGTTTTGGCTCTCACTTGTTTGCCATGTGCTTTTAGAGTGTGCCTCTACAGGAATGCTTGTATCAGTTCGCAAGTCTGGGTATCTGGCCTGAGGGCATCAGTATTTTGGAGAGAATCAGTTTTACCTAAGGGTATCAGTTAACAGGCAGAATTTGGGCCAGAATTCAGTGGAGAGCACAGTCATTCAGCTTTGCTCATATCTGTTTTGGTGAAATCAAGCTGAGATGCTGTCTGTTTTCTTCTTTTGCAAGGTAATCTCAGAACCATAGCTTCAGAAGGCTCCAATATCCCCCGGTACATTGGGCTTGTGCTGATAGACTTTGTTAGGTCAGAGATTCAGTTCAAGGGCAAATCAATGTTCTTTCGCCAGAGGCAGCGTAAAAAGTTCAACAGTCTTCGGATCAGCAGTCATTATCCATCTCACCTGTGTGCAGTTGGGTTGAGATATCTGCTTTTACCACAGAGACAGATATACCGATAGATCAATTAGATCAGGGCAGTATGGCGGGAATGGAAGAGATGATGCGTCAACTCCAAGAAAGTATAAAAACCATGCAGTAGGACACTGTTGGTCAAGCCGAATTTGCCAAACAATAGGCTGAGGTCATGGCTCAACAGGCAGAGTTAATTTCCAGGCTACAGCAGCAAACCGGAGCATCTGTTTCACACCAGGTTCCTCCCCCACCAAGAGTCCCAATACTTAGGGAGACGGCAAATGTCCAGAATGTCCAAGAGGATACAGATATCCCAACGGGGCCACTTTCGCCCCCGATTCTACCTCAACTATCCAAGGCGCCCACGCCTATCAATCTACCAGACTCCCCTTTTGAGTTCGAGGTGGACCCCACGACATTAAATGTGAGCAAGCTTGAAAAGCTGTTCAAGAAATCTCAAGGTGTGAAGTCCATTCAGGACATTGAGGATGGGTATACCGATTCGGCCGTAACTTTGCCGGACTGATTTAAGATGCCACATATTGACCGCTTTGACGGATCTGGGGATCCCATGGTGCATTTGCGGCTGTTTTCGGACATACTAAGGCCGATGGGCCTCACCAGATTACAGAAGCTTTCTTTGTTAGGCCGGACCCTGTCGGGTGTAGCGGCCATTTGGTATGCAAAATTGGAAGATTCCGTCAAGAGGAATTGGGAGGAGATGGCTGAGGCCTTCATAGCTCAATACTCCTATAACACGTAGATTGAGATTACAACCCGTGATCTTGAGACCACTAGGCAAGAGCTGAAGGAGAGTTTCTCCGATTTTGTAACCCGGTGGAGGGCTAAGGCCTCGATGATGACCATCAGGCCTGTTGACAAAGATCAGATTCGGATAGTTGTGCGCGACCTCTAGCCCAAGCTCATGCATAAGATGATCGTTCTCCTCCTCCCACCTTTGTAGATCTACATGAGATTGGGGTACAAATCGAGGACGCTATGAAGCAGGGCCTCATTGACCAGTAGAAGGAGCAGCCTAGGAGGACATTTTCTCGCAGTTCGAATGCGACCACCAGTGGTGATGCAGCTGCAAGATCTTCTGAAGTGGGCATGGTCACCACCACCGCATCAAAAATAACTGCCCCACTCACCGGTGCATCCCGAAGTAGATCACAAACAACCAAATAGAGGGTTTTTACCCCACTTTATATGCCTTTGTCAAAAGCTCTACGGGTCTTACTCAGGAAAGGACATCTGAAACCGTTAGAACAATGACCTCTGCCCGATCCTCTCCCTCTAAAGCATGACCCGGCTAAGTACTGTGCTTTCCATCAACAAACCGGTCATGACACTGACAGTTGCGTCCGTCTTTGCCACGTGATACAAAATTTGATTGACAACAAGGTCATCATCGCACCGGGTCCTGCAAAGTCTATCGGCACTTGATCCGTAAACTCTTGGGGAATAATGTGACCATGTGATCGGGGGATGAACTACCTGCAGATGGCACTCAGCTCACTCCAGCTGTGGGGATGGCACGCCTATTTTGAGTATTTGCGAATGCTGTTTACTTTATTTTTTGACTTGGGTATTGGGTCAGTCTTGTTGTGTTATACAGAGTCAGTCTTTTCTTACTGAGTCAGTTGGGTCTGTCTTGTTGTACGGAGTCAGTCTTGTTTTGTTGGAGTCAGGTGATTCCTTCCTCGGACATCACTTGCTTGTTTTGTGTTTGTCTTTTCACTTTCTTTTGAGGCTGTTTCTGCCTTGGAGCCAGTAATGCCAACAGATTTGAATGAACAGCAGTGATTTTCACACTCTTGTGTTTGCTTCTACCTTGTGCTAGTTGTGCCAGAAGTTCTGAATGAGATGGCAGTATTTGACTAAAAATTATGTCTTTTCTATGCTTTGAAATCATTACATTGACCTGATTTTTTCAAAACTTTTTGAACATTGTGATGAAAACAAAGAGGAAGGAATTCCTCGGGATTTGCAAAAAAATTTGATCAATTGAGAGAAAGAGAGGCATGCTAAGCCCTTAATGATTAAGATCATGTTTGTTAATGTGAGTACTGAGAAGGATCCTGGCTTGATCCAGATTGGTTCTGCATAGTCTTCGACGCGAGCGATTAGTCGCTTTCTTAAAAGATTTCAAAAAATATTTTGCGTGGTTCTACGAAGACCTGTGTGGAATCACTCTTGAGATTGTGCAGCTTAGGATCGCTCTCAGCCTCGAGACTCAACCCCTTTGCTTCCAAACCTTGAACCTTAATTCAGAATGTTCAACGGTCAACCACAATGTAAGGCCCGTGTGGCCGGATCAGAAGCAGTCCATGAACTAAGGGCGAGAATATTAGATGTGATCGAAGGAAGCTTGCGAAGCTAGATCAAAAGCAACCCTTGAACTAGGGGCAAAAATGTCAGATGCGCTCGAAGAGCCGAAGATGGGTCATTCTGCAAATCAATGAAGACTGGCAAGAATGCCAAATCCCAGAAGGGAGAAAAGAAGAAAGTTTGTGCTGAAGCACAACTGAGTTCCTATCCACAACACTAGGGGTAAATTCAGTCCCCATTGGATGGACTCCTACATCATCAGTGAACATCAGCCATTCTCCTAGATTCAGATGACTTCAGGATCTCAAAACCATTTGACATGGACAAAGCTACACTTTTACCCTTGAGAGGCTCGCTGGGCCGAAAACCCGAAAGGGTGACCCAGGCAAAAGTTAGAGCAAGAAAAAGAACAAAAAGAACAAAAAAAAAATGCAAAGAATAAAAAAAATGAAGAAAATGAAAAGAAAAGATGAAAATGAAAAAAGAAGAGAAATAAAAAGAATTGAAAAGAAAAGAAAAACAAAGCTCGCAAGGTTGAAAACCCGGAAAGGGCAGCCTTGGCAAAAGTTAGAGCGCAAAAGGAGAGGTTAATACCTGAGTGTGCCTTAACCCGAACTACGTAAGGCTTGATTCCCATGTTTGGGATACCTAGGCAACTTCGTTCTCAAGTCCAGCCATAAACACTTCAAATTCGATTGTGTCCATGTGATGGTCCTAGTCATCTTTGTCTTTGCTGTATTCGAGAATTCGGTTGTGATTGTCACTTTGAGGACTGATTACAGTGTGCTGCGGCGCTATCCAAATAAGGGGCAACTTTCCATTGCCATACAGTGCCGTTCAAACAAGGGGCAATTTTCCATTGTTATGGATCTAAGGTTGTGCATCTCAAGAGTAGGTTCCGTGCTCGTTGAGCAGTGGTCATTTGCAAAAATAGTTTTTGAGAATTTTTGCTGAGGTTGAATAATTTTCTCGAAAAGTTTTCCATTTTTCAAAACTGGACCACTTCTTGGACCCAAAAAAAGGAAAATTTTCAGTGCTCATAGCCTGACTTGTATGATTTTAAATCAGAAAATTGAACAAGCATATTAATCTAACTCTCATTTCGGTCAAAATTGTTTTAGTAGAAAGCCAAAAACAAAAAAATGGTCAAAATGATGAACTAGGGGCACAGTTGAGTCAGGTTTTCTGTCTTTTCCCCTTTATCAACGCACTTTCCAGAAAGGGCATCATACCTGCCCGAAAAGGGCGCCACTGAAGCTGACCGCAAAAGGGCAAAAAGGTCTCACATCCTCCAAGCAACGAGGTATCAAGCCAAGTGCGAAGCACGAATTGGAATGGGGCAAGATATTCCACTCCCTCATCTGGACAAGATCTGATCAAGTCTAAACTCCCCAGCATAGCATTGTCAACCGATGTCAGCTGCAGATTTGCTACACACCCAGTTGTAGCGCAGCCCCTCTGTGGGAGAAACTCACTTTTGTGAACAAGAAGAAGAATCTAGCAGAAGGCTAGGGGTAAGAGCCCGCAACTTTCTGTTTATCCATCAACCGCCCAGGAGAGGGTTCAATAATAAGAGATTAAAGAATAGAGAGATGTGCGCAGAGAGGAAAAGCGAGGAAAGGGTTTTGAGAGAAAAATCGAGCTTGAGGGCCGAGTGATGTAAGATTCACAAGTAAGGAAGGGTGGGGAACAATACCCAGAGAAGCAGGCTCCTGTGCACGTCTGAGTGTGTCGTGTCTTTTTGTTTTATCTCGATTCTTGTTTTGAGTCGTTTCGAGTGTTACTCGATGTGTTTAGGTTGTTTACCTTTTGTTTTCCGTTGTTGAGTCGTAGTGCGCTGTGTTCAGTCGTAAGCTCAATACCCCTGTCAAAAACTCATCTCTCAATTTCAAAAATAAAATCGTTTTGTGCTCCGAGTGCCGTGCCGTTCTCCATATCTGTGCAAGACATGATTCGTTCTTTCATAAAACCGCAGGGTTCAACCTAGGTCATGTTGGAACAGTAAAGCTTGGACCTATCTAAAGCTATATGAGTTCCAAACTGCAAAGCAAAAGAAAAGAGGAAATGTCGAGCATCTGAGTTTGTTTTAACTTCAGTAAGTTCTGAGATTGCATTCCGTGTGTACCTCTTCAGGTCTTGCCAATGCTCCAATGTATGAGTGTGCCTCTACCTCAAACTCAAGATCAAGTCTTCTTCAAGCCAGAATGGCGATCAAAAGTGCTCTCCTTGAGTACCATTCCCTGCCAGAGGCATCTTGGTTGTATTCGCAATGAGTTCCTAGGAGATCAACTGCGACGGTGGAAACTAGAGTTCGAATAGCTGTTGCCTAGAACGCAAAGGTTCAAGATTTCTGAGACTAAAGTCTGGTTTAAATACCCAGAGGCGTGTCCTCGGCTTGAAATCTGTATGGAAGCCCCATAGGTTGAGATAGCATGTATGCACCTCAATTCTAGATACTGAACCAACCTAGTCTGTCACCCTGTTGGAGAATAGAGAAAGTTATGAATATGATCAGAAAGAAAGGCAGCATCCAAAGTGTTCTACGTGAAGAACCCTTGTCAGTATTTCAGAGACTTTGTACTGTGAGTTGAAGGTAAGTGTTCGAAGAGCACGAAGGGAGATCCCCGTCCGGTTCATCGCCACTCACCCCATGAGGTGCTTTCTAAAGCGCCGCTAGGTTTCTTTATTTCATTCTTGAAACATCATGCATTGTATTGCATTGTACCTATCACGTTTCTTTCTCATTCATGCATGATATTGTATGTACGGTTCATTTGAAACTGGCGCAACCAGGCGATATTGTATGTACGGTTCATTCAAGGAAGTTTCGTTTAAGATCATTCACTTAGTGTATCAATCACACTCCATCCACTTAGTGTATCCATCACACTTCATTTACTTTAGTGTATCCATCACACTTCATTTACTTTACTCTCTTAGTGTATCCATCACACTTCATTTACTTTAGTGTATCTATCATACTCTGTTCACATAGTGCACCTATCACACTTTGTGTTCATTTTTAGTGTATCTATCATACTCTGTTCACATAGTGCATCTATCACACTTTGTGTTTATTTTTAGTGTATCTATCATACTCTGTTCACATAGTGCATCTATCACACTTAGTGTATCTATCATACTCTGTTCACATAGTGCATCTATCACACTTTGTGTTCATTTGTGTATCTACCATACTATGTTCACATAGGGCATCTATCACACTTTGTGTTCATTTTTAGTGTATCTATCATACTCCGTTCACATAGTGCATCTATCACACTTTGTGTTCACCTTTTGTGTATCTATCATACTTGTTCACTTAGTGCATCTATCACACTTCGTGTTCACCTTTTGTGTATCCATCACACTTGTTCACTTAGTGCATCTATCATACTTTGTGTTCACCTTTTGTGTATCCATCACACTTGTTCACTTAGCGCATCTATTACCCTTTGTGTTCACCTTAGTGTATCCATCACACTTCATTTACTTTTGTGTATCCATCACACTTCGTTTACTTTTGTGTATCCATCACACTTGTTCACTTAGTGCATCTATCACACTTCGTGTTCACCTTTAGTGTATCTATCATACTTATTCACTTAGTGCATCTACCACACTTTGTGTTCACCTTTAGTGTATCTATCATACTTGTTCACTAAGTGCGTCTATCACACTTTGTGTTCACCTTTTGTGTATCCATCACACTTTGTGTTCACCCTTTGTGTATCTATCACACACTCACATTGTGTATCCATCACACGTTTACTTTGTGTATCTATCATAATTCGTTTGTTTCGTGTATCCATAACACGTTCACTTTAGTGTATCTATTGCACATACTTACACTCGCTTAGTGTATCTATCACTCTTCGTTCACTTTTGTGTATCTATCGCACATGCTTGCTAAGATTGCATAATCTTCTTACATCCTTTCTGCATGTAATGTAGTTTAGTTTTTCTCCATTTGCTTAAAAATGCTACATTTGTTGTGAATATTTGCTTCATTACAGCTTGCTTTGCATAATCATGAGTTATGTTCGGCTTTGTGCATATCGTTTTGCATTTTGCCCCTGCCTACGGGCACATCTCTTGCTTATCCCGCCTGTTTGCCTAAGTCTTCAGCCTTGTCAAAAATGGGTCGTCTCTGGGCTTTGACATTCACTCCCGTCACGTATGACTTTCGAGTTCTGTCAAAGAGGGGCAACTGTAGACACCCCATTTTTGACCGACCTTAAGACTCAGACATCATCGATTGAGCGCTCGGTGATTGCGCATGTCGTGCTCGTTCTGAGGTTACGAAGTCTTGGCTGAGAGCCTTGCCTCCGGACTTCGGGACTCTTTTGTGCTTTGCCTCGGTTTGCGAACCAAGTTTTTTTTTCTCTACCCGAAGGGAGGGAGAGGTCTCCTAGACTATCTCTCAATGGTCGTAGGCTACTTTTCGTGGTTGTAGGCCATTTTTCCCGTTTGGAGACTAGTTTCTGATTTTCGGAGCCGTTGGCCACGCGCCTCGATTCGAGACCGCTTAACTTTCTCCGTTTGGCACGGTTTTTGGCACACACCTTGTTTCCTCTCTATAGAGGGACACTGTGGCCCGGGAGACCACATTTGTGGTCGCACGCCACTTTCGGTGCTTAACAACCAGTTTTCGAGGCCTCCGGCCGTGCGTTTTGACCCCCGAACCCTTGTTTTGCATCCGTCTTGGTTCATTTTTGGCATGGACCATGTTTTCATTGTTTGAAAGGTGGTACAAGGGTGGGAGACCACCTTTTCTCCTTGGAGACCACTTTTCCCCCGCCGGCCGATTTCCTTGACAGGTAACTGGTCTCCCTCACTTTTGGGCCACAATTGCTGGTCTCCCACCACACCACTAGCTTGCATTCAATTGGGAGACCACCATTTAGGGCTGCCGACCACTTTTCTTGAGCTTGGACCTTTTGAAGTGGTCGGCCGACCACCTGAGCTGGTCGGCCGACCACCTGAGCTGGTCGGCCTACCTCTCCCAGTCTTGTCTTAGTGAGTTGATTCCAGCTGTGCTAGCTGGGAGGCACAGACTGGATCCTCCATAAACCTTCCACCTTGGTTTGAAGCTTCTTTGAGAAGCTTTGGACCCTCTTGGCTATAAAGGAGGGCCTCCCCCTCCTTTGTAAAGGTTTAGAATTTCCCTAAGGCATACACATATACCTCCCTCTCTATATCTCTATTTTGGCTCCAAAAGTGCATAGTTCTTGGCCCTTTTACACTACACCTCCTAGCCTAACACTTCCACCATCAACCTAAGCTCCTTGGAGGTCATTCTCAAAGGTTAAATGTTGAGTTTTGGTCCAGAGGTGTGCTGTTTTGCGGAAGCTACAAGGGTAACACACTATTCCCTCTTTTAAGCTTTATTTTGCTTCATCTTTTAGCTATACTTGCAAGCATATTTGAGCTTTGGTGTAAACTGAAAAAAGTCTTATTTTGAGGCCCTTAACATGTTTGTTTAAGATCATTTTTCTTTTGGGGTCATCTAGCCCCTTGCATGCTTCATTTTACCTTGTTTTGAGCCATGCCTTAGAGCATTTGTGTTGGCCTTTGTTTGGCCTTTTAGCCACTGAAATCTAGTGGATTTTCAGTAGCTAGCATGCTGTTTTGAGTGCCAAAATCAGAAAGGGGTAACCCTCTCTGTCCTTGTTTTGTTTTCTAGCATTTTTGGCCTTACAAAAGAGCTCTTATTTGCATGCTTCCAAGCCATGTTTCAGGCCATTTTTGATGAGTTTTAGGACCTGCATAGGCTCTATCCAAAACTTGTTTTGCCATATTGGATGCCCATCTTGCATGTGTAGAATAACCCTCTTCATAGCATATCAAAGGAGCATCTCTTTCTTGCATGCATTAACCATGTTCCAGTGGGTTTTTGGGCTTTATTTGGCATGTCATACCTTTGAATTTTTCTAGTTTAATGGCCTCTTGATTGCCTCACATGCTTGTAGTGCAAATCCTCTTTACTAGCTTACGTTGCATGCTATTTTGGCCTTTGATTCTAACACTTTTTGGCCATGCCTTAAACTGATTTTGTGCATGTTTTGGACTACCTTAGCTCTGTTTTTGGGCGTCATGGTCGAATGATGTTTTCTATGCATGGTTGTAGTTCAATACCCTTGCCTAGCTTTGAGTTTTGAAGCCTATTGCATGCGTATTTTGAGGTGTTTTCATATTTTGGCATCATTGTGAATCATATTTTAGAGCTTATATGTATGCCATGTTCCCATGTTTTCCACTCTTTAAATGTGTTTGAGAGTTATGCATGAATACCTCATTTTTGGACCATTGCATGAGCTTCATTTCCATGCTTTGCGAACCATCATTTTAGTCCATATTTGCTACTGTTTTGGCCTGCATTGGGACTGTTTGGGGCTGGTTTGACCATTTGAGTATTTCTTTGCATGCCTATAGTGTATTCCACTTCACTCGTTTCGGTATTTCGGCCATCTAGCATGCATTGTGTGAGGTGTTTGCATGATTCGGGACCATCTTGCATGTCATTTCAGAGCTGGAAAATATGTAATTGTCTGCCATATTTCATGCTTACCATGCTTTGGTAGAGTTGCACTTTGTGCCTGAGGTTTGATCCCTTGCATTTGTGCATGTTTGCATGTGTGTTGTTACTTCATTTTCATCATGTATGGCCATTGATTTGAGTGTGGATGAGGCCCATTCATTTTAGTTTAAGTCCATCTTGCATTATGTATGCCATATCCATGTTGTCGCATGCTTGATCGTCGCATTGTGTATGCCTTGTTCATGTCTTCGTGCATGTCCATCTTCGTATGTGCATTGCGTATGCCATATAGTTCATGTCCATTGAGTATGCCATTCTTAGTTCAGAGCATTGTGTATGCTAGTTGCATGTTTGTATATCATCCCTTGCATGCTAGCATGATTAGGTTGCATTGCGCTTAGGTTTGCATGCTCGTCGTATTGTGTATGCCATGTATATTGCATTGTGTTTGGAATAGGGTTTAGTCCAAACACGGGAAACGAGGGACGTTTCGTACTCTAAGTGACGAAACGTGCCTCGATTCTCTGTCACCGACACTCTGGATTACCCATGATGGAGTTTAGGCCTTGTTGTGTTTATATGTGCATTCATTTTACATCGAGTCGTGCAATTCGACCCCTCGGCCATCATGCATCAAGATGCGTGATTGGTGGCACGAGGATCGAGTACTACACTCCCTGGAGCTTGTGCAATGATGGGGAGAGTGGTCATGTACACATATGTTGAAAATACTTTGCCATGCCCCTTTCTCGCTCTCTGTTGCAGCAAACCGGAAACCAGCAGCAAAAACTGGTCAGCAGCTTTCTGGAGCTTTGTACAGTGTTCTGGGACCAGTTGAAAACAGAGGCAAGTTGAGACATAGCGATGGATTTCCCGACAAGGTGACTTGAGCATGCATGCATCCCTATTATTTGGAACAGAGCTAAGGCAGTCCATTTTGTTTAATTTGCATGCTAGTTTCCTTACTTAGTTAATTCGTTAATTAATTAATGTTGTGTAATAATTAGTTTAATTAGCTTAGATTAGCTAGTTTATTCTGTACTATTCATTCGGACCCTCCGTCGAGAGGGCGAATTTTGTAATAAGTGTGCGTGTGTGTGATGCATGTCTTCTAACCCCACATCTTTCTCCCTTTTACTTATCTGCTTTCGATGGTTAGTTTTAGGGCATGTTTCAATTAGCATCCTTATGCTTCGCATGTTTGCATTCATTCATCTGTCTTGCATACACCGGGCTCGGTGCATCATACTAACTGCATTGTACTTCAATTCCAAGTTGAATACGTGTTATCTATAGCATCTCATATGCCATCTTAGAATAGCTGAGCCTATCTTAGTTGCATTTTGCATGTGTTGCATTAGCCATCTTAACATGAACTAGGATCATGCATTGATTACTAACTAGTTTCTGTTTTGGCTTGGAGTACTCGGTAAGTGTTTACGCTTTAGCATCCTTGCATGTGTGTAAGTGACTGCCATGATAACATGCTTACCATGACGCTAACTGCTTATGTGATATAACTGCCTGAATACCTGTGGGTGAAGGTTGGATTACTTGAATTGGAACAATTCATCGATGACAAGTTTTAAGCCCACTTGAGAGTGGCAAATCACCATATTTTCTAAGCCCACTTGAGGGTGGCAAAATCCGCATTTTAGCCTACTTGCGAGTAGCAAACTGCTTTAAAAAACAAACATGAGATGTTTTCTTCCGACTTAGGTGATCCAGTCTATACTTGTATGTTGTGTCCATCGCATAGTAATTCTAGGCTAATAACCGGAATAAGAGCACATAACGTTTTCAAAACTTGATATCATAGTTAATAGAGGCCGATCTTTCATCGGGCGAGCGGGGGTACTCACGAAGTGACCATCCCCAATCGTACCCAAGTTCCCGAGCTGAGGCAACTTTGGTAATGACGGACACGTGGCCTTAGGCACGAGTCAGAGTTTTCTAAATTCCCCAAAAATAAAATATTTTGGTGGCGACTCTGTATCTGGCAAAGCAGTCCATGTTTGGCACTTCTTTCTAAAAATCAGTTTTTCAAAATGATTTGCCGAATTTGGACTCTTTGATGATTCATCGGTCTTGCATTACACTCCGCGAGATTAGATACAAGACCGTGACATTGAGTCCAAACTGTAGTAAGCCCCAATGAACAAAACGTGATTCCCTCCCGAGATGTTCGGGGACGTCAACAATGGCCGATCCTCCAAGAGTGACCCAAACTCAAATTTGTTGAAGATATTTCATCTCCAGCTATTTCCAGCATGCTCCAGCTGTCCCAACTTAGATATTTTCGACCAAAAGCTCTTGAATTGCTATATATGAACCTATATCTCATATTTTGGAAGGGAGAACTTCTAGAACAAGTTTGGGAACTTCTCACGCTAAAATCTCTCTCTCTCTCTCTCTCTCTCTACAATTTCCAGAGCTAAATCTCTGCCTCTCTCTCTAGTTTCCTCTGTCTCTTGCTCTTTGGTACATAGAAGTGCATGGAAGTAGAGAAATACTTCTATTTTGCCTAGGCATCCTTCATCAAGGTTGCATATCTATGGGCTGAGGTCCCTTGGAGCTTATTTTTGGGCTGATAGAAGGTCATTTGAGCTAGGAAAGCGGCCATTTTTCTGTTGCGCTCCAAAGGTAATCACTCACCGCTTTTAGCTTGTTTTACATACTAGCTTTGCCATAGTTTTCAACTACTTTGGGGCTGTTTTTTGGAGTGGTGTTGAACTACAAAAACCTCTATTTTTCCTCTATTTTTCAGTCCTAAAAGTCTTGGTTTGTGCCTTGGTTGGCTAGGGGGTTGTCCTCCCTTTTGCTCCTTGGCTTGTAAGGCCTTGTGAGCTAACTTTCAAACTTTTCAAACAACTTCTTTTTGGCCTTAGAACCACTGAAATCCAAAGGATTTTCAGTGGTGAAAACCTTGTTCTGATGGTCCAAATAAGAGAGGGTGGTCCCCTCTCCTCTTGTCGTGCTTGCTAGTGTTGATGGCCAACCAGATGAGCATGTGTTTTTACTTCTTTAAGGCTTTGTTCAGGCTCATTTTTGTGACTTATCAGACCTGCCATAACTCTATTTTTGGCTGTCTTGGTCACCTCTTGCATGCTTATTGCACTTGTAGTGTAAATCCTCTTTGCTAGCCTTGTTTTCCTTACAAAGTAGCATGATTTTGTGGTTTGAATTAGCTTAGTTCAAGCATGTTTTTGGTGTTATTTTGACATGTTATAACACTGATTTTGATTGGTGGACTAACTCCTTGCATGGTTTATACACTTGTAGTGTATTTCTCATAAACTAGTCTTGTGTGCTTCATGAAGTAGCATGCCTTTCTAGCATGATTTGATTCTATTTCAGCATGTTTTTCGTGATGTTTTGCCATGTCATACCTCTGTTAAGGTTTTGTTTGGTTGGCCCTTGCATGCTCCATGCACTGGTAGTGCAATTCCATGAATTAGCTTAATGTGTATCATGCTTTAACATGTCATTCTAGTATGATTTTGGCTTAACTCTAAGATGCTTTTGGTCATGTTTTAGCATGCCTAAGCTCTTATTTTTGTTGTTTTGGCCATGTATGCCATGATTTGTATAGCTATGGTTCATCCTAGCTTGTTAGCTTTGTGCATCAAGTCCACTAGCATGCATTGCTCGACCCATTTGAATGATTTGGCATCATTTTTTATGTGGTTTTAGAGCATGTTTCATTTCCATGCACTCACATCTTTCACTTTTTCAATGCGTTGAAGGGTTGGTCCTTTGTGCCTTGAACATGAGCCTTTGCGTATGCCTTCATGCCTAAGCTTGCGAGCTATCATTTCAATGTGTATTTGGGTTATTTTGCCATGATATAACTCTGATTTTTATTGGCGAAGCCATCTCATGCTTGGTCTTGATAAGTGTAGTGTAATCCACCTTATTTGCCTTGCATCCATCATGCCTTATGCCCTTCATGCTAGCATATTTTGGCTTCCTTCCATACATGTTTTAAACTCATTTTAACACGTTTTAGGACTATTTTGGGTTGCCCTTGCCATATAATTCATATTTTGCATAGTTGTAGTGCGAGTGCCTTGCTAGCCTTAAGCTTTAGGCACCATAGCATGCTTCATTTGTATCATGTACATGATTTGGCATCATACCACATGACACTTTAGAGAATGTAGCATTGCCATGTTCCCACTTCATTCACCCTTTGAGTGCCTCTAAGGGTTGTTCATTCGTTACCTTGTTTGTGGCTTAGCGTGTATGCATGCATGCCTAGGCATTTGTGCCTCAATCTTAGCATATTTTGGTCTTTGTTTAGACCTATTTGAACTCTGTCCATGATTGGTTCAGGCCTTTGTATCATGCCTTTGTATCATGTATTGCATGCCTCCTTTGTAGTCCTCTTTGGTAGCTTTATGCTTTAAGGACCCTAGCATGCCATGCTTGTATTGATTGAATGATTTGACATCATTTCATACCTTATTTCAGTGCTTATAGTGTTGCTACCCTCTTACATTTTTCACTCTTTGAGCACTTTTGAGAGTTATGCTTTTATACTTAGTTGGTGGGCTAGAGCATGTGCATGCGTTGTCTTGCATTTCAAGCCATCATTTCAACATTTTGGCCACTGATCTGGGCATGATTGAGGTCTACCCGTTTTAGTTTAAGTCCATTTTGCATGTTGTTGCATGCTTATTGCATTGCTTGGTACATTGCATGTTGTTGCATGCTAGTTGCATATTGTTGCATGATTGATATATAGCATGTTGTTGCATGCTTGTTCCATTGTATTGTTGTTGCATGCTTCAGTTGCATTACATGGGGCTTGCATGCTGCTGTTCAATTACATTGTTTGCATGCCATTAGCTTTGTTAAGTTGTGCACACATTGCATTGTGCTTGGTTTGGGTGTTAAGCCAAACACGAGGGACGTTTCATTCTTCAAGTGATGAAACGTGCCTCAATTCTCGGTCGCTGACCCTCTTGATCATGCAAGATAGAGGTTAAAGCATTTATGTGTTTTTGTGCATTTCATCCATATTGATTTGTACAACTCGGCTTCTTTGGCCATCATGCATTGAAATGAGTGATTGAGGGCTCGAGAGTCGAGCACTACACTCCTTTGAGCTTCAAACATAATAAGGAGTGTAGTTGCACATACATTTTCTTGCAAATACATTGCCGTGCCTCTCTTTGTGCTCTGTTGCAGCAAAAAGGAGAGTCTGCAAGAAGCAATGGCCGATTGACCACCTTGTCTACCAGTCGGCTATAAATATTTGGCCGATAGACTCAAAATTGGTCGATGAGCATTATCCTCTGGCCGATAGCCATACCTCTTGGCCGATGACCTCTCAGCATATCCATGAGGTGGATCAGAAGTGCTTTGGAGATTTCCAAAGTTTTTAGAAGTCTAAAATAGTGCAAACAGAGGCAACATGAGGCATGGTAACGGATTTCCGAGAAGACGAGACCGAGCATGCATCATTCATCATTCCGAGGCAGAGTTGTGGCAGCTTGATTCAGCTTCTTTCTTTTCTTACTTAGTTGGTTTTGTAACTTAATTAATTTGCTTAATTAGTTAAGGTTTTGTAATAATTAATTAGTGTAGTGTAGCTACCTAGTTGATTTATTCGGACCCTCCATCGAGAGGGCGAATTTTGTAAGAAGTTTGCATGAGTGTGTGAATGTCTTCCAACCCCACGTCTTTCTCCCTTTTACTCAACCGCTTACGATGGTTAGTTCTAGGTCATGTTTTGATTAGTATCCTTATGCTTGCATGTTTGCATTCATTCATCTGTCATGCATGCACTGGGCTCGGCGCATCATACAAGCCGCATTGTATTTCACTACATTTACTTGAATACGTGTTCAACAGCATGTTATCAAGTTGCATTTCATATTCCATCTTAGAATAGCCGAGCCTATTTTAGTTGCATTTTTGCATGTGTTGCATTAGGCATCTTAACATAGCTAGGATCATGCATTGATTACTAACTAGTTGTTGTTTTGGCTCAGAGTACACTGTAAGTGTTTATGCTTTAGCATCCCTGCATGTGTGTTATTGATTGCCATGACAGCATACTTGCCATGAGGCTATTTGCATAAATGATATAACTGCCTGAATGCCTGTGGGTGAAGGTTGGATTGCTTGAATTGGAACAATTCATTGAAATGTGAGTTTTAACCCCACTTGAGGGTGGCAAATCCACGTCTTAGCCTACTTGCGAGTAGCACCTTTAAACCATTATCAAACAAACAAACATGAGATGTTTTGTTCCAATTTAGGCGGTCTAGTCTATACTTGTATGTTGTGCGCATCACGTAGTAAGCTAGCTAATAAACCGGAATAAGAACACATGTGTTTTCAAAAACAAAATAGCATGCTTAGTAAAGGCCGACCTTTTTGATCGGGAGAGCAGGGGTGCTCATTGCATGACCTTCCCCTCTCGTACCCAAGTTCCCGAACCGAGGCAACTTTGGTGATGACGGACACGTGGCCTTACGCATGAGTCATGGTTTCCTAAATTTCCCAAAACAAAAACATTTAGGTGGCGACTCTGTATCTGGAAAAACAGTCCATGTTTAGCACTTCTTTATTAAAATCAGTTATCCAAAACAATTTGCCGGATTTGGACTCTTTGGTGATTTACCGATCTTGCATTGCACTTTGCGAGATTAGATTCAGAACCATGACATTGAGTCCGAACTGTAGTACCTAATGAACAAAACGGATTTTCCGCCTTCGCACGCGGAGCCGTGATGTTCGGGCACGTCTACAGTTTCTGGCGACTCTGCTGGAGATTTAGAGAACTTGACTCAAACTCATGATATCTTGTTTTGACTACACTTATGTGTCTCTTTGCATTGTATTTGCATTGGTGCGCCTAGGACACCGTGCTTGCCGTATGCTATTCCTGAACAGTTTGCTAGAGGCTTGCTTTGAGAAGCGTGCCATAAGGCTGACCGGTTGCGGGCTCTGCCACGACAGGAACACAAACCTCAATTTTTACCGGGGCACCCTTTTTGACCATTTGACCTAGTGCATATCGGAAACTGTAGTGAACATTCCAAGCTAGGACAGGTAGCTTACCCGATTATAGGTTGTTTGAAACCGCTGCATGCGTAGTGAAACCCTAGCTCCTGACAAAATAGAATAGGGAAACCCTACCCCACCATAGGGGTGTTTTGGCCTTACTTCCTTGGTATGTGCTGCTAGAGTGCGTCTTTACATGTTGTATGTATCAGTTGCATGTCTGAGTATCGGCCTGAGGGTATCAATTCACAGGCAGACTTTTGGGCAGAATTCCGTAGAGAGCACAGTCATTCAGCTTTGCTCATATTGGTTCGGGTGAAATCAGACTGAGATATTGTCTGTTTTCTCTTTTGCAAGGTAGTCTGGGAACCGTAGCTTCAGAAGGCTCCAATATCCCCCGGGTGCACTGGACTTGTGTTGATAGACTTTGTCAGGTCAGAGATTCAGTTCAAGGGCAACCAGTGTTACCTTCGCCGAAGGCAAGGCAAAGAAAGGCCAGTCAGGGCTCACCGGTTCAACTGATCAGACAGTCACCATCCACATCACCTCTATTCAAACTCAGCAGACCCATGATGGCACAGGGTTCGGAAGAATTTGTGGCCGTGATAGCAGCATTAAATCAGGGAACTGTCATGCAGGATGAGACCAATGCTGAAACGCAACGCCCATCTAGGGCATCTACCACACATCCAGCTTCGGGACCGTAACCGAACTTTGACCCACTTCCCCAAGCTGAAGATTTGTAGGGTCCGAATCCCCAAGAAGGGTTGGCTCAAGCCCGAGTTGTCAGACCCCTGATGCAGCCTAATGGGAAGGCTCTATCCCCTTGATGTTAATGACCTCGATCCGACCACGGTGAAAATTGCTAACCTTGAGAAGCAATTCAAAAAGGCACAGGGACTTAAATCCATTCCTGACATTGAGGATGGGTACATTAAGGCTGCCGTACGGCTCCTAGACGGATTCAAAATGCCATACCTTGACCGGTTCGATGGGTTTGTAGATCCTATGGTACATATCCGGCTTTTCTTGGATGTCTTGAAACCAATGGGTCTAACTAAGTCGCAAAAACTCTCTCTGTATGCAAGAACCGTGTCAGGCATAGCAGCCAATTGGTTCGCTAAGCTGGAGCATACAGTGAAGCAGAACTGGAAAGAATTGGCTGAGGCCTTTGTTGATCAGTATTCTTACAATACCCAAGTTGAAATGACTACCCAAGAGCCTAAAGCAACCCACCAGAATTCTGCAGAGCCGTTTGTGGAATTTGTTGCAAGGTGGAGAGCAAAGGCAACACAGATGACAGATCGCCCTTCTGATAGGGATCAAGTGCGGATAATGGTGCGAAACCTCGAGCATGATATGTTGCAAAAGTTGATAGTCGCTCCACTATTCACTTTCAAAAGTTTGCATAAACTGGGGGTTCAGATCGAGAATGCGTTCAACACAGGGATTATTCCCAGAACAAGTGCACCGATAAGAAGGGTGATTTCAAGGAGTACCAATGCTGGTAGTAGCACTATTCCCAAACCCACTGAAATCAATATAGTCGCCACAGCCGACCCTTTTGCCAAACCAAGCCTACAAACAGCTAGCCTGACTCGAGCTCAGGGTAGAACTTTCACTCCCCTCTATATGAGCCTAACCAGCACATTAAAAGTTCTGATGGAAAGAGGGCATCTCAAACCTCTTGATCCTCAACCTCTGCCTGACCCACTCCCTGCTAGGCATAACCCCTCCAAGTACTATGTGTACCATCAATAGCGCGGTCATGGCACTGATCGTTGCTACCGTCTTCGTCATGAGGTCCAGAATCTTATCGACAACCGAACGATAGCTCCACCTCCAAACCCCAATGACCAAATATCTCATGCCTACCTCAACCTCATCCATACACTACCACCTACCTTCGACCCCAGCGTATACATCACCCCAGCCCATTTACGCAAGCCAGAGGTGCTCATTCTAGTCAGCATGGACTTATGCATGATGAATGCACTCGAACCGCAATCATCTCAAACCCGTGAACCCACTACTTCTGAGCTGATGAGAATGATCGAAGATCTTTAGAGAACTATGGCAGATCTGGCATTTGGGATATTGGCTTCGTCATCGACCACGTCACATGCCAGAAATTTCATGCCAAGAGGCTCTCCAATCTTAGGGCAAGTTACAATTGAAAATGGTCAACTTGAAGCCATCTCAGATCTGGGTGGTGGTATGTCAACAACAACAAGGCTCCGCTCTGATATTGCCATCCAATCCCTTGGCAAAGTGGAGGCCAGTGGTAAGAACAAGATGGGGGCAGGCATTGATCCCCATGAACACCTTATGTGGGCTGTGGAGGCTTTGAAAACGGAAGGGCTGAACAAACAGCAAGTTCTCACAGTTGTTGCAAAAACTGTGGATAACACTTACGCCACTCAGAATGAGAGCAGTTTGAATCAAGGGGCAAGCCGAGAGAAGGGCCATTGTACCAGAAACATTCCTTTCAGCTCTAATCCCGTGCTCGGAAGAGATCAGCAAACCCAGTCAGTGCATATCAATCCCTTTGCTGGTACATCCAGCAAAACTCCACAAATCTCGAAGTACCAACCCCGAGGTCAGAGGGTCTTCCATGCCCTCTACATGACTTTGTCCAAAGCTTTCCAAATCCTTGTTGGACAAGGCCATCTCAAACCCCTTGAGCCTCGGCCTCTCCCGAATAAACTTCCTGCCTCCCATGATCCGGCCAAGTATTGTGCCTTCCATCAATAAGTCGGCCATGACACTAACATGTGTTTTCGTCTTCGCCACGAAATACAAGATCTGATTAATAAAGAGGTCATCGCCGTGCTAGGTCCAGCAAAGTCTATCGGCACTGGGTCAGTAAACTTGGGGGATAATGTGATAATATGATCGGGGGATGAACCACCTGTGGATGGCGCTCAGTTTACTCTAGATATGGGGATGGCACGCACTGTTTTGAGCATTTTGCAAGTGCTGGTTATTTTACTTTCTGACTTCAGTATTGAGTCAGTTCTGTTTTGTTGTTTTGAGTCTGTCTCATTGTTTTGAGTCAGTTTTTTTGTTTAGGGTCTGTCTTGTTGTATCGAGACAGTCCTGTTGCATTGTAGTCAGGTGATTTCGGGGGTGTTACCTCGGACATCACTATCTTCTTTTTTGTTTGTCTTTTACACTATTTTGAGTCTGTTTTCGCTGTGGGGCCAGTTGCACCAGAAGATTTGAATGCAGCAGTAGTGATTTTCATGCCTTTTGCGTCTGTTTCTGCCATTGAGCCAGTTATGCCAGTAGATTCGAATGAAATGGCAGTGCTTTTCACCTACTTTTCTGTGCCTTGAAATCATTACATTGACCTATGTTTTTCAGAACTTTTTGAACACTGTGTTAAAAACAAAGGCGGAGGAATTCCTATGGATTTGCAAAATTTGATCAATTAAGAGAAAGAGAGGCGTGCTAAACCCTTAATGAATGAAATCGTGTTTGTTAATTTGAGTACTGAAAAGGATCCTGGCTTGATCCAGATTGGTTCTATATTGTCTTCAGGGCGAGCGACTAGTCGCTTTCTGAAAAGATTTCAAAATATGTTTTGCGCCGTCCTGCGAAGACCTATGTGGAATCGCTCTTGAGATTGTGCAGCATAGGATCGCTCTCAGCCTCGAGACTCGACCCCTTGCTTTCAAACCTTGACCTTGGATTCAGAATGTTCAACGGTCAATCACAATGTGAGTCTTGCATGGCCAGATCAGAAGCAACCCTTGAAATAGGGGCAAGTAGATCAGATGTTATCAAAGGAAGCTTGCGAAGCTAGATCAAAAGCAGCCCTTGAACTAGGGGCAAAAATGTCCGATGTGCTTGAAGTGTCAAAAATTGGGACATTTCTCAAAGCCAACGAAGATCGGCAAGAATGCCAAATCCTAGAAGGGAGGAAAGAATGAAGTATTGCTGAAGGACAATTGAGCTCCTATCCACAACACTGGGGGCAATTTAACCCCCCATTGGATGGACTCTTACATCATCAGCAAACAACAGCCACTCTCCTGCATTCAGATGGCTTCCAGATCTCAAAACCATTTGACATGGACAAAGCTACACTTTTACCCTTGAGAGGCTCGCTGGGCCGAAAACCCAGAAGGGCGACCCAGGCAGAAGTTCGAGCAAGAAAAAGAAAAAAATTGGAAAATAAAGAAAATGAAAAAAGAAGATGAAAAAGAAATGAACAAAAAAAAAAAAAGAACTGAAAAGAAATGAAAAGAAAAGAAAAACATAGCTCGCAAGGTTGAAAACCCAGAAAGGATGGCCTTGGCAAAAGTTAGAGCGCAAAAGGAAAGGTTAAATACCCTAGTATACCTTAACCTGAAACTAAGTCAGGCTTGATTCCCATCTTTGGGATACGTAGGCAACTTCATTCTGAAGTCCAGCCATAAACACTTCCAAATCAACTGTGTCCATATAATGGTTCTGATCATCCGAGAGTTCGGTTGTGATCATCACTTTGAGGACTGATTACAGTATGTTGCGGTGCTATTTAGGCAAGGCGCCACATTCTGTTGCCGTGAGTTGCCATTCAAACAAGGGGCAACTTTCCGTTGCCGTGTAGCGCCATTTAGACGAGGGGCACTTTTCCATTGTTTTGGATCTGAGGTTGTGCATCTCCAGAGTAAATTCTGTGTTGGTCGAGCAGTGGCCATTTGTAAAAACAGTTTTTGAGAATTTTTAATGAGGTTGACTATTTTTCTCGAAAATTATTCCATTTTTCCAAAGCTGGACCATTTCTTGGACCCAAAAAAGAAAAAATTTCAATGCTCATAGCTTGACTTACATGATTTTGAATCAAAAAGTTGAACAAGTGTGTTTATCTAACTCTCATGTTGGTCAAAATTGTTTTAGTAGAAAACCAAACAAAAAAATGGTCAAAATGATGAGCTAGGGGCACAGTTGAGTCAGGTTTTCCGTCTTTTCCCCGTTGTCAACATGCTTGCCGGAGAGGGCACCATATTCGCCAAGTAAGGGCACAACTAAAGCTAAAAGCAAAGGGCCGAAAGCTATCTCATCCTCTGAGCAGCGAAGTATCAAGCTAAGTGCGAAGCACGAACCAGAAATGGAGCAGGATATTCCACTCCCTTATCCGAGAAGGTCTGGTCACATTCGAATTGGCCAAGGGCATCATCAACCGATGTCAGTTGCAGATTTCCTACACACTCAGTTATAGCACAACCCTTCTGTGGGAAAGTTCACTGTTGTGAGCAGAAGAAGAAGAGTCCAGCGGAATGCTAGGGGTAAGGGCCCGCAACTTTCTGTTTATCCATCAACCACCCAGGGGAGGGATAAAAAAATAAGAGAGATTGAAGAATAGAGAGATGTGCGCTAAGAGAAAAAGTAAGAAAAGGACTTTTTCAGAAAACTAGAGACTGAGTGCCAGAGTGATGTCAGAATCACAAATAAGAAAGGGTGGGAAACAATACCCGGAGAAACAAGCTCCTTGTGAACCGAGAGGTCTCTCACCTTTGTAACACGTCTGACTGTTTTGTTGTGTTTTTGTTTGTCTCGATTCTTGTTTTGAGTCGTTTCGAGTGTCAATAGATGTGTTCAGGTAGTTTTACCTTTGTTTTTTCCTTTGTCGAGTCGTTTTGACTGTGGTCAGTCGTAGGCTCAATACCCGGTTATGAATTCACTTCTCAATTTCAAATTAAAATCATTTTGTGCTTAGAGTGCTATGCCATTCTCCACATTTGTACAAAACAAGATTCTTTCTTTCATAAACCACAGGGTTCAACCCCGGTCATGTGAGAACAATAGAACAAGGACCTATCTGAAGCTATATAGGTTCTAGACTGCAAAGCAAAAGAAAAGAGGGAAAATTTGGAACATCTTAGTGTGTTTCAACTCCAGCAAATTCCGAGACTGCATTCCAGGTGCATCCTTCTCAGGCCTTGCCATTTCTCTGGAGTATGAGTGTATCTCGACCCCAAGTGTAAGCCTGCATCAAGTCAGAATGGCAATTCGAGCAACACTTGTGGTTTTCGCATGCAGATGTTATCTCTCGCCAATATGAACAGGGTGTCCCATTTTCGAGTTGAGCGTGTTGCAAAATCCCCTGAGAGGTAAATCGAAGGCACCAAAGTGCATATTTGATGCCCCTCTCTTGAATAGAATGTGCATTTTCATATACACTTCTGTTGCATGCGTGCCACGCATCGTTTATCAATCATGCATAGAATATGCTTTCAAGTTTGCATAGAATATGCCTGTCTGTTGCATAGAATATGCCTGCCTCATGCATGGAATATGCTTTCAAGTTTGCATAGAATATGCTTGTCTGTTGCATAGAATATGCCTGCCTCATGCATTGAATATGCTTTCCATATTGCATAGAATATGCTTTTAATCATGCATAGAATATGCTTTCAAGTTTCCATAGAATATGCCTCTCTATTGCATAGAATATGCATGCCTCATGCATTGAATATGCTTTTAATATTGCATAGAATATGCTCTTGTTTCATGCATAGAAAATGCACGCTTCCATACTTGCATAGAAAATGCTCGTATCTTTCGCATAGAAAATGCATTCTTCCTCCCTCGCATAGAACATGCATTTTACCGCACTTTTTTTGTGCACTTTACTTGCATAGAAGATGCATTTCACTCGCACTGTCTTGTGCATCTTGTGGTTGTGTTTCACTTGCACTATCTTGTGTATTGCATTACACTCACGCTGTTTAGCGCACCGCACTGTTTAGTGCATTTCCAATCACTCGCGCTGTTTAGCGCATCGCACTGTTTAGTGCATTTCAAATCACTCGCGCTGTTTAGCACATCGCACTGTTTAGTGCATTTCAAATCACTCGCGTTGTTTAGCTCATTGCACTGTTTAGTGCATTTCAAATTACTCGATCTGTTTAGCGTATCGCACTGTTTAGTGCATTTCAAATCACTCGCGCTTTCTTGCGCATCGTACTGTTTTGTGCAGTTTATCACTCGCGCTGTTTAGCGCATCACGCTTTCTTGCGCATCGCACTATTTTGTGCAGTTTAACACTCGCGTTGTTTAGTACATCGCACTGTTTTGTGTAGTTTATCACTCGCACTGTTGAGCGCATCACGCTTTCTTATGCATCGCACTGTTTTGTGCAGTTTACGCTCGCGCTTTCCTGCGCATCGCACTATCTTGTGCATTTCATGCTCTCATCTTGCATAGAAAATGCTTGTATCTTTTGCATTGAACTTGCATTGCGCTATCTTGCGCACCTTACCTGCACTTGTTAGTGTACTGCATTGTTCGTGCTTTCTTGCGCACCTTACCTGCACTTGTTAGTGCATTGCATCGCACTATTTTGTGCATTTAATCCACATTGCACTATTTTGTGCATCTTCTTAGCACTGTTTTGTGCATTCGCATTGCATCGCACTGTCTTGTGGACATTTTATTTTTGTATCACTCGCACTGTCTTGTGCACTCTCTGGTCTGGGAGACCTTAAATCCTGCATCTCCACTCGTACTGTCATGTGCACTCTCCGGTCTAGGAAACCTTAAATCCTCTAAAGGTGCAATTCCTTTGGTGTTTGTCATGCCCGAACGACTTCTGGTGGTTTGGTATAGCCACCTGCCTATGTTTGCGGTGAGTTCCTAGGAGATTAACTGAGACGGTGGAAACTAGAGTTCGAATGGCTCATGCCTAGAACGCAAAGGTACGGGATTTGCGAGACTAAAGTATGGTTTAAATACCGAGGGGTGTATCCTCGGCTTGAAATCTGTATGGCAGCCCCATTGATTGAGATAGCATGTGTATGCGCCTCTATTCTGGATACTGAACCAACCTAGTCTGTCACCCTGTTGGAGAATAGGGAAAGCTGCGACCCTAGCCAGGGAGAAAAGTAATACCTGTGGTTTAATTGAGAAGAAGGGGAAGATCCCCGTCAGCATGAGGTGAGACATTGCCAAGGTGAGTCATTGCCAATTACCCCTGTAAGGTACCTTCACTTCCTTGCTACTACATCGTCTATTGCATCTATCGCATTGTATATAGCATTTATCGCATGCATCTACTACATTGTCCATTAAGCCTGCATCATTTCCATATTAAGCTTAGTCCAGCATGTGCCCATACTTTTCGCGTTAAAGTATGGTTCTGTGATTATGTGTACGCGCCTATTCCACTAAGAGAATTGTGATCTGAGGGTGTCGACACCTTTTCTGTGTTAGACGTGGTCTGTTTTGTGTCTATGCCTTTTCTAGGTAGAAATATTGTTTGGTTGTGCGCCTTATTCATTGCATCCATTGCATCGTATTTTGTTTTGTTGCATTTAGCATGTAGGATCACGATCTTTCCTCAGCAGATCAGTCCTCACTTATATCATGCCACCCAATTACTTGTATTCTTTCTGGGAAACACATAGTTCTGTCTGTGCATGCACCTATTCCACTTAGAGTGCTTCGGTACCTTTTCTATGTTAAAAGTAGTTTGCATCTCCATCCCCTTATGATATTTGTGTGGTTTTGCAATGCTTGTGGTTTGATGATTCAAATACATTGTATATTATTACATTGTTTTGTTGCATCGTGTATCGTGTTGCATCCTGCCCCTGAACTACGCTGGTTTGATTCCTTGCAATGGGATACGTAAGCAGCTTGCAGGCGCAACCATTTATTTATCTGTATTTTGTTTGTCCAAGTCTTCAGTCTTGTCAAAAATGGGTCGTCTCTGGGCTTTGACATTCACTCACGTCACTTCATGACTTCCGAATTCTGTCAAAGAGGGGCAACTGTACACACCCCATTTTTTACCGACCTTAAGACTTAGGTGCTACTGATGGTTTACTGGTGATGAAAGTTGTGCAGGGCAAAGGTTCGATTTCTCAGGCAAGGAGAATCAAATCCCAACCTTACACCCCATTTTGGACCAAAGCTATTTTGAATGGTTTTTAGACCTTAAAACCCTTTCTTTCAAAATGTTTTTGAAAAAAAATTTCTACGATGTTCCGAGACTCGCATTTCGTTAAATGTTGCACTTTTCAGCAAATCAAGCAACGACAAAGTGGAAACGAATGAAATAGAGGTGAAATCTTTGAAAAATCTTTCAAAACACCTTGTTTAGGGGTTCAGAGTTGAAGAAAAGAGGATAGCAGAGAACAAAGCAAGTTGGGGAAGAAGATGGGCATGAATTGTTGAGAATGAGTTGAGCAGTCCTCGGAAAATCAGACCTATCCTTTTGTATACTTAGATTTAAGCTATGAGGAGACAACTTTTGGAAAGAAGACTTCTAGGGCTTCATTTTTCATTCAAGAATCTCCTCAAACCGAGTCCGGATGGGAGAGATATGGTTGGTTGAAGTTGGGCATCATTCCGGTTGGACCAAAACTAAGCGGCTTCACCAAAACATGAATAACTTTTTGCACCATTGGAATTTTGATGCAAGGATGCTGCCATTGGAAAGCTTACTTCTGGGGCTTTAATTTGGACACAAGAATGACCTTAAAAGGAGTTCATATGAAGGATTTATGCCCATTGAAGTTGAGTCTGAAAAGCAGATTTTGTTGGCCGATCGACCAAAAAACGTAGCAGATAAGTAGCAGACGGGCACAAAAGATAGCTGATCGGCCAAGAGTGACCCAAACTCAGTTTTTTTTTTTGAAGATATTTCATTTCCAGCTATTTTCAGCATGCTCCAGCTGTCCCAACTTAGATATTTTCGACCAAAAGCTCTTGAATTACTATATATGAACCTATATCACATATTTTTGAAGGGAGAACTTCTTGAACAAGTTTGAGAGCTTCTCACACTAAAATCTCTCTCTCTCTCTCTCTACAATTTCCAGAGCAAAATCTCTGCATCTCTCTCTAGTTTCCTCTCTCTCTTGCTCTTTGGTGAATAGAAGTGCATAGAAGTAGAGTTTGGTGCATAGAAGTGCATAGAAGTAGAGAAATACTTCTATTTTGCCTAGGCATCCTTCATCAAGGTTGCATATCTATGGGCTAAGGTTCCTTGGAGCATATTTTTGGGCTGATAGAAGGTCATTTGAGCCAGGAAAGAGGCCATTTTGCTGCTGTGCTCCAAAGGTAATCACTCATCCCTTTTAGCTTGTTTTACATACTAGCTTTGCCATAGTTTTCAACTACTTTGGGGCTGTTTTTTGGAGTGGTGTTGAACTACAAAAACCTCTGTTTTTCCTCTATTTTTCAGTCCTAAAAGTCTTGGTTTGTACCTTGGTTGGCTAGGGGGTTGTCCTCCCTTTTGCTCCTTGGCTTGTAAGGCCTTGTGAGCTAACTTTCAAACTTTTCAAACAACTTATTTTTGGCCATAGAACCACTGAAATCCAGAGGATTTACAGTGGTGAAAACCTTGTTTTGAGGGCCCAAATAGGAGAAGGTGGTCCCCTCTCCTCTTGTCTTGCTTGCTAGTGTTGATGGCCAACCAGATGAGCATGTGTTTTTACTTCTTTATGGCTTTGTTTAGGCTCATTTTTGTGACTTATCAGACCTGCCATAACTCTTTTTTTGGCTGTCTTGGTCACCTCTTGCATGCTTATTGCACTTGTAGTGTAAATCCTCTTTGCTAGCCTTGTTAGCCTTACAAAGTAGCATGCTTTTGTGGTTTGAATTAGCTTAGTTCAAGCATGTTTTTGGTGTTATTCTGACATGTTATAACTTTGATTTTGATTGGTGGACTCACTCCTTGCATGGTTTATACACTTGTAGTGTATTTCTCACAAACTAGTCTTGTATGCTTCATGAAGCAGCATGCCTTTCTAGCATGATTTGATTCTATTTCGGCATGTTTTTGGTGATTTTTTGCCATGTCATACCTCTGTTAAGGTTTGCTTTTGTTCGCCCTTGCATGCTCCATGCACTTGTAGTGCAATTCCATTAATTAGCCTAATGTGTATTATGCTTTAACATGTCATTCTAGCATGATTTTGGCTTAACTCTAAGAAGCTTTTGGTCATGTTTTAGCATGACTAAGCTCTTATTTTTGTTGTTTTGGCCATGCATGCCATGATTTGTATAGCTATGGTTCATCCTAACTTGTTAGCTTTGTGCATCAAGTCCACTAGCATGCATTGTTTGACCTATTTGAATAATTTGGCATCATTTTTTATGTGGTTTCAGAGCATGTTTCATTGCCATGCACTCACATCTTTCACTTTTTCAATGCGTTGAAGGGTTGGTCCTTTATGCCTTGAACATGAGCCTTTGCGTATGCCTTCATGCCTAAACTTGCGAGCTATCATTTCAATGTGTATTTGGGGTTATTTTGCCATGATATAACTCTGATTTTTGTTGGGGAAGCCATCTTATGCTTGGTCTTGATAGGTGTAGTGTAATCCACCTTATTTGCCCTACATCTATCATGCATTATGCCCTTCATGCTACCATATTTTGGCTTCCTTACATACATGTTTTAGACACATTTTAACATGTTTTAGGACTATTTCGGGTTGCCCTTGCCATATGCTTCATGTTTTGTATAGTTGTAGTGCAAGTGCCTTGCTAGCTTTAAGCTTTGGGCACCATAGCATGCTTCATTTGTATCACGTACATGATTTGGCATCATTCCACATGACATTTCAAACCATGTAGCATTTCCATGTTCCCACTTCATTCACCCTTTGAGTGCCTCTAAGGGTTGTGCATTTGTTACCTTGTTTGTGGCTTAGCGTGTATGCATGCATGCCTAGGCATTTGTGCCTCAATCTTAGCATATTTTGGTCTTTGTTTAGACCTTTTTGAACTCTGTCCATGATTGGTTTATGCCTTTGTACCATGTATTGCATGCCTCCTTTGTAGTCCTCTTTGGTAGCTTTATGCTTTAAGGACCCTAACATGCCATGCTTGTATTGATTGAATGATTTGGCATCATTTCATACCTTATTTCAGTGCTTATAATGTTGTTGCACTCTTACATTTGTCACTCTTTCAGAACTTTTGAGAGTTATGCTTTTATGCTTAGTTGGTGGGCTAGAGCATGTGCATGCATTGTCTTGCATTTCAAGCCATCATTTCAACATTTTGGCCACAGATCTGGGCATGATTGAGGTCTGTCCATTTTAGTTTAAGTCCATTTTGCATGTTGTTGCATGCTTATTGCATTGCTTGGTACATTACATGTTGTTGCATGCTTGGTACATTGCATGTTGTTGCATGCTAGTTACATATTGTTGCATTATTGATATATAGCATGTTGTTGCATGCTTGTTCCATTGTATTGTTGTTGCATGCTTGGGTTGCATTACATGGTGCTTGCATGCTCATGTTGCATTACATTGTTTGCGTGCCATTAGCTTTATTAAGTTTTGCATACATTGCATTGCGTTATGTTTGGTTTGGGTGTTAAGCCAAATACGAGGAACGAGGGACGTTTCATACTTGAAGTGATGAAACATGTCTCAATTCTCGGTCGCCGACCCTCTTGATCATGCATGATAGAGGTTAAGGCATTTATGGGTTTTTGTGTATTTCATCCATTTTGATTTGTGCAACTCGGCCTCTTTGGCCATCATGCATCGAAATGCGTGATTTATGGCTCGAAAGTCGAGCACTATACTCCTTTGATCTTCAAACATGATAAGGTGCGTAGTTGCACATACATTTTCTTGCAAATACATTGCCATGCCTCTGCTTGTGCTCTGTTGCAGCAAAAAGGAGAGTCTGGAAGAAGCAATGGCCGATTAACCACCTTGTTGGCCGATTAACCACCTTGTCTACCGATTGGCTATAAATATTTAGCCGATAGACTCAAAATTGGTCGATGAGCATTATCCTCTGGCCGATAGCCATACCTCTTGGCCGATGACCTCTCAGCATATCCATGAGGTGGATCAGAAGTGCTTTGGAGATTTGCAAAGTTTTTAGAAGTCTAAAACAGTGCAAACAGAGGCAACATGAGGCATGGTAATGGCTTTCCGAGAGGACGCGACAGAGAAGCAGAGTTGTGGCAGCTTGATTCAGCTTTTTTCTTTTCTTTTTTAGTTGTTTTTGTAACTTAATTAATTTGCTTAATTAGTTAAGGTTTTCTAATAATTAATTAGTGTAGTGTAGCTACCTAGTTGATTTATTCGGACCCTCTGTCGAGAGGGCGAATTTTGTAATAAGTTTACGTGAGTGTGTGAATGTCTTCCAACCCCACGTCTTTCACCCTTTTACTTAACTGCTTACGATGGTTTATTCTAGGTCATGTTTTGATTAGCATCCTTATGCTTGCATGTTTGCATTTATTCATCTGTCTTGCATGCACCGGGCTCAGCGCATCATACAAACTACATTGTATTTCAATACATTTACTTGAATACGTGTTCAACGGCATGTTATCAAGTTGCATTTCATATACCATCTTAGAATAGCTGAGCCGATTTTAGTTGCATTTTTGCATGTGTTGCATTAGGCATCTTAACATAGCTAGGATCATGCATTGATTACTAACTAGTTGTTGTTTTGGCTCGGAGTACACTGTAAGTGTTTATTCTTTAGCATCCCTATATGTGTGTTATTGATTGCCATGACAGCATGCTTGCCATGAAGCTATTTGCTTAAATGATATAACTGCCTGAATGCCTATGGGTGAAGGTTGGATTGCTTGAATTGGAACAATTCATTGAAATGCGAGTTTTAACCCCACTTGAGGGTGGCAAATCCACGTCTTAGCCTACTTGCGAGTAGCACCTTCAAACCATTATCAAACAAACAAACATGAGATGTTTTGTTCCAATTTAGGCAGTCTAGTCTATACTTGTATGCTGTGCGCATCACGTAGTAAGCTAACTAATAAACCGGAATAAGAACACATGTATTTTCAAAAACAAAATGTCATGCTTAGTAAAGGCCGATCTTTTTGATCGGGCGAGCAGGGGTGCTCATTGCATGACCTTCCCCTTTCGTACCTAAGTTCCCGAGCCGAGGCAACTTTGGTGATGACGGACACGTGGCCATAGGCACGAGTCAGGGTTTCCTAAATTTTCAAAAACAAAAACATTTAGGTGGCGACTCTGTATCTGGCAAAACAGTCCATGTTTAGCACTTCTTTATTAAAATTAGTTTTCCAAAACAATTTGCCGGATTTGGACTCTTTGGTGATTTATCGGTCTTGCATTGCACTTGGCGAGATTAGATTCAGAACCTTGACATTGAGTCCGAACTGTAGTAGCTAATGAAGAAAACAGATTTCGCGCCTTCGCGCGCGGAGCCGTGACATTCGGGCACGTCTACAGTTTCTGGTGACTCTGCTGGAGATTTAGAGAACTTGACTCGAACTGATGATATCTTGTTTTGACTACACTTATGTGTCTCTTTGCATTGTATTTGCATTGGTGCGCCTAGGACACCGTGTTTGCCGTATGCTATTCCTAAACGGTTTTCTCGAGGCTTGCTTTGAGAAGCGTGCCATAAGGCTGACCGGTTACGGGCTCTGCCACGACAAGAACACAAACCTCAGTTTTTACCGGGGCACCCTTTTTGACCATTTGACCTAGTGCATATCGAAAACTGTAGTGAACATTCCAAGCTAGGACAGGTTGCCTACCCGATTATAGGTTGTTCGAAACCGTTGCGTGCGTAGTGAAACCCTAGCTCCTGACAAAATAGAATAGGGAAACCCTACCCCACCATAGGGGTGTTTTGGCCTTACTTGCTTGGTATGTGCTGCTAGAGTGCATCTCTACATGTTGTATGTATCAATTACAAGTCTGAGTTTCGGCCTGATGGTATCAATTCACAGGCAGACTTTTGGGCAGAATTCAGTAGAGAGCACAGTCATTCAGCTTTGCTCATATTGGTTCTGGTGAAGTCAGGCTGAGATGCTGTCTATTTTCTCTTTTGCAAGGTAGTCTGGGAACCGTAGCTTCAAAAGACTCCAATATCCCCCGGGTGCACTGGACTTGTGTTGATAGACTTTGTCAGGTCAGAGATTTAGTTCAAGGGCAACCAGTGTTACCTTCGCCGAAGGCAAGGCAAAGAAAGGCCAGTCAAGGCTCACCGGTTCAACTGATCCGACAGTCACCATCCACATCACCTCTATTCAAACTCAGTAGACCTGTGATGGCACAAGGTTCGGAAGAATTTGTGGCCGTGATAGCAGCGTTAAATCAAGGAACTGTCATGTAGGATGAGACCAATGCTGAAACGCAACGCCCATCTGGGGCATCTACCACACATCCAGCTTGGGGATCGTAACAGAACTTTGACCCACTTCCGCCAGCTGAAGATTTGCAGGGTCCAGATCCCCAAGAAGGGTTGGCTCAACCCCAAGTTGTCAGACCCCTAATGCAGCCTAATGGGAGGCCCTATCCCCTTGATGTTAATGAGCTCGATCCAACCGCAGTGAAAATTACAAACCTTGAGAAGCAATTTAAAAAGGCACAGGGCCTTAACTCCATTCCCGACATTGAGGATGGGTACATCGAGGCTGCCGTACGGCTCCCAGACGGATTCAAAATGCCATACCTTGACCGTTTCGATGGGTCTGGAGACCCAATGGTACATATCCGGCTTTTCTTGGATGTCCTGAAACCAATGGGTCTGACTAAGCCGCAGAAACTCTCTCTGTACGGAAGAACCCTGTCAAGAATAGCAGCCACTTGGTATGCCAAGCTGGAGGATACAGTGAAGCAAAACTAGGAAGAATTGGCTGAGGCCTTTGTTGATCAGTATTCTTACAATACCCAAGTTGAAATGACTACCCAAGAGCTGGAAACAACCCACCAGAATTCTACAGAGCCGTTTGTGGAATTTGTTACAAGGTGGAGAGCAAAGGCAACACAGATGACAGATCGCCCTTCTGAGAGGGATCAAGTGCGGATAGTGGTGCGAAACCTCGAGTATGATATGTTGCAAAAGTTGATAGTCGCTCCACTATTCACTTTAAAAAGTTTGCATGAACTGGGGGTTCAGATCGAGAATGCGTTCAACACAGGGATTATTCCCAGAATAAGTGAACCGATAAGGAGGGTGATTTCAAGGAGTACCAATGTTGGTAGTAGCACTATTCCCAAACCCACTGAAATCAATATAGTCGCCACAACTGACCCTTTTGCCAAACCAAGCCTACAAACAGCCGGCTTGACTCGAGCTCAGGATAGAACTTTCACTCCTCTCTATATGAGTCTAACCAGCGCATTAAAAGTTCTAATGGAAAGAGGGCATCTTAAACCTCTTGATCCTCAACCTCTGCCTAACCCACTCCCTGCTAGGCATAACCCCTCCAAGTACTGTGTGTACCATCAACAGCATGGTCATGGCACTGATCATTACTACCGTCTTCGTCATGAGGTCCAGAATAGTATCGACAACCGGACGATAGCTCCACCTCTAGACCCCAATGACCAAATATCTCATGCCTATCTCAACCTCATCCATACACTACCACCTACCTTCGACCCCAGCGTATACATCACCCTAGCCCATTTACGCAAGCCGGAGGTGCTCATTCTAGTCAGCATGGACTTATGCATGATGAATGCACTCGAACCGCAATCATCTCAAACCCGTGAACCCACTACTTCGGAGCTGATGAGAATGATCGAAGATCTTTAGAGAACTGTGGGAGATCTGGCCTTTGGGATATTGGCTTCATCATCGACCACGTCACATGCCAGAAATTTCACCCCAAGAGGCTCTCCAATCTTGGGGCAAGCTGCAATTGAAAATGGTCAACCTGAAGCCATCTCAGATCTGGGTGGTGGTATGTCGACAACCACAAGGCTCCGCTCTGATATTGCCACCCAATCCCTTGGCAAAGTGGAGGCCAGTGGTAAGAACAAGATAGGGGCAGGCATTGATCCCCATGAACACCTTATGTGGGCTGTGGAGGCTTTGAAAGCGGAAGGGCTGAACAAACAGCAAGTTCTCGCAGTTGTTGCAAAGACTGTGGATAACGCTTACGCCACTCAGAATGAGAGCAGTTTGAATCAAGGGTCAAGCTGGGAGAAGGGCCATTGTACCAGAAACATTCCTTTCAGCTCTAATCCCGTGCTCGGAAGAGATCAGCAAACCCAGTCAGCGCATATCAATCCCTTTGCTGGTACATCCAGCAAATCTCCACAAATCTCGAAATACCAACCCCGAGGTCAGAGGGTCTTCCATGCCCTCTACATGACTTTGTCCAAAGCTTTCCAAATCCTTGTTGGACAAGGCCATCTCAAACCCCTTGAGCCTCAGCCTCTCCCAAATAAACTTCCTGCCTCCCATGATCCGACCAAGTATTGTGCCTTCCATCAATAAGCCGGCCATGACACTGACATGTGTTTTCGTCTTCGCCACGAAGTACAAGATCTGATTAATAAAGAGGTCATCGTCGTGCCAGGTCCAGTAAAGTCTATCGGCACTGGGTCAGTGAACTTGGGGGATAATGTGATAATGTGATCGGGGGATGAACCACCTGTGGATGGCGCTCAGTTTACTCCAGATATGGGGATGGCACGTACTGTTTTGAGCATTTTGCAAGTGCTTGTTATTTTACTTTCTCACTTCAGTATTGAGTCAGTTCTGTTGTGTTGTTTTGAGTCAGTCTCGTTGTTTTGAGTCAGTCTTTTTGTTTAGGGTCTGTCTTGTTGTATCAAGACAGTCCTGTTGCATTGTAGTCAGGTGATTTTGGGGGTGTTACCTCGGACATCACTATCTTCTTTTTTGTTTGTCTTTTACACTATTTTGAGTCTGTTTCTACCGTGGGGCCAGTTGCACCAGAAGATTTGAATGAAGCAGCAGTGATTTTCATGCCTTTTGCGTCTGTTTCTGCCATTGAGCCAGTTGTGCCAGAAGATTCGAATGAAATGGCAGTGCTTTTCACCTACTTTTCTGTGCCTTGAAATCATTGCATTGACCTCTGTTTTTCAAAACTTTTTGAACACTGTGTTGAAAACAAAAGGGGAGGAATTCCTCTGGATTTGCAAAATTTGATCAATTGAGAGGAAAAGAGGTGTGGTAAGCCCTTAATAAATGAAATCATGTTTGTTAATGTGAGTACTGAGAAAGATCCTGGCTTGATACAGATTGGTTCTATATTGTCTTCAGTGTGAGCGACTAGTCGCTTTCTTAAAAGATTTCAAAATATGTTTTGCGCCGTCCTGCGAAGACCTGTGTGGAATCGCTCTTGAGATTGTGCAGCATAGGATCTCTCTCTGCCTCGAGACTCGACCCCTTGCTTTCAAACCTCAACCTTGGATTAAGAATGTTCAACGGTCAACCACGATGTGAGTCTTGCATGGCAAGATCAGAAGCAACCCTTGAACTAAGGGCAAGTAGATCAGATGTTATCAAAGGAAGCTTGTGAAGCTAGATCAGAAACAGCCCTTGAACTAGGGGCAAAAATATCCGATGTGCTCGAAGAGTCAAAAATTAGGACATTTCTCAAAGCCAACAAAGATCGGCAAGAATGCCAAATCCTAGAAGGGAGGAAAGAATGAAGTATTGCGGAAGGACAATTGAGCTCCTATCCACAACACTAGGGGCAATTTAGGCCCCCATTGGATGAACTCCTACATCATCAGCGAACAACAGCCACTCTCCTGTATTCAGATGGCTTCCAGATCTCAAAACCATTTGACATGGACAAAGCTACACTTCTACCCTTGAGAGGCTCGCTGGGCCGAAAACCCAGAAGGGCGACCCAGGCAAAAGTTAGAGCAAGAAAAAGAAAAAAATTGAAAAATAAAGAAAATGAAAAGAGAAGATGAAAAAAGAAATGAACTAAAGAAAATAAGAATTGAAAAGAAATGAAAAGAAAAGAAAAACATAGCTCGCAAGGTTGAAAACCCAGAAAGGACGGCCTTAGCAAAAGTTAGAGCGCAAAAGGAGAGGTTAAATACCCGAGTGTACCTTAACCTGGAACTATGTCAGGCTTGATTCCCATCTTTGGGATACGTAGCCAACTTCATTCTGAAGTCCAGTCATAAACACTTCCAAATCGACTGTGTCGATGTAATGGTTCTGATCATCCGAGAGTTCGGTTGTGAGCATCACTTTGAGGACTGATTGCAGTATGCTGTGGCGCTATTTAGGCAAGGGCTATATTCTGTTGCCGTGAGTTGCCATTCAAACAAGGGGCAACTTTCCGTTGCCGTGTATTGCCATTTAGACGAGGGGCACTTTTCCATTGTTTTGGATCTGCGGTTATGCATCTCCAGAGTAAATTCGGTGTTGGTCGAGCAGTGGCCATTTGTAAAAACAGTTTTTGAGAATTTTTAATGAGGTTGACTAATTTTCTCAAAAATTATTCCATTTTTCCAAAACTGGACCATTTCCTGGACCCAAAAAAGAAAAATTTTCAATGCATATAGCTTGACTTGCATGATTTTGAATCAAAAAGTTGAACAAGTGTGTTAACCTAACTCTCATGTTGGTCAAAATTGTTTTAGTAGAAAACCAAAACAAAAAAATGATCAAAATGATGATCTAGGGGCACAGTTGAGTCAGGTTTTCCGTCTTTTCCCCGTTGTCAACATGCTTGCTAGAAAAGGCACCATATTCGCCAGGTAAGGGCACAACTAAAGCTAACAGCAAAGGGCCGAAAGCTATCTCATCCTTCGAGCAGCAAAGTATCAAGCTAAGTGCGAAGCACAAACCAGAAATGGAGCAGGATATTCCACTCCCTTATCCAAGAAGGTCTGGTCACATTCGAACTGGCCAAGGGCATCATCAACCGATGTCAGCTGCAGATTTGCTACACACCCAGTTGTAGCACAACCCTTCTGTGGGAAAGTTCACCGTTGTAAGCGGATGAAGAAGAATCTAGCGGAATGCTAGGGGTAAGAGCCCGCAACTTTCTGTCTATCCATCAACCACCCATGGGAGGGATAAAAAAATAAGAGAGATTGAAGAATAGAGAGATGTGCGCTGAGAGAAAAAGTAAGAAAATGGCTTTTTCAGAAAACTAGAGACTGAGTGCCAAAGTGATGTCAGAATCACAAATAAGAAAGGGTGGGAAACAATACTCGGAGAAACAGGCTCCCTGTGAACCGAGAGGTCTCTCACCTTTGTAACACGTCTGAGTGTTTTGTTGTGTTTTTGTTTGTCTCGATTCTTGTTTTGAGTCGTTTCGAGTGTCAATAGATGTGTTCAGGTAGTTTTACCTTTGTTTTTTCCTTTGTCGAGTCGTTTTGACTGTGGTCAGTCGTAGGCTCAATACCCGGTGATGAACTCACTTCTCAATTTCAAATTAAAATCGTTTTGTGCTTAGAGTGCTGTGCCATTCTCCACATTTGTACAAAACAAGATTCTTTCTTTCATAAACCGCAGGGTTCAACCCCGGTCATGTGAGAACAATAGAACAAGGAGCTATCTGAAGCTATATAGGTTCCAGACTGCAAAGCAAAAGAAAAGAGGGAAAATTTGGAGCATCTTAGTGTGTTTCAACTCCAGCAAATTCCGAGACTGCATTCTAGGTGCATCCTTCTCAGGCCTTGCCATTTCTCTGGAGTATGAGTGTATCTCGACCCCAAGTGTAAGCCTGCTTCAAGTCAGAATGGCAATGCGAGCAGCACCTGTGGTTTTCGCATGCAGATGTTATCTCTCGCCAATATGAACAGGGTGTCCCATTTTCGAGTTGAGCATGTTGCAAAATCCCTTGAGAGGTAAATCGAATGCACCAAAGTGCATATTTGATGCCCCTCTCTTGAATAGAATGTGCATTTTCATATACACTTATGTTGCATGCGTGCCACGCATCGTTTATCAATCATGCATAGAATATGCTTTCAAGTTTGCGTAGAATATGCCTCTCTGTTGCATAGAATATGCATGCCTCATGCATTGAATATGCTTTCAATATTGCATAGAATATGCTCTTGTTCCATGCGTAGAAAATGCACGTTTCCATACTTGCATAGAAAATGCTCGTAGCTTTCGCATAGAAAATGCATTCTTCCTCCCTCGCATAGAACATGCATTTTACCGCACTCTTTTTTTGTGCACTTTACTTGCATAGAAGATGCATTTCACTCGCACTATCTTGTGCATCTTGTGGTTGTGTTTCACTTGCACTATCTAGTGCATTGCATTACATTCGCACTGTTTAGCACACCGCACTGTTTAGTGCATTTCCAATCACTCGCGCTGTTTAGCGCATCGCACTGTTTAGTGCATTTCAAATCACTCGCGCTGTTTAGCGCATCGCACTGTTTAGTGCATTTCGAATCACTCGCGTTGTTTAGCTCATTGCACTGTTTAGTGCATTTCAAATTACTCGCTCTGTTTAGCGTATCGCACTATTTAGTGCATTTCAAATCACTCGCGCTTTCTTGCGCATCGCACTATTTTGTGCAGTTTATCACTCGCGCTGTTTAGCGCATCGCACTATTTTGTGCAGTTTAACACTCGTGCTGTTTAGCACATCGCACTATTTTGTGCAGTTTATCACTCGCCCTAGTGAGCGCATCGCACTTTCTTACGCATCGCACTGTTTTGTGCAGTTTACACTCGCGCTTTCCTGCGCATCGCACTATCCTGTGCATTTCATGCTCTCATCTTGCATAGAAAATACTTGTATCTTTTGCATTGAACTTGCATTGCGCTATCTTGCGCACCTTACCTGCTCTTGTTACTGCATTGCATTGTTCGTGCTTTCTTGCGCACCTTACCTGTACTTGTTAATGCATTGCATCGCACTATTTTGTGCATTTAATCCACATTGCACTATATTGTGCATCTTCTTAGCACTGTTTTGTGCATTCGCATTGCATCGTACTGTCTTGTGAACATTGTATTTTGGTACCACTCGCACTGTCTTGTGCACTCTCTGGTCTAGGAGACCTTAAATCCTCTGGTCTGGGAGACCTTAAATCCTGCATCTGCACTCGCACTGTCTTGTGCACTCTCTGGTCTAAGAGACCTTAAATCCTCTAAAGGTGCAATTCCTTTGGTGTTTGTCGTGTCCGAACGACTTCTGGTGGTCTGGTATAGCCATCTGCCTGTGTTTGCGGTGAGTTCTTAGGAGATTAACTGAGACGATGGAAACTAAAGTTCGAATGGCTCATGTCTAGAACGCAAAGGTACGGGATTTCCGAGACTAAAGTCTGGTTTAAATACCCAGGAGTGTATCCTCGGCTTGAAATCTATATGGCAGCCCCATAGATTGAGATAGCATGTGTATGCGCCTCAATTCTGGATACTGAACCAACCTAGTCTTTCACCCTGTTGGAGAATAGGGAAAGCTGCGACCCTAGCCAAGGAGAAAAGTAGTTCCTGTGGTTCAATCGAGAAGAAGGGGAAGATCCCTGTTAGCATGAGGTGAGACATTGCCGAGGTGAGTCATTGCCAATTGCCCCTGTAAGGTACCTTCATTTCCTAGCTACTACGTCGTCTATTGCATCTATCACATTGTATATAGCATTTATCGCATGCATCTACTGCATTGTCCATTAAGCCTGCATCATTTCCATGTTAAGCTTAGTCCAGCATGTGCCCATACTTTTCCCGTAAAAGCATAGTTCTGTGATTATGTGTACGCGCCTATTCCACTAAGAGAATTGTGGTCTGAGGGTGTTGGCACCTTTTCTGTGTTAGACATGGTCTATTTTGTGTCAATGCCTTTTCTAGGTAGAAATATGGTTTGGCTGCGCGCCTTATTCATTGCATCCATTGTAGCCATTGCATCGTATTTTGTTTTGTTGCATTTAGCATGTAGGATCACGATCTTTGCTCAGCAGATCAGTCCTCACTTATATCATTCCACCCAATTACTTGTATTCTTTCTGCGAAACACATAGTTCTGTCTGTGCATGCACCTATTCCACTAAGAGAATTGTGGTTAGAGATCGGCACCTTTTCTATGTTACAAGTAGTTTCATTTTGCATCTCCATCCCCTTATGATATTTGTGTGGTTTTGCACTGCTTGTCGTTTGATGATTCAAATACATTGTATATTATTACATTGTTTTGTTGCATCGTGTGTCGTGTTGCATCCTGCCCCTGAACTACACTGGTTTGATTCCTTGCAATGAGATACGTAGGCAGCCTGCAGGCGCAACCATTTATTTATTTGTATTTTGTTTGTCCAAGTCTTCAGCCTTGTCAAAAATGGGTCGTCTCTTGGCTTTGACATTCACTCACATCACTTCATGACTTCTAAATTCTATCAAAGAGGGGCAACTGTAGACACTCCATTTTTGACCGACCTTAAGACTTAGGCGCTACTGATGGTTTACTGGTGATGAAAGATATGCAGGGCAAAGGTTCGATTTCTCAGGCAAGGAGAATCAAATCCCAACCTTACACCCCATTTTGGACCAAAGCTATTTGAATGGTTTTTAGACCTTAAAACCCTTTCTTTCAAAATGTTTTTGAAAAGAAATTTCTACGATGTTCTGAGACTCGCATTTCGTTAAATGTTGCACTTTTCGGCAAATCGAGCAAAGACAAAGTGGATATGAATGAAAGAGAGGTGAAATCTTTGAAAAATCTTTCAAAACACCTTGTTTAGGGGTTTGGAATTGAAGAAAAGAGGATAGGAGAGAAGAAAGCAAGTTGGGGAAGAAGATGGGCATGAATTGTTGAGAAGGAGTCGAGCAGTCCTCGCTAAATTGGACCTATCCTTTTATATACTTATATTTAAGCTATGAGGCCACCCCGTTGGAAAGAATACTTCCGGACCTTTATTTTTCATTCAAGAATCTCCTCAAACCGAGTCCGGATGGGAGAGATATGGTTGGTTGAAGTTGGGCATCATTCCGGTTGGACTAAAACTGAGTGGCTTCACCAAAACATGCATACCATTTTTCACCATTGGAATTTTGATGCAAGGATTTCACCATTAGAAATCTTACTTCCGGGGCTTTAATTTGGACACAAGAATGACCTAAAAAGGAGTTCATATGAAGGATTTATGCCCATTTGAAGTTGGGTCTAAAAAGCAGATTTTCTTGGCCGATCGGCCAAAAAAAGTAGCAGATAAGTAGCAGATCGGCACAAAAGATGGCCGGTCAGCCAAGAGTGACCCAAACTCAGATTTTTTGAAGATATTTCATTTCCAGCTATTTCCAGCATGCTCCAGCTGTCCCAACTTATATATTTTCGACCAAAAGCTCTTGAATTGCTATATATGAACCTATATCACATATTTTTGAAGGGAGAACTTCTTGAACAAGTTTGGGAGCTTCTCACACTAAAATCTCTCTCTCTCTCTCTCTCTCTCTACAATTTCCAGAGCTAAATCTCTGCATCTCTCTCTAGTTTCCTCTCTCTTGCTCTTTGGTGCATAGAAGTGCATAGAAGTAGAGTTTGGTGCATAGAAGTGCATAGAAGTAGAGAAATACTTCTATTTTGCCTAGGCATCCTTCATCAAGGTTGCATATCTATGGGCTAAGGTCCCTTGGAGCTTATTTTTGGGCTGATAGAAGGTCATTTGAGCCAGGAAATATGCCATTTTGCTACTGTGCTCCAAAGGTAATCACTCACCCCTTTTAGCTTGTTTTACATACTAGCTTTGCCATAGTTTTCAACTACTTTGGGGCTGTTTTTTGGAGTGGTGTTGAACTACAAAAACCTCTGTTTTTCCTCTATTTTTCAGTCCTAAAAGTCTTGGTTGGCTAGGGGGTTGTTCTCCTTTTTGCTCATTGGCTTGTAAGGCCTTGTGAGCTAACTTTCAAACTTTTCAAACAATTTCTTTTTGGCCTTAGAACCACTAAAATCCAGAGGATTTTCAATGGTGAAAACCTTGTTTTGAGGCCCCAAATAGGAGAGGGTGGTCCCCTCTCCTCTTGTCTTGCTTGCTAGTGCTGATGGCCAACCAGATGAGCATGTGTTTTTACTTCTTTATGGCTTTGTTTAGGCTCATTTTTATGACTTATCAGACCTTCCATAACTCTGTTTTTATTCTATCTTGGTCACCTCTTGCATGCTTATTGCACTTGTAGTGTAAATCCTCTTTGCTAGCCTTGTTAGCCTTACAAAGTAGCATGCTTTTGTGGTTTGAATTAGAGTAGTTCAAGCATGTTTTTGGTGTTATTTTGACATGTTATAACTCTAATTTTGATTGGTGGACTCACCCCTTGCATGGTTTATACACTTGTAGTGTATTTCTCACAAACTAGTCTTGTATGCTTCATGAATTAGCATGCCTTTCTAGCATGATTTGATTCTATTTCAGCATGTTTTTGGTGATTTTTTGCCATGTCATACCTCTGTTAAGGTTTTCTTTGGTTGGCCCTTGCATGCTCCATGCACTTGTAGTGCAATTCCATGAATTAGCCTAATGTGTATTATGATTTAACATTTCATTCTAGCATGATTTTGATTTAACTCTAAGAAGCTTTTGGTCATGTTTTAGCATCTTAAGCTCTTATTTTTGTTGTTTTGGCCATGCATGCCATGATTTGTATAGCTATGGTTGATCCTAGCTTGTTAGCTTTGTGCATCAAGTCCACTAGCATGCATTGCTTAACCTATTTGAATGATTTGACATCATTTTTTATGTGGTTTTAGAGCATGTTTCATTGCCATGCACTCATGTCTTTCACTTTTTCAATGCGTTGAAAAGTTGGTCCTTTATGCCTTGAACATGAGCCTTTGCGTATGCCTTCATGCATAAGCTTGCGAGCTATCATTTCAATGTGTGTTTGGGATTATTTTGCCATGATATAACTTTGATTTTTGTTGGTGAAGCCATCTCATGCTTGGTCTTGATAGGTGTAGTGTAATCCACCTTATTTGCCTTGCATCCATCATGCCTTATGCCCTTCATGCTAGCATATTTTGGCTTCCTTACATGCATGTTTTAGACTTATTTTAACATGTTTTAGGACTGTTTTGGGTTGCCCTTGCCATATGCTTCATGTTTTGCATAGTTGTAGTACAAGTGCCTTGCTAGCCATAAGCTTTGGGCACCATAGCATGCTGCATTTGTATCATGTACATGATTTGGCATCATTCCACATGACATTTCAGACCATGCAGCATTTCCATGTTCCTACTTCATTCACCCTTTGAGTGCCTCTAAGGGTTGTGCATTTGTTACCTTGTTTGTGGCTTAGCGTGTATGCATGCATGCCTAGGCATTTGTGCCTCAATCTTAGCATATTTTGGTCTTTGTTTAGACCTATTTGAACTCTGTCCATGATTGGTTTATGCCTTTGTACCATGTATTGCATGCCTCCTTTGTAGTCCTCTTTGGTAGCTTTATGCTTTAAGGACCCTAACATGCCATGCTTGTATTGATTGAATGATTTGGCATCATTTCATACCTTATTTCAGTGCTTATAATGTTGCTACACTCTTACATTTGTCACTCTTTGAGCACTTTTGAGAGTTATGCTTTTATGCTTAGTTGGTGGGCTAGAGCATGTGCATGCATTGTCTTGCATTTCAAGCCATCATTTCAACATTTTGGCCACTGATCTGGGCAAGATTGAGGTCTGTCCATTTTAGTTTAAGTCCATTTTGCATGTTGTTACATGCTTATTGCATTGCTTGGTACATTACATGTTGTTGCATGTTTGGTACATTGTATGTTGTTGCATGCTAGTTGCATATTGTTGCATGATTGATATATAGCATGTTGTTGCATGCTTGTTCCATTGTATTGTTGTTGCATGCTTGAGTTGCATTACATGGTTCTTGCATGCTCATGTTGCATTACATTATTTGCATGCCATTAGCTTTGTTAAGTTGTGCATACATTGCGTTGTGTTTGGATTGGGTGTTATGCCAAACACGAGGAACGAGGGACGTTTCGTACTTGAAGTGATGAAACGTGCCTCAATTCTCGGTCGTCGACCCTCTTGATCATGCATGATAGAGGTTAAGGCATTTATGTGTTTTTATGTATTTCATCCATATTGATTTGTGCAACTCGGCCTCTTTGGCCATCATGCATCGAAATGCGTGATTGATGGCTCGAGAGTCGAGCACTACACTCCTTTGATCTTCAAACATGATAAGGAGTGTAGTTACACATACATTTTCTTGCAAATACATTGCCATGCCTCTGTTTGTGCTCTGTTATAGTAAAAAGGAGAGTCTGCAAGAAGCAGTAGCCGACCGACCACCTTGTCTACCGATCAGCTATAAATATTTGGCTGATAGACTCAAAATTGGTCGATGAGCATTATCCTCTGGCCGATGGCCATACCTCTTAGCCGATGACCTCTCAGCATATCCATAACGTGGATCAGAAGTGCTTTGGAGATTTGTAAAGTTTTTAGAAGTCTAAAACAGTGCAAAGAGAAACAACATGAGGCATGGTAACGTATTTTCGAGAGGACGCGACCGAGCATGCATCATTCATCATTCCGAGGCAGAGCTGTGGCAGCTTGATTCAGTTTCTTTCTTTTCTTACTTAGTTGGTTTTGTAACTTAATTAATTTGCTTAATTAGTTAAGGTTTTGTAATAATTAATTAGTTTAGTGTAGCTACCTAGTTGATTTATTCGGACCCTCCGTCTAGAGGGCTAATTTTGTAATATGTTTGCGTGATTGTGTCAATGTCTTCCAACCCCACGTCTTTCTCCCTTTTACTTAACCGCTTACGATGGTTAGTTCTAGGTCATGTTTTGATTAGCATCCTTATGTTTGCATGTTTGCATTCATTCATCTGTCTTCCATGCACTGAGCTCGGCGCATCATACAAACTACATTGTATTTCAATACATTTACCTGAATACGTGTTCAGCAGCATGTTATCAAGTTGCATTTCATATACCATCTTAGAATAGCCGAGCCTGTTTTAGTTGCATTTTTGCATATGTTGCATTAGGCATCTTAACATAGATAGGATCATGCATTGATTACTAACTAGTTGTTGTTTTGGCTCGGAGTACACTGTAAGTGTTTATGCTTTAGCATCCCTGCATGTGTGTTATTGATTTCCAAGACAGCATGCTTGCCATGAGGCTATTTGCTTAAATGATATAACTGCCTGAATGCCTGTGGATGAAGGTTGGATTGCTTGAATTGGAACAATTCATTGAAATGCGAGTTTTCAGCCCACTTGAGAGTGGCAAAATCATGTTTTCTAAGCCCACTTGAGGGTGGCAAATCCACGTCTTAGCCTATTTGCGAGTAGCACCTTCAAACCATTTTCAAACAAACCAACATGAGATGTTTTGTTTCAATTTAGGCGGTCTAGTCTATACTTGTATGCTGTGCACATCACGTCGTAAGCTAGCTAATAAATCGGAATAAGAACACAAGTGTTTTCAAAAACAAAATATCATGCTTAGTAAAGGCCGATCTTTTTGATCGGGTGAGCGAGGGTGCTCATTGCATGACCTTCCCCTCTCGTACCCAAGTTCCCGAGCCGAGGCAACTTTGGTGATGACGGACACGTAGCCTTAGGCACGAGACAGGGTTTCCTAAATTTTCCAAAACAAAAACATTTAGGTGGCGACTCTGTATCTGGCAAAGCAGTCCATGTTTGGCACATCTTTATTAAAATCAATTTTCCAAAACGATTTGCCAGATTTGGACTCTTTGGTAATTTATCGGTCTTGCATTGCACTTTGCGAGATTAGATTCAGAACCATGACATTGAGTCCGAACTGTAGTAGCTAATGAACAAAACAGATTTCGCGCCTTCGCGCGTGGAGCCGTGACGTTCGGGCACGTCTACCGAGGCACATGCCTATTTTGAGAGTGGGGAAGGGGAAAAAAAAATCAAATTTAAATTTCAATATAAGAAGACGAAACTAAGCCTCATTTTACCTTATTTTATCAAAATTTTTTACTTAATAACATTTTAAATTAAACATACATATTAGATATATATATATTACAAATTAAATTAACGTAAATACCTTAATTTGTATTTATAACAATTAATCATCAAACTATTTTAATCTTAATTTTAATTTTTAACCCAATTTTTTCATTTAATAACATTTTAAAATAAACATAAACATATATGTATATATAAAACAAATTTAAATCATAAATTAAATTAAACACCCTAATTTATTACCATAAAATTACCTTATTTAACAATATTTTAAATTAAACATATACATATATACGTAAAACAAATTAAATAATAAATTAATCTAAATAACTTAATTTATTACCATAAAATCTTAATCTACTTTTTAATTTTTAACCCATTAACATTTTAAATTAAACATGTACATACATATATACTTATTTGACATATTAATTATAGTGTCTATATATAGGGTATATATATATATATGTATATCATGATATCTAATTAAAATTAAAAATTAAATTTGTTAAAAAAAATACTTGGCAAACTCTAATTTCTTAAATGATTTTGTGTTATGTTTTTAATTTTTTGCTAATCGTAGAGATAAATTTATTTATTTATTTACAAAAAGAGTCAAAAATAGAAGAATAAAACATAAAAACTATTATTGTCTTTTTATTATTAACATTAACAAAGTTAATGCTACCTTTTAGTTCTAAATCACATGGAGGTATATGGCTATTATAAAGGACATGGGATAAAGTACTATCAAGCCTTTGCCTAAGAATATTTAGTTTTGTCAAGAGTTATTTACACGAAGACTCCCTAAACTATTAAGAAGTATCAGTTTGACTCCCTAAACTATATGAATGTACAAATAGATCCTTTAAACTATTGAGAAGTATCATTTTGTCCCCTAAACTATAAAAGCGTAAAAACTGAATCTCTTAACGAAAGGGGTCAAAATGAAACACACCAATAGTTTAAGGGGCCTGTACACGTAGTGACTTTTTGGATATAAGGCGCATTTCCACACTCATGTTGTACCAACTCATTTTTTTACATGAATAGAGTCGCCACTCAATTTTAGGCGAATTAAGAAACCTTTAACAATGAAAAATAAATAAAAGACCTGATCCATCACAACCAAATAATCTAAGTTTAGGAATTAAGGTATGAAAAAGGAAGGTCTTTGAATAATGCACTATTTTTGCCTAATCTGAAGATTGACCTCTACCAATATTCTATTTTATGAGGTTAAAGATTAATTGTTTCACAAATTTCATTATTAAGCCATAAAAACCATTACTCAACCCAAAACTAAGAGATTGGATAAATAAATACCACTTAATTTAGGTCCATTGAATAAAGTCATATTTCAATTAAAAACTATATTTTCCATCAAACAGAGATTAAATGGCCATAAACAAGATCTAAACCAAGTAATATTCATGAAAACATTTAAAACAATCAACTTTGCATGAAAAACACTTAGACTTGGATAATTAAAGGACAATACACCAAAACAAGCAATATGCCATGAAATGGAGGAAAATTTTCATATTCCACCACCACGCGTCCAACATGCATGATATGTACTAAATAAAATACATATGTCCTAAGCATACTACTATACATACAAGACGCAATCTAGGCCCGATTTAAGAGTTCTAATATGATATTAATGCACAAAAAGAAAATAGCACCTAAAATAATCAAAACATACTATACAATGATGCTTAAATCGGGCTATATGCATGGAAATATGAAAGCTAAACTACCCTAAACATGCAAGAACTACAACCTAAACAAAACATGCAAGATAACGACTCTACATGATGAACATGCTATGCTAACATCCTAAAATGATTTGGTTCTAAAAAATAAGATAGATGCTATTGAAATTAATTAAAATCAGAGGCGTACCCATTGGTTTAAAGAAACCGAATAGCACACGAAGAACAGCATGAGATCCTTGTTTGCAAGTTTCTTTCAAGCTTTGGTTCACTCACTTTGATTCAAGCCTTAAATGCACTTAGAATGTCAAAAGCTGCTGCTAGGGTTTGTTACTTTCGAATTTGAGGGTGAGGGTTAAAGAAAGGAGGTATTCTCTCTTAAAATTCTCAAAACTTAGCCAAAAGTTTGATCTCCTTCAAAGAAGAGGGGAAGGGGGGTATATATAGTCATTGGAGGAAGGTTTTGGAACACCCTAGGTTGTCCTAGGGTTGCCCATTGCTTTCCATTGCCCCACTTGAAGAAATAGCACTAAAAAACCAAAATATGTACCGATGAAAGGTGCGACCGCACGAGTGGCCAAAGTGGTAGGTGCAAACAAGCATATCATGCATGGTCATACATGTGGCCAGGCTTCCAAGTGTAGGCGCACATGCGCTCAATGCATGAAAACAATGCATGCATGCACAAATACGTGATTTTTTCCATTTGAAAAATCCTTTTGTCTAAGTGGGTCCGCTTGACTTCTAATTAACATTTTTACATAAAATAAGTCAATGTTTTGAAAATATTCATCAATTCGAACTCAACCGGACCCCTTACCTCTAAGTGGGGATCAAAAAGTTGGGCTTTTTTTTTTTTATAATAGAAACGAATTCAGGGACAAAATGGTTATTTTTACAAAAAGGTGATTTTTTGACAAAAATGGGGTTACACAGCAGCTTTTATCAACCTTAAGTATCTCTAAGGTGCGGTATTTACCATTTTATCCTCAAGAAGCTTGCCAGCACCCAAAGTCCTAGGGTCAATCAAAAATAGAGTGTCTACATGGTCCATTTGTACACTCGTATAATTTATGGAGTAAAAGCGATAGGTGATGTTTCGGGTGACCGACCCGAGTTATTAGTGCCCTTTCAGACTATTTGAATTGCTTTTGGGGTCTTAGGTGTTGTGTGACGAGTCAAAGTTATAGATTTGAACTTTTTTAATGTTCTTGACATTCTTCCGAGTCAGAATTTTTGGATTTGGGGCATAAGGATGAAACAGGAGAGTGCGGGAATGCCTTGAGAGAATTTTTGGACACCAGGTGAGTCTTGCACGTGCGGCAGGTGGGCCTGCACATGCAAATTTGTAATGCCCCAAAATTTATAAACCTTTATATAGTCAATTTTTATTAAATATTCATCGACTTCCATCAAATAAATCCATTTCTCGTAAGATAATGCTTTAAGAAAAATATTATCTTTCATTAAGTAAATCTCGTTCTCATTGAACTATATTAAACTATTACATCTTATGCTTATAATACAACTTATAGTTCACAAAATTAAAGAAATCAACAGTAAAAATGCCCTAATGGCGTACAAGTTTCAAGGGAAACCCCTTGGTTATACAAAAGCGTGGACATTCAGTCCCAACACACATTAGCTCTGGAGCTTCAACAAATAACATCCAATGAGCCCACATTCTCCATTCAAAATCTTCACTGCCTTGTCACTTGGGCGGAGTCACACCAACATTTTCTGAAATGTTGCTAGTTGGGGTGAGCTAATGCCCAGTATAAAATACTATTAAAAAGACATACAAATAATCGAGATGCATATGATCATGTTGTAGACACCTCATCTTTGACCGACCGTAAGACTCAGACGTCATCATTTGTGCGCGCGATGATTGTGCATGTTTGCGCTCGTTTTCAGTATCTGAAGCTCTCGGCTAAGTGCATTGTCTTTGAGCCTCTTGACACTCTGTGTTTTGGCCTTGTTTTTGGGCCACACCTTGTTGTCTCTTGCCTAGGGGAGAGGAAGGCCTTCCTGGCCATTTGTCGCACTTGCCGGCCACTTTTCTCCCTTGTAGGCCACTTGAAGTGGTCGATAGGCTAGAGGACGTGGCCGGCCGGCCACCTTAACTGGCCGGCAACTAATTTTCTCCTTTTTCAGATATTTTCAGATCTTTTGAGCCAGTTGTGGCTCACTGAAGCTCATCCTCCATACACGTGTTTGGAGGGATGAAGCAAGCTTTTTGCGTGCTAGCTCTATATAAGGGGAGGTCCCTCCCCCTTTAGAGGGGTTACAAAATTTTAGAGCTGAAATTTCCCTCTCTCTCTAGAATTCTCTCTCTCTATATATATATATATATATATTGTGCTATATTGAGTTTAAAAGTGAGTTTTCTTCACATATTTGCACTAAAACACCTAGTCAAACACCTTCACCTTAGTGTTGAGGATCTTGGAGGCCTTGTTTAAGCTCCTTGGTGTGGTTTTGGCTCAGAAGCTTGTTGTCTTCTTGTTGTGCTTCAAGGGTAAGAGCTTTACCCATTTAAGCCTTGTTCTAGTTACGTGCTTGACCACCTTTGCATGCTATTTTAAGGCTGGTTTTAACCTCTTAAAAACTCTAATTTTAAGGCTTTAAAATGTTGGTTTGAGTCTTGTTTGGTTGGGGGGTGGTCTCCTCTCTTGGCTCTTTGGCTAGTAGAGCCTTTTGAGCCACCTTCCTTAGCCTTTGTAGTAACCATTGTTTGGCCTTTCTACCACTGAAACTCAGAGAAATTTAAGTAGTAGAAAGTTGGTTTTGAGGCTCAAAATAGGAGGCGGTGGTCCCCTCTCCTTATATCTTGTTTGTATGCATAGATGGCTTAATAGTTGAGCACGTTTATCTACCATCTAATGACTTGATCTTAGCATGTTTTTGTGACTTTTATGACATGCTATAACTCCATTTTTGTCTGGTTTGGTCAACTTTTGCTTGCTTCTTGCACTTGAAGTGTAATCTTGCTTGCTAGCCTAGTGTGCTTGATGTTTTAGCCTATCATTCTAGCATGTGTTAGCTTTATTCCAGCATGTTTTTGGCCTTTCTTTGACATGTTTGAGCTCTATTTTGAGTGGTCTCCGTCCCTTGAGACTTGCTTTGTATAGCTATAGTGTAGTTGGCCTCGACTGGCTTTGAGTTTTGAGGCCCTTAACATGTTGTGTATGTGATGATTGCATGTCTTGGCATCGTTTAGCATGCAATTTCAGTGCATATAGTGTAGACACGCTCTCATATATTCCACTCTTTCATCGCTTTTGAGAGTCATGCTCTATGCCATGCTTGTGAGCCTACATGCGAACATGTTTTTCTTGCTATTCAAGCTTCAATTTCAGCATGTTGTAGTCTCTGAATTGGCATAATCAAGCTCTGTTCGGAGCTGGTGTGGTTGTTTATGCTTGATGTTGCATGCTTCCAGAGTGATGCTCTTTACTAGCTTAATGTATTTAGCCTTTAAACATGCATTACATGGGTTGCTTGCATGATTTTGAATCATTTAGTACGTTATTTCAGTGCTGAAATGTATGTCATTGCACTCCATTGTTTCAATCTTTCATTCACTTTGAAAGTGGTCTTAAGCCCCTTGTTGGCTTGAGCATGAACTTGAGGCATTCATGCCTAATGGTTTTAATCCTCCCTAGAGGGTTTCTACTAATCAAAAGCATGAGGCTTCTTTCATGCTCAAGGCACTTGTGGCTTAGGCCATCTTTCCAATTAGAGGACCTTTCACATTGAACTTAACCGGTTAATGGACTTATTCGTAAGCTAATATGAGTAAACAAGATTTGAGCAAAATAAAACATGCCAAGATAACATATGTGTGTTGCATTGCATGTGTTTGGATCGGACGTTAATCCAAACACAAGAAATGTGGGACGTTTCATACTCAAAGTGATGAAACGTGTCATATTTCTTGGTCGCCAACACCCTTGATCATGCATGATAGGGTGGGGGCATTGTGTCTTATGTGCGCATTCACGAAGCTTGTATAAGCTTGGTTTTTGGGCCATCATGCATTGAGATGCTTGATTGGTGGCTTGAGAGCTAAGTACCACACTCTTTTGAGCTTGAGACATGATAAGGAGGATGGTAGTACACACATTTCTTGCCAAATACATTGTCTTGGCTCTATTGCTCTCTGTTGCAGCAAAGGCAGAATTCTGGAAAGAGAAATGGTCGGATGGCCACTTGCACTAGCCTACCAACCACTTGCACTGTCCGGCCGGCCAGTTGAGGTAGCCTACCGACCAGTTGAGGTGGCCGGCCGGCCACCTGAAGGAGAAATTGCCCAAAGTGTTCCTGTGCTGGGGTAGATGCAATCTAGAAGTTCATGTGATGTTCTGAGATCACTGCGAGTGCAAACAGAGGCAACTCATGGCGAGGCAATGCATTTTTGGGTGAAGCAAACCGAGCATGCATCTCTCCTTTCCCTCGAGGCCATTTTACTGCTTTACTTAGCTAGTTAATTTGCCGATTTTGTAATTAATTAGTTAATGTGCTTAGCTAATTTAATTCATCTCCGTAATATTTTAATTAGTTTAGCATAGCTAGTTTCAATTCGGTTTGTAATTAATTAGCTTCGTTAGTTAATCAGTTGCTTTGTAATAATTAGTTTAGCTTATGTAGCTTAGCTTAACTATTCGGACCCTTCTTCGAGAGAGAGCAATGTTGTAATAAGCGCGCGCGTGTGTGTGTGTGTGTGTGTGTGTGTGTGCATGTCTTCCAACCCCACTTCTTTCTCCCTTTTACTTAACCACTTTCGATGGTTGGTTTTAGGGCATTTTTCAATTGGCATACCTTATGCTTTGCATGCGTGCATCATTCATTTGCCTTGCATGCACCGGGCTCGACGCATCATTCAAACCGCATTGTATTTCAATACCTAATTGAATACATGTATCAATTGTTACATTCATATGACATCTTAGACAGCCGAGCCTATTTAGTTGCATGTTGCATGTGTTGCATTAGGCATTTTGACATAGTTAGGATTCATGCATTGTTTCTAACTAGTTTTATGTTTTGGCTCGAAGTACACTGTAAGTGTTTACGCTTTAGCATCCTTACATAAGTGTGATTGTTTCCATGATAGCATGCTTGCCATGAGGCTATTTGCTTAAATGCTTAACTGCATGAATGCCTATGGGTGAAGGCTTGATTGCCTGAATTAGAACAACTCGATGATTGTGAGTTTTAAACCCACTTTGCGAAGTGGCAAAATCATGTTTTTTAAGCCCACTTGTGGGTGGCAAATCCGCGCTTTAGCCTACTTGCGAGTAGCACTTTCAAACCATTTTCGAAAGCAAACATGAGTTGTTTTGTTCAAATTATCGCGATTTTTAGTCTATACTTGTATGTTGTGTGCATCACGTAGTAAATCTAGCTAATAACTGGATAAGAACGCATGAAGTTTATAAAACAACATATCATGCTTAGTAGAGGCCGATCCTTTGATCGGGCGAGCGGGGGTGCTCATTGCATGACCTTCCCCTCTCGTATCCAAGTTTCCGAGCCGAGGCAACTTTGGTGATGACGGACACGTGGCCTTTGGCACAAGTCAGGGTTTCCTAAATTTCCCAAAACAAAATATTTTGGTGGCGACTCTATAATCTGGCAAAGTAGTTCATGTTTGGCACTTTTTCATTCAAAATCGATTTTCCAAAATGATTTGTCAGATTTGGACTCTTTGGTGTTTATCAGTCTCACATTGCACTTTGTGAGATTAGATTCAGAACCGTGACAGGAGTCCGAACTATAGTAAGACCAAATTCGTGCCCTCTCCGAGAGGAGGGGCGTGTGAAGGAAGTCGGGTCTACAGTTTCTGGCAACTCTGCTGGGGATTTAGAGAACTTGACTCGAAACTCATGATATGTTGTTTTATCTACATTTATGTGTTTCTTTGCATTGGATTTGCATTGGTGCGCCTAGGACACAGTGTTTACCATCTGATATTCCTGAACGATTTACCGGAGGCTTGCTTGGAAAAGCGTGCCATAAGGTTGACCCGTTGCGGGCTCTGCCAAGATGAGAATACAAACCTCAGATCGGGATCACTGCTGAAGCACCCTCTTTGACCATTTGACCTAGTTGCATATCGGAAGCCTTAAAGACTATTCCAAACTAGGATAGGTTGCTTACCCAGATGCAGGATTATTTGAAACCGCATGCGTGCGTAGTGAAACCCTAGCTCCTGACAAAATAGGACAGGGAAACCCTACCCCACCATAGGGATGTTTTGGCTCTCACTTGCTTGATATGTGCTGTTAGGGTGTGTCTCTACAGGGAATGCATGTATCAGTTTGCAAGTCTGGGTATCAGTTTGAGGACATCAGTGTTTGAGGGTATCAGTATTATGACAGAAAATTTGGGGGGCAGAAATCAGTGTTTGAGTACAGTTAGTCCAGCTTATGATTTTCAACTGTGTGTTGTCTCTATCTAAGCCGAGATGCTGTCCGTTTTTCTGATTTTTTTTTTTGTCTTTTGCTTTATTTTATGTTTTACAAGGTAGTATTTCATCATTGCTTTTGACGAGGCAGTTATTCCCCGAGCACTTTGGACTAGAGGTAGAAGGCTTTCCCGATCTAAGGATCTAATTGACGGACAACCAGTGTTTGTTTCATTACCCCGGTTACAAGACGGAGGGCAGTCAGGCATAGAGCATCAATATAGCAGTCTCTAGTTCAGCGGTCATTGTCTACCTCACCTGTGCGCAGTTGGGATTAGTTTTTGTTTCTACCTCAGAGAGAGGGTATACACCTGTTCTGATAGATAAGCAGTTTTCAGTCAGTATGGAAGAGATGATGCGTCAACTCCAGCAGACCATGGAGGCTATGCAGCGAGATACTGCTCGCCAAGTGAGGTCATCGCTCGTCAGGCGAAAGTTGTAGCCCAGCAGGCAGACCTAATTGCTAGGCTTCAACAACAACAGCAACCACAACAAGCCGGAGCTTCTGCTTCGCACCCACCCCCACCTAGGGTTCCAACACTCGAGGAGACAGCTAACGTCCAGGAGAATACGGACGTTCCGACAAGGCCAATCCCACCAGCAGTCCTACCACAGACTTCAAAAGCACCGGCCTACCCAGTGGATACACCGTTCGAATTTGTGGTTGATCCAATTGCTCTGAAAGTGACCAAGCTCGAAAAGCTGCTCAAGCGGGCTCAGGGAGTTAACTCGATCCCAGACATTGCGGACGGCTATACGGATTCGACGGTGACATTGCCGGACAGATTCAAAATGCCCCACATAGACCGTTTCAACGGCTCGGGCGATCTTATAGTTCATCTGAGGCTGTTCTCGGATATTATGCACCCGATGGGCTTGACCAGACTCTAGAAACTATCTCTCTTCGATCGGACCCTGTCGGGTATTATAGCCATCTGGTACGCCAAGCTGGAGGATTCAGTAAAAAGAAGTTGAGAGGAGATGGCTGAGGCCTTCATCACCCAATATGCTTATAACACTCAAATCGAGGTCACAACTCGTGATCTCAAGGCAACTAGGCAAGAGCCGAAAGAGGGTTTTTTTTACTTTGTCACTCGATGGAGGGCCAAGGCCTCCATGATGACAACTCAGCCATTCAAAAAAGATCAGATAAGAATGGTTGTACGCAATCTACAACCCAAGCTGATGCAGAAGATGATCGTCTTACCCCTCTCCACCTTTGCTGACCTGCATGAGATAGGGGTATAGATTAAAGATACTATTAAACAAGGTCTGATTAACCAAGAAAATGAGCAGCCCAAGAGGGTGTTTGTACGCAGTTCGAATGCAGCTACAAGTAGTAGTGCAGCGGTGAGAACTTCTGATGTCGGCATGGTTACCACCACGCCAAAAACAGCCACAGCCTTCACCGGTGCATCCAGAACTAGCTCGCAACCAGCCAAAAATCCACCCCGGGGTCAGAGGACTTTCTCTCCGCTCTATATGTCTTTATCAGCGGCCTTGACGGTCCTGATTAGAAAAGCGCATCTGAAGCCCCTGGAACCATGCCCACTGCCAAATAACCTTCCTCCAACACATAACCCAGCCAAGTATTGTGCCTTCCATCAACAGCATGGGCATGATACTGACTAGTGCTTCAGATTACGCCATGAGATTCAAGATCTGTTTGATAACAAGGTGATTGCGCCTCCTGAAAAGCCAACTATCACCACTAACCCTCTCCCACCACATAACAACCCCTCTCCTCCACCTAGGCAGATAAACCTGATCCAAACCATGGCCGTTCCATACGACCCTAGCATATACATCACTCCCTCCCACCTGCCTAAGCCTGAGGTGTTCATCCTAAACAGCACAGACTTGTGCATGATGAGCACCTCCCTAACCCAGCACAAGCCCGTGGTGGTGACTGTCAAAGACAAAGCTGGGGTGACCTTGGAGTAGAATGGGGGTGTTAGTTCAGAACCTAAGGCATCTGGGAGCTTTACTGAGGAAGCATACAACCCGTGTGGTTATATTGTGTCAACAGATCAGGACAAGCCAAGGATAGAATTGCCAGCTGGGGCAGAGGCCAATGTGGTTTGGGAACACAAGCCAAGTCATGAGCTGGATGATCTAATAGAGTTTGAAGAGGACATTGCTAATCTGTAATTCTTTGACAAGCAGGATCCGGGGGATGCGAGCGTCAACTGGTTTGACCAGAATAGAACAACAGATGCTACAGGGTGGCTTAGTGACGAGCCAGATATTGATGAGGAGTCTCAGATGAAACAGGGACAGTCAGAAACTGGAACATCCACAGCGGCTGGAATGGTCGAGAACAAGGAAGAATTGCCGAAGAGCATTGACATGAAGAATTTTGCTCGGGACTTGGGCAGTTTGTGTGCAGCGGACATAGAGCAGGAGGACACGCTGAGGCATTTTGAACAAGAGAGGATCGAGAATGATGACAAGGATAGAAAGGCCAAGGCCCCTACAGGGACAGAATGTGCTGTGAGCACAGAAACAACTACAGCGGAGCTAGACAGTTGTTCGTCGGTTGTTAAGGGCATGTGGTGGGAAGACGACGATTTGCGTTTAGCCCATACTGATGAAGACTGGGGGTAGAACCTCCCGGATGACACCTGGTATACTAAAGAAGTGGGCCATATGACCCGGAGTGGGCGGTATTTCAAGCCCCCACATTTGGACCAGCCAGAGGCGTCCGGGAAAGACAGAGAAGCTGAGAAATAGAAAGACAAACTGTTAGAGGAGGAAACTTTACTGAAGCAGCTAAAGAAGATTCAAGCAGACATCTCCATCAAGGGACTACTTATGGCATCTAGGGTACATAGACAAGCCGTCCTTTTAGCCATGGACAAGGCTAAGCTTTCGATTCATACAACGCCCGAACAGTTGGTGGGACTGGTGTTCCCTGGTGGTGCTTCACCAACCCTGACCTTCACAGACAAAGAACTATTGCCGACCTTCACAGACAAAGAACCATTGCCTGAGGGCTTCGAGCATAACAAACCGTTATACATCTCTGTGGAGTGTAGGGATAAGTGGATACCAGTTATCCTAGTTGATACGAGATCTGCCATAAACGTGTGTCCGTCGCAAACGATATATACTATCGGGTTGAAGCCCGCAAATTTCGCACCAAAAGCCCAGGTGATACGGGCTTACGACAACACTAGTCCAGAGGTGATGGGGACGGTGCAAATTAAAAATCAGGTTGGCTCGGGCCAATAGGACATCGAATTTCATGTTCTAGATGTTCTAGCCACCTTCAACTTACTCCTTGGATGGTCGTGGCTGCACCAAGTAAAGGTTGTCTCTTCCACCCTACACCAGATGCTGAAGTACCCCCACGGGAAGGGGGTGGCAATTGTTTTTGGGAACTCTTCAATATATCCGCCGCCGGAGGTTACTACACCAATCTTGGAGATTGCACATGGCGAAGAGGATGTCTTCCTGTCTAGGTTCACCTTGGCAGAGGCTCGGGTGGTGCAAGATCTTCTAGCTATTGTTGAAGGGCTGTATGTCAGTGCACATTCTCTTTACCTCATGAACAAGCTTCAACATATGCCCGAGATGGGATTAGGAAGAAGCGGTCGAAAGGGGGTCGCCACATTGGTCGAAGTGCCACATAATCCCCATACCTTTGGTCTAGGTTATACACCTACCAAAGAGGATTTGGTAAGGAAAGGAAAGGAGATGGCTGGAAAGCCAGGGCTAAACAGATTGGGAAGCACTTTGAGTTAGTGCATAGACCTATCGAAGGCACCCTGATGGATGCTTTGTCCGAGAGGGGAAAGATTTCCCTTTTTGCGGCTTTCCGAAGCCATGGCTAAATTCAAAGAGGCGGCGCTTGCCGGGTTTTGAAATCTTCTTTGACTTACAGTTACTAGGGAATGTAGTTGCCGAAGAGCAGACCGACCCAACAGCTGTGGCTGAGCAGTGCAACAAGGACAAGTCTAGTGGCACAAATTCTGAGTTGGGAGCAGCACTGACTTGTCTTCTCTCAGATCCTCAGATCTTACTAGAGTGCTCGGGGGAAGATTTCTCAGTTTCCATGATTGGAGATAACTCGGCTGTAGGCCCTTCTTCCGGTATTCTGGATACATCCATCGCACCTTCCCTCGTTTGGCAATACGAGGAAGGCTTTTTATCTAGCAGTTCTAGGTCAGGTAGTGAACCAAAATCTAATTCCACAGAGTCTGTGGAGTAGGAATCAGATTCCAGTTCTTCTGAGTCAGAGTCTGGTATTCCTGGGGGTGATAACCCAGATGCCACTGTCCTATCCAGGTCGTCATTTTCATTTTCTTTTGAGTCGGTTGTAACCGAAGAATCAAACGATCTGGAAGTTAATGAGAATGGTACCGCTGTGGCTTTTGAGTATTTTTCTGTGCCTTTAGTTTATTGCATTAATCAGGACTTTCAAAATTTTGATGAAAACAACGAGGAAGAAATTCCTCCGATTTTGAAACACTTGATTGATCAAGAGCATGAGAGGTTTGTTAAACCTTTGGTTGATGAAATCACCTCAATTAACGTTGGTACTGAGAAGGATCCGCGGTTGGTCCAGATCGGTTCCACGTTGTCTTCGGAGGAACGCGAGCGTTTAGTCGCTTTATTAAAAGATTTCAAAGATGTTTTCGCGTGGTCCTACGAAGACATGCTTGGAATCGATCTTGAGATTTTACAGCACCGGATCCCTCTTGACCTAGAGGCTCGACCTGTTAAGCAGAAGCTTCGAAGGATCCGCCGGATTGGGCTCTGAAAATCAAAAAATAGGTCACCAAGCAGATTGATACAGGGTTTCTGTTGGTATCTGAATACCCTACTTGGTTGGCCAACATAGTTCTGGTACCGAAGAAAGATGGTAGAATTCAGGTATATGTGGACTTCAGAGATCTGAACAAAGCCAGTCCGAAGGACGACTTTCCTCTGCCACATATCGACGAATTGGTGGACTTCACAGCTGGGCATGCGTTGCTCTCGTTTATGGATGGGTTTTCAGGCTACAACCAGATTTTGATGGCCCCCGAAGACAAGGAGAAGACTACCTTCACCGCCCCGTGGAAGACCTACTACTATAGGGTGATGCCGTTCGGCTTGTAGAATGTTGGGGCTACGTATCAACGGGCTGCAACCACGATCTTGCATGATATGATCCACAAAGAGGTTGAGGTGTACGTGGACGACCTGATTGTCAAGTCCAAGGAAAGAGAGGGCCACTACACTACCTTGAAGAAATTTTTCCAACAGATCAGAGAGTATCGGTTGCGGCTGAACCCTCAAAAATGTACTTTTGGTGTTACAGCAGGGAAAATGCAGGGGTTTTTGATTACACAGAGGGGTATCGAGGTCGATCCTTCCAAAATCAAGGTCATCTTAGAAATACCACCACCAAGGACTAAAAAAGAGGTGCGAGGCTTTCTGGATAAAGTACAATTCATAAGACAGTTTATTACAAAATTAACCTTGACTTGTGAACCACTATTTGGTCTCCTGAAGAAAGGAAAGAAATTCCAATGAGGCGATCGATGCCAAGTTGCTTTTAAGCAAATCAAGCAGTATCTACAGAACCCACCCGTGTTGTCAACGCCAGAGCTGGGGAAACCGTTGATATTGTATCTGTCAGTAACCAAAACGATAATGGACTGCATGCTTGCACAGGAGTCTGAGAACAAAGTGGAGAAGGCTATCTATTACCTGAGCAAGAAGATGCTGGACTACGAGATTCGCTACACGCCGCTAGAAAAGGCTTGTCTGGCCTTGGTATGGGCTACCAGGAAGTTGAATCACTATCTGTTAGCTCACTCTGTAATACTGGTTTCCAGATTAGATCCCATCAAATATCTCTTCGAGAAACCAGCACTTACAGGTAGGCTAGCCCATTGGTTGCTTCTTCTCTCCGAATTTGATTTGAAGTACATGGCGCACAAGTCTGTGAAAGGGAGAGCGGTGGCGGAGTTCATAGCTGATCACCCAGTGGAGGGAGACGAAGCAGTAGAGTATCTATTCCTAAATGAGGCCATTCTGCATGTTGAAGAAGAAACTTGGACTAAGTACTTTGACGGAGCATCAAACTAGTACGGGTATGGGATAGGGGTGTTATTGATAGCACCCGACAATTCCCGTATACCCTTAGCTTTTGAACTCTGGTTCAAGGTATCAAATAACGAAGCAGAATATGAGACGTGTATTGCCAGACTAGAAGCCGCCCTGGAACTAGGGGCAAAGCGTTTGGACGTCATCGGAAACTCGAACATGGTTGTATCTCAAGCAAAAGGAGATTGGAATGTTAAAGAAGAAAGGATGAAAATCTATCACTAGACCTTGGATGCTCTGCTTCCTCGGTTTGAAAAACTGAACTTCGCCCATCTGTTAAGAGAGAACAGCAGGTTCGCTGATTCTTTAGCAACTTTATCTTTCATGATAGACATCCCTTTTGGAGTTCGGATGCGTCCGATAATTATTGAACAGAAATTTATGCCAACCTACGAGCTAATTGCTGCCATAGATAAAGTACAAGATCAAAACCCCTGGTATCATGATATTTGGAACTTCTTGGAAAATAAGGCTTATCCACCAGGGGCAAATGCCAAAGATAAAAGGGCAATACGAAGAATGGCTGCTCAGTTCATCATCTGCGGGGGTAAACTGTACAAACGGGGTCATCTTGGGATGCATAAACTGTGCGTCGATGCTAAAGATTCAAAGCGCCTAATGGAGGCCATCCATGGAGAAGAGTGTGGAGCACACTTAAGTGGAGTGATGCTAGCTCAGAAAATTCTCAGACAGAGTTACTACTAGTCAACCATAGAGGAGGATTGTATTGGCTTTGTTCGGCGATGCCACAAATGCCAGATCCATGCCAATCGCATGAACATTCCGCCGTCAAAGTTGTACAACATGACTTCACCATGGCCATTTTCAGCCTGGGGGATTGATGTGATTGGGGCAGTTACTCCAAAAGGGTCGAACGGGCATGAGTATATCCTAGTGGCGATAGACTACTTTACAAAGTGGGTCGAGGCCCAATCCTATGCAGTGCTGAAGGCGTCACACGTTGCTAAGTTCATTAGAAGCAACATTATCTGTCGCTATGGAGTCCCGAATGAGATTATCTCGGACAATGGTTCCCACTTCAAGAAGGAAGTGATTGACATGTTAGAGAGGTACAATGTGGCTTTTCATAAGTCATCCACATATAGGCCGCAAACCAACGGAGCAATTGAGGCTACCAACAAGAACATCAAGCACATTCTGCAGAAGATGGTGGAAACCTACAGGGACTGGCCAGATAAGTTGTCATTTGCTCTCTAGGGCTACCGGACATCAATTCGAACTTCTACTGGGGAAACTTCGTATTCCTTGGTTTATGGGATGGAGGTTGTTCTGCCTATCGAAGTTGAGGTTCCGTCGTTGCGAGTAATGGCTAAGTGCCAGATAGCTGAGGCAGATTGGTAGCAAAGCAGGTTCAAAAAACTCATGCTGTTCGACGAGACTAGGCTGACAGCACTGTACCATATTCAAGGTTATCAACGCAGGATTGCCAGGGCTTTCAACAAGAAAGTTAAGTCCAGGAATCTAAAATAAGGGGATTTGGTGCTCAAAGACAACCGAGCTCCCATCCACGACCCTAGGGGAAAGTTCAGACCTAACTGGACTGGTCCTTACGTCATCAAGTCTATCTGGTCGGGTGCAGCTGTCATTTTGATGGATTTAGATGGCCTTGAGTTCTCCCAACCGATCAATATGGACAAGTTAAAGAAATACTATCCCTGAGTGGCTCGCTAGGCCGAAAACCCGAAAGGGTGACCTAGGCAAAAGTTAGAGCATAAAAAATTTGAAAAGAGAAAAACTGAGCTCGCAAGGTTGAAAACCCAGAAAATGCGGTCTTAGCAAAAGTTAGAGCATAAAAGGAGAGTGTTAACACATGAGTGAACCCGAACCGAACTACGTAAGGCTTGATTCCCATCTTCGGGATACGTAGGTAACTTCATTCTGAAGTCCAACCACAAACACTTCCAAATCAACTATGTCCATGTGATTGTTTTGGTCATCTTTGTCTTCTCTACATCCAAGAGTTCGGTTGTGAGCAACAGTGCAGTGCTATTCAAACAAGGGGCAACTTTCTAGTTGATTGGATCCGGGGTTATATACCTCAGTGATAGATCTCGGGCGTGTCCAGTTGTGATCCATATCGAAAATGGTTTTGAAAAGTTTTAATAAAAGTTGATTTTGCTCAAATTAATCTTTTACGACTTAGACCATTTTTGGACCAAAATGGAAAATTTTCAATACCCACAACCTTCAATTTCATTGATTTCATTACAGAGCTCTTCGACTCTCGATACAAATTGAAGTTGCTTTTTTTATTACATTCAAAAAGAAATTTGAAAGTACAAATTAAAGCAATAAACTAGAGGCATGGTTAAGTCAGGTGTTTTTGTGCCCCCTCCCAGAGCTTGTGGAAGCCTCAGATGCCAAAGTAGGCCCAGTTTGTGCCTCCTCTTTAAGCCAAGCAATCCACTCTCCAGAAAGGGCACAATTGAAAGTGGGAGTGGGGCCCAGAAGTTCTCTCGTCCTCCATGCGGTGGCATACCGAGCTAAATATGAGCCTTTGATTGGGTATGAAGTCGAGTATTCCACTCCCTCTTCCAGGCAAGTCTGGTCGTGGCCAAACTAATGCCTGAACCGAAATGAAAAGTAAAAAATACAGTACGTCAGGCCAACCAGCTGAATACTAGGCTGTCGGGACATGCTGTAGCCCATCTCAGGTAGATCAAGCCAGGGACAATGCCAAGCGATGTCAACAGTAGATCGAGTGCACATCCATTCACACCACTATCCCTCATTTGGGGCATCAACCAGCCATTGGCGAAAGAAATAGTCGCATGCTGAATATACTGGGCAAGAGTCCACTACTTTCAATTTATCCATGAGCCATATCTGGGGAGGGATGAAAAATAAGAGAGATTAAAGAATAGAGAGGTGTACGTAGAGAGAAAAAGTGATAAAAGAGTTTTGAGAGAAAAATAGAGCCTGAGGGCCGAGTGATGTGAGAAATACATGTGAGAAGGGTGGGAAACATTATCTGTAAGAGTAGTGGACTTCCTGCGAACCTGGTTGTCTCCCGGCGATGGAAAGCATCCAAGCCCATCAAGGTTTCGGCTAATGTCATGCCAACGCAGCTCTTGCCCTCTTTCAAGCCTTGGGCAACCTCAATCAAACGAATGCTAGACCCTTCAAAGCCAAGGGCAAGTAGAAAATGAGATAGCATGCACAAACAGAGGGCATGTCACCGAAAACTTTACCAAAGATGATCGCCGTGGTTACTGGTGTCAGAAAAGCGATGAATCGGGCTGGGAATGTCTAACTCCCCGTTGCGAATCAAAGACCGAGCGTCGTGCAAAGTAAGCCCACACATCCGTCCCAAAGCTTGGATGTGACCAAAACGGAACTGAGGCAAGATTTCCTCGTCACGTCGAGACTCCATCAAAGCTTGGAATTCTTCAAAAGTGGGGCACATCTCTTGACCCCCAAAGCTAAAAACATGAGTTACCGGATTCCAACACCTAGCCGCGGCATGGAGGAACGGAAAACGCAGCAGGGTGTGACTTAGCGTGAATAGTTTGTTTATTCTAAAACCTCAAAAATTCAACTTTTCCGAGCCATCTAAAGACACAATCTAATTAGAGAGTTTTTCAGCGAAGAACGGTTCCATTTGGAGCAAAAATGGAGCTAAAATGAAGAAACCACGAAGTTGGAGCTTTTATAGAAGATAGAGCATTGAATGGAAAACAGGTGGCAGCAATCTAGAGGCTCCCACCAAAACTAGCCGACCGACTAGTTGGAGTATCCAACCGGCCACCTTTTCTGGCCGGCCGGCCACTTAAGTGGCCCACAGAAGTAAAAAGTGACCGGCAATAGCAATAAGTGGCTGGCAGCCTCTGTTTGCCTCCAGCAGAGTGCTTTTAGCCTTCCTGTGTGCTGAGGATGTTGAAAACCTGAGTCTGATTCTATTTCGAATGCGTCCTGCTATTCTTCTTAATATTTGTATTTTCTTATTGAGTTGTATTTGTTTTATTCATCGAGTTGTTGCTTTGCTTATCGAGTTGTTGCAATTGAGTTGTAATTACATTGTTTGGCCTGTCAAGGCCTTGTGTTGTTTATTGAGTTGTTTTGATCTTTTCAATTGTTAGTTGGTTCACTACCTAATTAAGACAATGCATTTTGAATGTTCAACGTTCATCAATCTCATTTTGTGTAAAATGGTGCGATGCAATGCTTGGAATATAAAATACAACACTTTTTCGATCAAAAAAGCTGTTTTCCATTCCATCATGGTTTCTCTTTACAAAAGTACAAGTTTTAGGAAATAAAACTACCTAAGGCTATACAATGTGTTAATACTACTAGCAAAAGGAAAACAAAGCAAAAGCATCTAAATCGGTGTCGTCCAGCTCAGGATCGAGAGGCCCACGGCATCGTCTTCCTCGGCTGAGCAGACTCTGCATCATCACCGTCGGCACCGCTATCTGAACCAGAGCTGCTTCTGCTCCCACCCTCAGAGCCCTCCTCGGCATCGTCGCCATCCTCAGAACCTAAGCCTGTGTCGTTGCCTCCACCCTCAGATGGCTTTAACTGAGGACTCGCTGGCTCCTCCTCTCCACTAGAGTCGTCATCGTCATCGCGTGTGACAGGGGCTCGACGTCTCCCTCGTCTGTGTGCCGGAATCTGTCTCTCTGCCGCTCGAGGAGGCTCTGAGGGTCCTATCTGCAAGGGTTTGACCTATAAAGGCAAGTTTGCATTTGTCAGCAAGTATCAAGTACAAGTGCGGTATGCAGAGTGTGTGCAGAAATCAGATACAGTATGTGCATGTAGTGTGTCCTGCCAGATGTGATCCATACATGCAATGTATCAGTACAATGAAATGTTCAGTTTTAGTATATCAGCGGAAGTATGATAAATGCAAGAAAACTGAAGAGTACCGGAATGCCATAGGAGGTTAGCATCGTCTCTCTCCGCAAGATCATGGTCTCAAATGAAGCCATCACCTGGAGTAACCCCTCCACATACTCTACAGAGGGCTACACATGCAAGTTGAAATCATGAGTGCATGAATGTGTGCATAAGTATCTGAAAGCTAAAATGAAATGCATAAAAGCTGTAAAGTGTACCGCTGGTGAGCCTCGCATCCTCACGTATCGGTGATCAGGCAACGAGGGTTCAAGTGGAATCTGATAAGGTATCCCATACCGCCAACCTGTCAGCTCAGTCGGGGGATCCGGCCATCCAACGCACTGCCTAGTATAAGGCATCCCTCTGACCTCACCTCTCGGTGTCCGAGCCCTGCTCGTCGAAGGAGCACCTGCTGCCCGAGCCCTGCTCGACGACGCAATATCAACAACTCTCCCCGTATGAGCACGAGCACCTGCTAGAGGAGGCATGAGATATGTCTGGAGGTAGATCGTGTAGTCCCCCTCCCTGATCAACCGGTCTGCATCTGAGCCTTGGATGACGTCAGTAAGCTCCTAAGGGGAGAGGCTCTCTGGCCCGCATAGACAGTGGGAGAGGCAAAGGAACTGACTGCAATGGCAAGCCAAATGTCTGGCGCATGAAGCGCTCACCTAAGAACCAGGCTTGGCCCACGGGTCCCTCGTGTATAAGCCGATATCGGGAGGCACCCCGAGCTTCAGCAAATTGAAACCGGGCAAACTCTGGCATCACCGCCCAAGGCTGCCATGTAATCTACAAACAACAAGTGCATTAGTTTCCATTTAGATTTGCAAAGTGAATTGAACATGAAAGCAGGAAAAACTGTGAGTTTTGAATTACCTTTGTCGTCCTCACCGTGTCGAAGTACTAGCGCAGGTATGGGAGGGTCTCCCGGGCCCTAGGCTAGCACCTACCGTCAAAACGATGTGAATAGTGTACCTCGGGCAGCGTCTCAACCTCTAGCTTGGGAGCAAGTGCGGGGAAATAGGCGTATACCCACAACTGTGAAAAGCAAGACAATGGCAGTGAGAATACAAAATACAGAAAATGCAGAAAGCAGAGTATGGCACGGTGTATAAAAAGTACAAGTGTAGAGCAGAGATTAGACTATGTGTGTGCAGTGTGCAGCGTGTGCAGTGTACAGAAAGTGCAAAAGCAGAAAGCACGGTAGAGAATGTAAAACATAAATGTAAAGCGTACCTCCCAGGCTCGCCAGTAACCGCCCACTCTGTTCCCGCACCTGTGGGAGGTCGAGCTCATGTAACAGTAGAGGGTAGCAAGGCCAGCGCCTCCCCAGTCATAGTGTCGCACCTGGGATTGGTCCACCAAGGCGCTCAGAAGATATAGTCCAACTATGTTCCCTCTGTTGGCAAACAAGGTAGTGCCGAAGAGGAACATGAGAAAGCCTCGGGCATACTACTCTGTAGCCTCAGCCGTCGTGAGCTCTATCCCCCTGAAGTGGTCAGCGAACCAAGTGTACCGGACCAAGCTTGTCAAGTGGAAAATAGGCAGGTGCGCTCCCAAAAGATAAGTCCAAGCAGCCTCCCACTCGCCCATGTCGGAGTCGTACGGGATCGGCTGGCCTCCTACCTCAAGGCCTGTCAGCATAGCAAAATCAAACGGGGTCATCGTCATGTCCCTGGTGGTAGAGAAATGGAAGGAGTTGGTGGTGTCCTACCATCTCTTTACCAGTGCTCCTAACAGGGTCCTACTCGCAAAGAAACGCGAGAGCCCCGCGCAGAATAGGCCAAACTCCGCCTCGTCAATAATCTGTTAGACGCCGTCAGGAAGCTCCAAGTACCACTCCCTCGCTGTGGTGGACCCGTACCCGCGGGTGAAACAGGAGTCAACCTGTGTGGATGGGCAGAAGTGCACTATGCATGTGTTCAGAATGAACAGAAATACAGTATGCAAGTGTTCAGAATGAACAAAAGTACAGTGTGTGAATGTGTTCAGAATGAGCAGATGAAATACAATGCAAAAGTGCGAGCTATGCAAGAAATGTAAAGTACATCGCAGGAAATACAAGAGTACAGTGTGTACCACAGTGGCGTCGTGAGACAAATGGGACTCAGGCTCCCGTAGTAGCAGATCCATGAACGCACGCCGTGCGAATCCAGTGAAGTGGCGCACCGTGCTAGGTGGTAACACATGTACCTCGGGATGGTACGTCGCTGGGTCGAACAGCCGGACCCTCGGCGGCAATGGAATGTGCCCAGGCTCCTCCTCCCTCCTCGGAGAACCCCCGTCAGGTGGCGCATCGTCTGCCATCTGAAAAGAAGGTGAAAAATGAACAAAATGGGCAAAAATGCCAAAAAGTCAACAAACATCAACTCTCGAAAAGAGAAAAAGTCAAAAAAGTCAAAGCCCGGGAAAAGGCGCCAAATTCAAGACAAACTTGGAGGAAACGTACCTCAAATTGTGAATGTGGAAAAAAAAGCTCCGAAAATAACTTTTGCTCGGTTCAGAACGAAGAGAATCGAAAGATCTTAGTGAATCAACTTCACAAGGGGCGTTGGAAAACGTGTGTAGAGCACAGATCTGAGAAGAAAAAGGGTCTAGAGACAAGGGAGGAAGGATTTCGGCACTGTGGGTGTGAGAAAAAGTGATTTGGGTTTGTGTTTTTAAAGTTCCCCATGTGAAAGACAAAGCTGCCCCGAATCTATTGCAACTAGCCGACTGGCTAGTTTTTGTGGCCGACCGGCCACTTAGGTGGCCGACAGATATGGCAAGTGGCCGGCAGGCTTCCATGGTGGCGGGCAAGTTTCCAGTAGTTCCTCTGAGTGTTTTCAGGCTGTTTTTAGTCCTTGAATCTCAAAAAAATGAAATAAGAGCTCACTTTTCAGTGCAAAGTGTCTCTGCAAAAGTTCAACTCATGTCTTCGATGTGTGGCTCATCGTCGGCCGGCATGAACAAGGTGTATCCTTTTTGAAACACATTGTAACCCTTCCGAGAGGTAAATCGGGGGTTACAACTCAGTCGCTCTTGTTAAGATGCGCATTTCTTTATTAGATGTTTCGCATTGAACATGCTATTGATGTTGCATTGAATAATGCATTGTTGTCATTTTGCACAGAATACGTATGCCGTGTTGCATTGTATGAAACATACTGTCATGTTCGCATAGAATATGCATGTCATGTTGTATTGCATTGTGCATGCCCTCACATTCGTATAGAAGTTGTCCGCACCTGTTGCATTGTGCATGCATTCGGTGTTGCCTAGAACACGCTCTATGTTATGCTTCTGTTTTGTTTATTGGCAAAATGTGCATGAAACACGCCTTCCTACGCATTGGATCATGGTTATTGATGTTGCATTGAATATGCATTTGTATTGCATTGTACTTGTCGAAGTTTCTTCCTTGTGCAAGCACGATATTGTATGTACGGTTCATTCAGGGGCTTCAGGTAAGATTATTCCTGTCCTTTTGTAATAACCCGACCCTCGTACATGTTCTTTGTTATATTTTCGGATCCTATTTTGTGATTTTGAATGCTTGTTGTGAGATTCCATGAGAAATTGAGGCTAAGTAAGTAAACCCATGTTTAAGGATATTCATCTGTTCAACAAGGGAAAATATCTGTTACATCTCTAAGTTAGAAACAGAAATTGGAAGCCTTAGGGGCTTAATTATCTGAAACTGATTATATGTATATGATCAGCATAATTTTTATGTAATATTAAGCATGTTTGGGAAATTTCAATTTCGGATGTTTGAACGATTGATTTTTGTCTTTATTCAATATATATATATATATATAAGTATATATTTATGTTCATATATGTTGGACTTAGAAGAGTTTCTTCAAGCTATTTCCTAAGAGAGAAAGGATGAGAGAGAGAGTGGAGGTTTGAGAGGAATTCAACAAGGAGAAGGTAGAGAATCTAAGGAGCTCAAGCTTAAGGTAAATCTAATCATTTTCTAAAACCTTTCTCTTAGCTTTGAGTAAGATTTCCCCTTGATTTATGGTATTTGAAGATGGTAACTGTAACCTTGTGTATGTGTAGAAGTTAACGGGCAAAATACTCTTACTTGGTTGTTTGATTCACTTTGAATTAACCATGGAGAAGTTGTATTTGAGCTTTTAATTGAATTCAAGTAGGTGGATATATGTTTATGGATGTGTGAAGTTAGAATTCTCATGGACATGTGTATGTTGTGAGCCTAAGAATGATGAACTAAATAGATTGATGTAATTGCCATCATCTTGACATGATTTGGACCATGTATTATCAAGTAAGAAGCTAAATTTGAGCCTTGTAAATATGTGCTAAAAGGTGGGATCTTGCAAGAATTTTCGGACTGTTTTGGGCAGAATCGCCGCACGTGCGGGGGTCATGGCCGCACGTGCGGGAGGTGCTGCCGCACGTGCGGGAGTCATGGCCGCACGTGCGGGGAATAGTGAAAAAACAGGGGCTTGCTACTGTCTAAAAGGCACGTGCGGGGTATTTTTGCCGCATGTGCGGGAGAGCTGCCGCACGTGCGGGGCTCACAGCCGCACATGCGGCCCATGCTGAAAAACGTGGATCGCTCCGTTTTGCGTGTAGAACCCTCTAGTGTTGTCGGAATATGTATTTGATGCCTCTTTAATATGTATAAATTCCTTCAAAGTAAAACGAAACAGAAAGTAATTTGATATGAAAAAAAAAAGAAACTAACTCTAAAAGTTTTGAATGTGTGCAGGGCACACTCCGAGAGGAACAAGCGCATCATCGCAACACTGTGAGTAGTAGTATCATTATCTTCTTTACATATGGCTAATGATTTTCATTAGCATTTCGTTTACGCGATTATGTTAATGTCTCAAGTACGCAACTATGATTAATGTTTCAAGTATGTATGTTAGTGCTCAAGTATGTTCCAAGTATGTAAAGAATGAAATGGGAAAGATAAAATACCTTTATTCTATAAGACTCTGGGCCTACGGCCACTCAATATAAGCTATTATGATATGAAACAAAGTGCTACACGGAACTAAGTGCTACGACGTGAGCCACCTCTAGAATCCGTGTGAGACACCTCTTGAGTTCGTATAAGTATGGTTTCAAGGGCTTTATGCCACTTTCAAGGGCTTCAATGCCAACAAGTTACAAGGGCCTTAGTGCCATATGTTACAAGGGCTTGTGCCACACGTTTCAAGGGCCTTAGTGCCATTATGTTCAAGGGCATTATGCCACCATGTTTAAGGGCTTCAAGCCGTTATGAATTAAGAATGTGATATGTCAAGCTGTTATGTTCAAGATTGGGCCTAAGGCCATTATAAGATGAATACAGAATCAGGCTAACTTTGTAATCTCTGCATTTCCACATGTACTGATATATGTCATGTTTCAAGTTGAACATTGTTTCATTATGTATTACTATTCACTGAGCCCGGCTCACTCTCTGTTATGTCTGTTTCTGTAGGCAACCAACCAGGTGGTCAATCCTAACCTATGACGCCCGGTTTCTTTTGTCAACCTTCGTGTATCCAAGCACTCACGAGGCCACCTATTTTGTGAAGTTTATTAAGATAATTAGCTTATTTCTTGGCTATCCTTCCAAGGTTGAATGTACATAACTCCAATAGTTTTTGTTACACGCCCGACTACAGGGCTGGGTCTGTATATGTGTTTATATGTAAGTACTATTAAGAAACATTTTTGGACTCTATCAACCTATTATGGTGCATGTAATGTATGAGATCCTGGCATGTTAGAAATAGCTCAATGGGGTTTGTTTGGTTTTGTATTCTTTTAATATTTTGTGCTTCCGTCAAGGCCCCATATGCTATATATATATCAGGTTATATGTCTGTTTGTGAACAGGTCATGCCCGGACTTTTAGGGGCAAGTTCGGGGTGTGACACCTTTGAACACCTTGTTCTAGTCAAAAGCATCCGGGTACGTACGATGCTTACACTGCACTCCGTTGGTTAGAGACATTCGGGTACGCCCAATGTCTACACTGACATTCCGTTGGTTAGAAACACCAGGTACGCCCGGTGTTTACACTAACACCCTATTGAGAGTATTTGGGTTGTGCACCTGATGTTTCCTTCCCTCTCTCCCATGTGATACGCTGAGAGGTGTTTCTCTTCCCTCTCTCACGTATGATACACTGAGAGGTGTGTTCTCTTCCCTCTCTTGCGTGTGATACGCTAAGAGGTATGTCCTTACCCTCTCTCGCATATGATACGCTGAGAGGTGTTCTCTTCCCTCTCTCGCGTGTGATACGCTGAGAGGTACTTTCCTTTCCCTCTCTCACGTGTGATACACTGAGAGTTGTGTCCTTTCCCTCTCTTGCGTGTGATACGCTGAGAGGTGCTTTTCCTTCCCTCTCTCCCGTGTGATACACTGAGAGGTGTTCTCTTCCCTCTCTCGCGTGTGATACGCTAAGAGGTGTTTCTCTTCCCTCTCTCGCATGTGATATGCTTAGAGGTGTGTCCTTTCCCTCTCTCGCGTGTGATACGCTGAAAGATGTTCCCTTCCCTCTCTCGCATGTGATATACTGAGATGTGCTTTCCTTTCCCTCTCTCACGTGTGATACGCTGAGAGGTGTTCTCTTCCCTCTCTCGCGTGTGATACGCTGAGACGTACTTTCCTTTCCCTTTCTCACATGTGATACACTGAGAGGTGTGTCCTTTCCCTCTCTCGCATGTGATACGCTGAGAGGTGCTTTCCCTTCCCTCTCTCCCGTGTGATACACTGAGAGGTGTTCTCTTCCCTCTCTCGCATGTGATATGCTAAGAGGTGTTTCTCTTCCCTCACCCGCGTGTGATACGCTTAGAGGTGTTTCCTTTCCCTCTCTCGCGTGTGATGCGCTGAGAGGTGTTCCCTTCCCTCTCTCGCATGTGATATGCTGAGAGGTGCTTTCCTTTCCCCTTCTCGCATGTGATACGCTGAGAGGTGCGTCATTTTCACTCTCTCGCGTGTGATACACTAAGAGGTTCTTTCCTTTCCCTCTCTCGCGTGTGATACACTGAGAGGTGCTTTCCCTTCCCTCTCTCACGTGTGCTACGCAGAGAGGTGTTCTCTTCCCTCTTTCGCGTGTGATACGCTGAAAGGTGTTTCTCTTCCCTCTCTCGCGTGTGATACGCTGAGAGGTGTTCTCTTTCCTCTCTCGCGTGTGATATGCTGAGAGGTGCTTTGATTTCCCTCTATCGCGTGTGATACGCTGGGAGGTGTGTCCTTTCCCTCTCGCGCATGTGATACGCTTAGAGGTGCTTTCCCTTCCCTCACTTGCGTGTGATACGCTGAGAGGTGCTTTTCTTCCCTCTCTTGTATGTGATACGCTGAGTGGTGTTTCTCTTCCCTCTCTCGCGTGTGATACGCTGAGAGGTGTTTTCCCTTCCCTCTCTCGCGTGTGATACACTGAGAGGTGTTTCTCTTCTCCCTCTCACGTGTGATACGCTAAGAGGTGCTTTCTTTTCCCTCTCTCATGTGTGATACGCTAAGAGGTGTTTTGTTTGAGACTTCGGGTATTCCCGGTAGTTGCTTTTAGCCTTTCCTGCGTAAGGCGCAGTGAAGGTTGCATAATTTTCTTACATCCTTTCTTTATGAAATGTGTGAGACTTCTGTGACTTGTCGGTTTTCTTAAAATGTTGTATTTATTTTGCATAAATGTTTCATTGCAGCCCTCTTTGCATAATCATAAGTTATGCTCTTGCATCATGCATGTCATTTGCATTTTGCCCCTACCTGCGGGCGCATCCATTTTGTTATCTTGTCTGTTTGTCTAAGTCATCGGCCTTGTCAAAAATGGGTCGTCTCTGGGCTTTAACATTCACTCCCGTCATTTCATGACTTCCGAGTTCTGTCAAAGAGGAGTAACTGTGCACACCCCATTTTTGACCGACCTTAAGACTCGGACGTCATCGTTTGTGCGCTTGATGATTGTGTATGTTTGTGCTCGTTTTGAGTGTCCGAAGCTCTCAGCTGAGTGCCTTGTCTTTGAGCCTCTTGACACTCTGTGTTTTGGCCTTGTTTTTGGGCCAAACCTTGGTGCCTCTTGCCTAGGGAAGGGGAAGGCCTTGCCGGCCATTTGTGGCACTTGCCGGCCACTTTTCTCCCTTGTAGGCCATTTGAAGTGGTCGGTAGGCTAGAGGAAGTGGCCGGCCGGCCACCTTAACTGGCCGGCAGCCAATTTTCTCATTTTTTAGATATTTTTAGATCTTTTGAGCCAGCTGTGGCTCACTGAAACTCATCCTCCATACACGTGTTTGGAGGGATGAAGCAAGCTTTTTGCGTGCTAGCTCTATATAAGGGGAGGTCCCTCCCCCTTTAGAGGGGTTACAAAATTTTAGAGCTGAAATTTCCCTCTCTCTCTAGAATTCTCTCTCTCTATATATATAAATATATATTGTGCTATATTGAGTTTAAAAGTGAGTTTTCTTCACATATTTGCACTAAAACACCTAGTCAAACACCTTCACCTTAGTGTTGAGGATCTTGGAGGCCTTGTCTAAGCTCCTTGGTGTGGTTTTGGCTCAGAAGCTTGTTGTCTTCTTGTTGTGCTTCAAGGGTAAGAGCTTTACCCATTTAAGCCTTGTTCTAGTTACGTGCTTGACCACCTTTGCATGCTATTTTAAGGCTGGTTTTAACCTCTTAAAAACTCTAATTTTAAGGCTTTAAAATGTTGGTTTGAGTCTTGTTTGGTTGGGGGGTGGTCTCCTCTCTTGGCTCTTTGGCTAGTAGAGCCTTTTGAGCCACCTTCCTTAGCCTTTGTAGTAACCATTGTTTGGCCTTTCTACCACTGAAACTCAGAGAAATTTAAGTAGTAGAAAGTTGGTTTTGAGGCACAAAATAGGAGGGGGTGGTCCCCTCTCCTTGTATCTTGTTTGTATGCATAGATGGCTTAATAGTTGAGCATGTTTATCTACCATCTAATGACTTGATCTCAGCATGTTTTTGTGACTTTTACGACATGCTATAACTCCATTTTTGTCTGGTTTGGTCAACTTTTGCTTGCTTCTTGCACTTGAAGTGTAATCTTGCTTGCTAGCCTAGTGTGCTTGATGTTTTAGCCTATCATTCTAGCATGTGTTAGCTTTATTCCAGCATGTTTTTGGCCTTTCTTTGACATGTTTGAGCTCTATTTTGAGTGGTCTCCGTCCCTTGAGACTTGCTTTGTATAGCTATAGTGTAGTTGGCCTCGACTGGCTTTGAGTTTTGAGGCCCTTAACATGTTGTGTATGTGATGATTGCATGTCTTGGCATCGTTTAGCATGCAATTTCAGTGCATATAGTGTAGACACGCTCTCATATATTCCACTCTTTCATCGCTTTTGAGAGTCATGCTCTATGCCATGCTTGTGAGCCTACATGCGAACATGTTTTTCTTGCTATTCAAGCTTCAATTTCAGCATGTTGTAGTCTCTGAATTGGCATAATCAAGCTCTGTTCGGAGCTGGTGTGGTTGTTTATGCTTGATGTTGCATGCTTCCAGAGTGATGCTCTTTACTAGCTTAATGTATTTAGCCTTTAAACATGCATTACATGGGTTGCTTGCATGATTTTGAATCATTTAGTACGTTATTTCAGTGCTGAAATGTATGTCATTGCACTCCATTGTTTCAATCTTTCATTTACTTTGAAAGTGGTCTTAAGCCCCTTGTTGGCTTGAGCATGAACTTGAGGCATTCATGCCTAATGGTTTTAATCCTCCCTAGAGGGTTTCTACTAATCAAAAGCATGAGGCTTCTTTCATGCTCAAGGCACTTGTGGCTTAGGCCATCTTTCCAATTAGAGGACCTTTCACATTGAACTTAACCGGTTAATGGACTTATTCGTAAGCTAATATGAGTAAACAAGATTTGAGCAAAATAAAACATGCCAAGATAACATATGTGTGTTGCATTGCATGTGTTTGGATCGGACGTTAATCCAAACACAAGAAATGTGGGACGTTTCATACTCAAAGTGATGAAACGTGTCATATTTCTTGGTCGCCAACACCCTTGATCATGCATGATAGGGTGGGGGCATTGTGTCTTATGTGCGCATTCACTAAGCTTGTACAAGCTTGGTTTTTGGGCCATCATGCATTGAGATGCTTGATTGGTGGCTTGAGAGCCAAGTACCACACTCTTTTGAGCTTGATACATGATAAGGAGGGTGGTAGTACACACATTTCTTGCCAAATACATTTTCTTGGCTCTGTTGCTCTCTGTTGCAGCAAAGGCAGAATTCTGGAAAGAGAAGTGGTCGAACGGCCACTTGCACTAGCCTACCGACCACTTGCACTGGCCGGCCGGCCAGTTGAGGTAGCCTACCGACCAGTTGAGGTGGCCGGCCGGCCACCTGAAGGAGAAATTGCCCAAAGTGTTCCTGTGCTGGGGTAGATGCAATTTAGAAGTTCATGTGATGTTCTGAGATCACTGCGAGTGCAAACAGAGGCAACTCATGGCGAGGCAATGCATTTTCAGGCGAAGCAAACCGAGCATGCATCTCTCCCTCCCCTCGAGGCCATTTTACTGCTTTACTTAGCTAGTTAATTTGCCGGTTTTGTAATTAATTAGTTAATGTGCTTAGCTAATTTAATTCATCTCCGTAATAGTTTAATTAGTTTAGCATAGCTAGTTTCAATTTGGTTTGTAATTAATTAGCTTAGTTAGTTAATTTGTTGCTTTGTAATAATTAGTTTAGCTTAGTGTAGCTTAGCTTAATTATTCGGACCCTTCTTCGAGAGGGAGCAATGTTGTAATAAGCGTGTGTGTGTGTGTGTGCATGTCTTCCAACCCCACTTCTTTCTCCCTTTTACTTAACCGCTTTCGATGGTTGGTTTTAGGGCATTTTTCAATTGGCATACCTTATGCTTTGCATGCGTGCATCATTCATTTGCCCTGCATGCACTGGGCTCGGCGCATCATTCAAACCGCATTGTATTTCAATACCTAATTGAATACGTGTATCAATTGTTGCATTCATATGACATCTTAGACAACCGAGCCTATTTAGTTGCATTTTGCATGTGTTGCATTAGGCATTTTGACATAGTTAGGATTCATGCATTGTTTCTAACTAGTTTTCTGTTTTGACTCGAAGTACTCTGTAAGTATTTACGCTTTAGCATCCTTGCATGAGTGTGAGTGTTGCCATGATAGCATGCTTGCCATGAGGCTATCTGCTTAAATGCTTAACTGCATGAATGCCTGTGGGTGAAGGCTTGATTGGTTGAATTGGAACAACTCGATGATTGTGAGTTTTAAGTCCACTTTGCGAAGTGGCAAAATCATGTTTTTTAAGCCCACTTAAGGGTGGCAAATCCGTGCTTTAGCCTGCTTGCGAGTAGCACTTTCAAACCAATTTCAAAAGCAAACATGAGTTGTTTTGTTCAAATTCTCGCGATTTTTAATCTATACTTGTATGCTGTGCGCATCACGTAGTAAAGCTAGCAAATAACCAGATAAGAACACATGAGGTTTATAAAACAACATATAATGCTTAGTAGAGGCCGAACCTTTGATCGGGCGAGCGGGGGTGCTCATTGCATGGCCTTCCCCTCTCGTACCCAAGTTCCCGAGCCGAGACAACTTTGGTGATGACGGACACGTGGCCTTTGGCACGAGTCAGGGTTTCCTAAATTTTCCAAAACAAAATATTTAGGTGGCGACTCTGTAATCTGGCAAAGTAGTCCATGTTTGGCGCTTTTTCATTCAAAATCGATTTTCCAAAATGATTTGCCACATTTGGACTCTTTGGTGTTTATCAGTCTTACATTGCTCTTTGTGAGATTAGATTCAGAACCGTGACAGGAGTCCGAACTGTAGTAAGACCAAATTCACGCCCTCTCCGAGAGCGGGGGCGCGCGAAGGAAGTCGGGTCTACACATGCCCGGCACTTGTTAGGATAAAATCCATATTTTCTCTTTTAAAACAAAAAATGTTCAATGTATGATTTCCATTCAAAGTCTCATCTACAACCATGGGGTGGTAAATAAGCTATGGCGTCCCATGAAAGAGCCGCAAAACCATACTTATATATATATATATATATTTGTATACAAAAAATATTCCCACATTTGCCGACTCTAAAAATGGTAGGGCGATGGGCACCCAAAACCTTTCCCTTTCACATTTGCCAACTCCTAAAACGGCGGGCTTGTGGTTACCAAAAACCTTTTTTTTTTTCCACATTTGTCAACTCTAAAAACGGTGGGCTCATGGACATCCAAAATCTTTTCCCACATTTGTCCGATGATAAGCTCAAGATAGGGCAATTAGGCACCTTGACTCCCCACGCGGGTACGAAATACAACACACAACCTATTACCAAAACCCAACTCAACTTCTCGAACTCATATGCTATTTACCCCCTTTGACATTTTCCAAACATCCACAAGATTGTAAAATCACATGAGAAAATTATAATGCACATGATGCATGAGTCTCCAAATCTAATTTCCCTAAGGTTTGTTCAATTCCCAACAACATTTAATAGTATCAACAATAATGGGTTTCTCCAATCCCACCATTTCTCACAATCTCAATTTTCATCCATTTTAATACATATATCCAAGAAAATTCAATAATCTCATGTATCAACACCATTTCCATTCAAGATTTAAAATTCAATTAAGCCAAACCCCCATTATTTGATCAAGTTTGAAAGCTAGGTTTTTTGAGAAAATTGGGGCTTTCCCTTCTTTACATTTAAAGGGTCAATTTTTATCATCAACAACAATAATTAACAAAACATTCGTAGTTTTCCTAAAAAATTTGGGTATAAACACTTTTTATTTATCAAACCTTCTTTATATCACAAAATCATCTCATGCAATCCTATAACTAAGAAAATACCACATATATATCTCAAATCATAACTATATCAAGTTAAAAGTACCCTTACCTTAAGAATGGAGACAAGAAGATGAATATCCAAAGAGAACTTCAAAGGTAAAGTGATTCAATCGGTAGAAATGTTGGTCTTCACTTCCTCTTTGCTCAGCTTGCAAAATCTAGGATGAATCTTTGATAAAAGTAGAAGAAATCAAGGTTGGAAGCTTAGGGTTTTGGATATGAAGGGGAAGGAGAGAAAAGAGAGGCAAAAAGTAACAAGATTTGGCCAAAAAGAGGGATTTTAAAGTGCTAACTTGACATAGACTGCTCGAGCGGTTAAAACTTCGCTCAAACTATGAAAGAAATCTCCCAAAATCACTATAACTTGCGTAAACCACTCGAGCATCAAAAGTTCACTCGAGCAGACTCACTTCTAACATAGGGACTCAAATTTCAAATGAGCATAACTCCCTCATCCAGACTCCGTTTTGGGTCGTTCTTGTGTATAAATCAAAGCCCCGGAAACAAGTTTTCCAATGATTCTAGCCTCAGATCTAGATTCAAAGTGTGGAAATCAAACAAGGTAAAAGAGTGAAGATTGCTCATAGGATAATTATCCAAATCAATGATTATTCACAAGCACTAGTAACTATCGTAACATAAATTAACAAATGTCAATCAAGCACCAAATCAACCTCTACTCCCAACCATAAAATGATGACAATCCTAAGTACACACAAATCGGTTCACGTTGTCCTAAAAACAAAAGGACTAGTTGACTATTCATATCATTGTACCACTGTAATAAATTTAAACTCATAATCGACTCAGGCTCATTATCAAACTTAGGGTGAAACTCTCACAACTAGGAAGGTTAATCTATCGTAGCTCCAACTACTAATTTAACTAAACATGATTAACCGTCAATGTAGAGAAAAGTTTACTTCTTTAATTTTCGTATTATTCGACCATTGTACAACTCCATTTAGCACCATATCAACCTTGAAAAGGAGAACCGTAGATTAGCTTCACCTTCTCATTGCATAATTAATGATTTCAACCAAAACTTTCATCAGCCAAAGAGCTCACGTGTTCTGAAATAAACTTCCATCAAGGCAATAGCAAACACTCACTATGTAAATCCATCTTTCAAAGAAAGAAAACTTATCAAGGTGACATCTAAAACAACACTAACAACAACACTATAGTCCAGTTATAGAGTGAAAGGTTTCAGATTTTTTTTAAGTATCTTCTTATCAAGTTTAACATTAGTAACTCATTAGCGCACACCCTTGTCCTCTCATTCAACAATGTTTGTGGTTCAAGATCCTTACTACACAAAATTATTTACCTTAATGGTAAGACAAATTTGGGGTGAGACCACTAGATAATTGGCATTACTATTAACAACAACTTAACGTAATTTAACTAATACAGTAGCCTATCGAACATAGTGAAGGAGTCAACCTCATCTTTAACCACAATGTACACCCTTTCCATTCATAACTCTTTCATATATATATATATATATATGTAACTCTTACAAAACTTGAACTCATAATCCGAAACAGTCATAATTAACAATTATCAATCATTCTAAATTGAAGGTCTCGGCTAAACTCAATGGTGCTACTAACCTGGTATATCAACGACATAAATATACTCACTCCGTCATGGCATGCATCAAACCCAACCCCAGAAAATTGTTTACATTTCCGATAGCCATAACTTCTATCTCATAACAATGATGGAACATGAAGGGCACGCATATTTGTCTTAGTAACTCAAATACAACCTTTTATGAAGATTTTCCTATCCTAACTACATCAGTTATTTCAAAATGCCTATCATAAGTCTCTGTTTATTCATAACAACTCCACGCTTGACTCACATTATCGATGCTTATGAAGCCAACCGTTAAGACACCCATCACATAGCCTCTTCCTTATTCTACTCTGCCAATCGAATTAAACATAACTAACTTCACCTAGTTTGAGAAAGTTTAAAACTAGTTCACGTATTCCGATATTAACATTCCAAAACGCTTACCCTTATGTCACTCTGATCGTCCTTAAGGCCCCAATCAATGTACATTACCATAAGGTTTAATCCTTACCCTGCTCCACTTCCAAGACCCCTCTTCTATCCTATTTCCAAAATTTCAATGTGAGTCTATGAGATAATTTCAACTCTTCATAACCACAAATTGTTCACCATACAATAAAATCTTTATTATCATAAGGTCACAATTGCTTCTCATGAACTTACAAAATCTGTAAACTAAGGTTCCACACCAATCTCATAATTGCGTTCTCATGTGATCCCAAAATGATATATCTTACCAATAAAAGTGGTGCCAAAGATTCAAGTCCCAAAATTTTTCCCCCATTTGGGGTCATTCGTGTCCTTACATCTTATAAGAAAATAGAGATAAGGTTTAACCCATACTTAAATACTTCGCACAAGATTTCACACGCCATACGCGAGTTACACATATGCCTATACATGAATCTACATCCACATAAGGAAAACCACATAAGCACATAGTCACATACAGCACATATGGATCACTCTCCTAAGATATCAACTCATTGCATGGCACTCAAAGACTTTAAAGTAAAAAAAACATTGATCAAGTGCCTTTCCAAAAGGATTTCAATGAATGCAATAGGCTCAAGTCGTACACATAGTCACATAAACACATAAAGCATACAAGGTAAACTAACATCCCTTCCTAGCATGATAAACATATTGTAGCAAAAGCAGCATCTTACAAGCTCAAGGTATTCAAACCTGATTAGCTTTGATACCAAGTTGTAATGTTCCAAAATTTATAAACATTTATATAGTCAATTTTTATTAAATATTCACCTGCATCCATCAAATAAACCCATTTCTCATAAGATAATGCTATAAGAAAAATATTATCTTTCATTAAGTAAATCTCATTCTTATTGAACTATATTAAACTATTACATCTTATGCTCACAATACAAGTTATAGTTCACAAAATTAAAGAAATCAAAAGTAAAGATGTCAAAATGGCATACAAGTTTCAAGGGAAACCCCTTGGTTACACAAAAGGGTGGACATTCAGTCCCAACATACGTTAGCTTTGGAGCTTCAACAAATAACATCCAATGAACCCACGTGCTCCATTCAAAATCTTTACCGCCTTGTTACTTGGGCGGAGTCACACCATCATTTCTTAAAATGTTGTTAGTTGCGGTGAGCTAATGCCTAGTAGGAAATACTATTAAGTAATCGAGATGCATATGATCATGTGCACTTGTTACAATAAAATCTATATTTTCTCTTTTGAAACCAAAAATGTTCAATGCATGATTTCCATTCAAAGTCTCATCTACAACCATGCGATGGTAAATATGCTAGGCGTTTGACTCATTTGCTATGGCATTTGTTGTTCCCATGCTAGGCGTTGATTGTAGCGGTCCTATTCCATAGCTAAAAAGTCCATCCAATATGCAAGAGGGGGTTGTTAGGGTGGTGGCATGGCAACTAGAGGTTGATCTTGAGGATCCTCCATTGGAATGTCAGGAGTAGCCATACTTCCTAGCAGAACATCACTCCCTCCAGCACGATTGATGGTGTATTCACTGATGTCGAAGGCAATAGGCAATTAGGGCTCTTTGGCAAATTTGCCTTTGAAGTGTTTTAGGAGCTTTGTCAACAAGGCTCTAAAAGCTAAGGATTTGTCACACGAAGGAGAAACATGGGCCATTTCTCTGATGATGATGTAGCACAAATCAACAGGGCACCCAATCTCAAAATAATAAAGCAGATATACATTAAAGGTAGGAACAACATCATAGTGACTGGCTTTTGGAGTGACATTTTCTAATAAAAAGCAGTGGAGAATGTGGAGATGGGGTTTAAGGTGTTTTCCTTGAAGGTTGGACCCAGTGGTTTTGCTAATACAAATGGTGGAATAAACTTCAGTTATATTACCCACAATTTGAGCCATTTTTTCCTCGGTTTGGAAATAGATTTGGTGAGGACTTGGTTCAACATTAAAAATAGTGGCTAATGTGGGAACATTAAACTCAATAAAATTGCCTTTCACATAGGAGTTAATAGCGTAATCGTCTGCGTCGACATTAGAAGAGTGGAGGTGCACAATATAGGCATAATTGAGTGAAAAATCAATGGAAAAGATGAAATCATCTTAGATTTTAGACATATCAGGACAAGAATGTATATATATATATATATATATGTAGACAAGGTAAACAATGCAAAAATAAATAAATAAATAAAAATAAATTTCAAGCACAGAAAATATATATATATAAACTAAGCATCATCAATCTATGCTATTCTAAGCAAAATATTCAAGTAGTAATCAAGAATGATGAAATGATTTCACCATTTTTCAATTTGGAACAAAACCCATACATAAATGTATATCTCAAGTAAAATCATGGGGTTTGAACAAAATCATGATGGAAAACAAGAAACGTAGGAAAACTTATTTGGATTTGTGCAAAGATTTGATAAAATATGTGATTTTATAGAGTTTTAGGAGAAAGAGATATGAAAGTTGAAAAGCTAGGGCACAAATTGTCGAAGAGGAGGGAAAAAACTTGACAGCGCAGTCGGTTTGGGGGTATTTAAAACCTGTCCAGGTGGGCACCGATCGAATTTCTGATTGTTTGCCCAAACGGCCGGTCAGGCAAAATTTTTTTTCTTTTCTGTCACTATGTTGTAGTTCTGCTTTGTTGCTGAGGTCCCTTTGTTGGTTGTGGTTAGGGCTTATGAAGATGTGGTCTTTGGATAGACAAAAGCATAATCACAATAATAAAAACAAATTGTTTGGCATCAGAATTATGTTGAAGAAGAAATGTATGAGAGATTTGATAGCATTCAACTGATATAAATGTTTCCATATTAATGTAATAGTACACATGCATCATTTTAAGGAAAATTCAAGTTTTAAATTCACAACAAAATCTTTTAAGTGGAATTCGACATTCCAAGTTCACCACGAATAAAATTGAAGTGATCCTCACTTAGGAGTTTTGTGAAAATATTCGCCAATTGATTGTCGGTGTTTATAAATTCAAGAACAATATCTCCTTTTTGAAGATGATCTCTTAAAAACTAGTGTCAAATTTCAGTATGTTTTGTTCATGAGTGTTGAACCGGATTTTTGCTTAAGTTCATGGCACTAGTATTATTACATTTAATAGGGATGTGATCATAATGCAAATCAAAGTACTTGGGCACAACAACTTCTGAAAACTATATATTCAGCTTCGGCTATTGATAAAGCAACATAATTTTGCTTTTTACTGAATCAAGATACTAATGAGTTACCGAGGAAGTGACAAGTGCCACTGGTGCTTTTTCTATCAAGTTTGCACCTGGCAAAGTTGGCATCTGAGTAACCAATTAAATCAAATACAACACCTCTAGGATAAAACAGTCCCAAATTTTGAGTGCCTACAAGATATCTAAAAATTCTTTTAACAGCACTAAGGTGTGATTCCGTAGGATTTGATTGATATCTAGCACACATGCAAACACTAAACATAATATCAGGGTCTACTTGCAGTTAAATACTTAATGGATTCATCCTTGTCTAGCTTAATTGACGTGCTCATAGGTGTTTCGGCTATTTTTGAATCATACATACCAAACTTTTTGAGTAGTTCCTTTGTGTACTTAGCTTGGTTTATGTAAATCCCTTCCTTACATTGTTTGATTTGAAGCCCAAAGAAATAATTTAGCTCCCCCATCATGCTCATCTCAAACTCACTTTGCATACACTTAGCAAATTCTTTACACAAGGTTTCATTAGTAGCACCAAATATAATGCCATCCACATATATTTACACAATAAGTAAATCATCATTTTATGTTTTAACAAAAAGTGTTGTGTCAATCTTTCCTCTAGTAAAACCATTTTCAATAAAAAATTTATTCAAGCGTTCATACCATGCACGAACCATACAAAGTTTTTGAAAGTTTAAATACATGATTTGGAAAAACATGATCTTCAAAACCTAAGGGTTATTTGACATAAAGTTCCTCATCTATGAAACTATTTAGAAAAGCACTTTTTATATCCATTTGATAAAGTTTGAAACCTCTATAACATGCAAATGCAAGTAACATGCGAATGGCTTCCAATCTAGCAAATGGAGCAAAGGTTTCATCGAAATCAATACCTTCTTCTTAATTGTGCCCTTAAGCTACAAGTCTAGCTTTATTTCTAACAATGGTGCCGGATTCATCAAGTTTGTTTCTAAAGATTCATTTTGTGCCAATAATGGAATGATATTTAGGCCTTGGCATTAGATTCCAAACTTTGTTTCTCTCAAATTGGTTGAGCTCTTCATGCATAGCCATCATCCAATGTTCATCGAATTCAGCTTCTTGAAAATTCTTTGGCTCAATCTGTGAAAAAAAAAAGAAGCTAAGTTACAACAAATGTTTCTAAATGAAGAACGAGTAGAAACACCTTTGGTGGGATCACCTAGGATTAAATCCTTAGGGTGATTGTGAAAAAGCTTCTATTTTCTTGGCAAATCATCATTGTTTCCTCCTCCTTCTTAAGGTGGGAGAATAGGTTATTCAACTTCTTTGTTCAACTCACACTGTTGGTCCTCTTCTTTGTAGATACTTGAATCTTCCACATTTGGTTCCCAATCTATATCATCACTGGCAACTTGCTTTTGAGAAGAGATGTTAGTTTCATCAAATATCACAAGTATAGATTCTTCAACAACAAGATTTCTTTTATTAAAAACACGATAAGCTTTGCTAGTTAAGGAATAGCCAAAAAAAATTGCTTCATCAGATTTTGAATCAAATTTACCTAAGTTGTCCTTACCATTATTATGCACATAACATTTACAACAAAAAATATGCAAATGACTAATGTTAGGCTTTCTATCATGCCAAAGTTTATAAGGAGTCTTTTTTAGAATAGGTCTAATCAATGCACGATTTAAAATATAGCATGTGGAGTAAACGGCTGTCCAAAAATATTTAGGAAGATTATTTTCACAAAGCATTGTTCTACTCATTTCTTCTAAAGTTCTATTCTTCCTTTTTGTAGACACCCCATTTTTGACCGACCTTAAGACTCAGACGTCATCGATTGAGCGCTCGGTGATTGTGCATGTTGTGCTCATTTCGAGTTTTCAGAGTTTTCAGCTGAGTGCCATGCCTCAGGGCCTCTGAACTCTTTGTGCTTTGGCTCGGTTTGTGGACCAAGCCTTGTTTCCCTTCCCTAGAAGGAAGAAGGAAGTCTGTAGACCACCTTTTTGTGGTCGTAGACCACTTTTCGTGGATGTAGACCACTTTTTCTTCTTGGAGACTAGTTTCCGGTTTTCGGAGCCTTCGGCCGCACGCCTTGTCTTGGGACCGCTTAACGTTCTCCGTTTGGCCTGGTTTTTAAACCATGCCTTGTTGCCTTGGTCTAAAGGGACACTGTGGACTTGTAGACCACTTTTTGTAGTCGTAGACTACTTTTCCCTCGTAGACCGTTTTTGGTACTCGTAGGCTAGTTTTCGGGGCTTCCGGCTACGCGCCTTGATCCCTGGACCCTTTTGGTTTGGTTTTGGCACAAACCTTGTTTTCCTTGCTTGGAGGGTGGAATGAGGGTTGGAGACCAGTTCTTCCCCTTGGAGACCACTTTTCCTACCTGCCAGCCAGTTTTCTAGTCGACCAACTAGTTTTCTTGGTCTTTGGACCACCAAAAGTGGTCGGCCACCACACCAATGGCTTGCTTTCAGTGTGCAGACCATCTCCCTCCACCTGCCGACCACTTGTCTTCCTAGCAGACCGCTTATGGTGGTCGGCCGACCACTACAAGTAGCTGGCCGACCACTTCAGCTTTCCAGCACCTTTTTGGGGATCTTTTCTTGCCAGCTATAACAGCTGGAGAGCACAAAAACCATCCTCCATGTGTATGGAGGGATGGCTTGAAGGCCTAAGCTTGTTCAGCAAGCTTAAACTTTGGTGCTCTATAAAAAAGAACTTCCCCCCTCATGCCTTAGGTTCAGAAAAATCTTGCTTGAGCTATAAATACACATCTATCTCTATATCTCTCTCTTTGTCTCATTTTTGTGCTTGAAAGTGCATTTTCATCATACTATTGCACACAAACACACACTCAAAAACCACCCTTTTGTTGCTGAGGCCCCTTGAGGTTGGTTTTGGTGTTTTTGGACTGGTTTTGATCCAAAAAAGCTACTGGAGTTGTTGCTCTAAAGTGGTTCTACAAGGGTGAGCTTCTAACCTCTCAATTCCTTGTTTTTTATTAAGCTTTTGGCCCTACTTGCATGCTGTTTTAGGCCTAACTTTCTACTGCAAAAAGTTCTGATTTTGCATGCTTGTAATGTTTGTTTAGGGCCTTGTTGGTGTTGGGGGTGGTCTACCCCCTCTTGTGCCTTGTTCGGCCTTGTTTTTGTGCTATCCTTTTAAGCTATTGGGACCACCTCCTTTTGACCTTCTCAGCACTGAACCTCAGAGAAATTTCAGTGGTGGAAATGGTGTTTTGAGGTCCCAAATAGGATAGGGTCATCCCCTCTCCTTGTATTTTGGTTGCTTGCTTCATTTGCCTCATGTTTGAGCATGTTTGTTAAGCTTATGTTGGCTCCATCTTAGCATGTATTTGGGGTTATTTTGACATGGCATACCACTGTTTTGATTTGGTTTTGTCACCTCATGCATGCTTTATACACTTGTAATGTAAATTTTGCAAACTAGTTTTGTGTACCTCATGAAGTAGCATGTCTTTCTAGCATGTTTTCAGTCCATTTCAGTACGTTTTTGGTGTTTTTTTAACATGCCTTAAATCTATTTTGGCTTGGTTTGATGGCCCCATACATGCTCCTTGCACTTGTAGTGCATTTCCATTCACTAGCCTAATGTGTATCATGCTTTAGACCATCATTCTAGCATGCTTTTGGCTCTACTCTAAAAAGATTTTGTTCATGTTTTAGCATGCTCTAGCTCTGATTTGTGTTGTCTTGGTCATGCATGCCTTGCTTTGCATAGACATAGTGCATTCTAGCCCCCTAGCTTTGTGTATTGAGTCCACTAGCATGCATTGCTTGAGTTATTTTCATGATTTGGCTTCATTTATTATGTGATTTAAGAGCATGTTTGATTGCCATGCCCTCACATTTTTCACTCTTTCAATGCTTTGAAGGGTTGGTACTTTATACCCTAAACATGAGTCATTGTGTATGCCTTCATGCCTAAGCTTGCGAGCTATCATTTCAGTGTATTTTTGGAGTTATTTTGCCATGATATAACTCTAATTATTGTTGGCGAAGCCATCTCATGCTTGGTCTTGGTAGGTGTAGTGTAATCTTCCCGTTTGGCCTTGCATATTCCATACTTCATGCCCTTCATGCTAGCTTGTTTTGGCTTTGCTCCATGCATGTTTTAGCATCATTTTGACATGCTTAGGACTGTTTTGGGTTGCATTGGTCATATGCTTCATGTATTGCATAGCAATAGTGTAAGTGCCTATGCTAGTTTGAGCTTTACGCACCATAGCATGCTTCATTTGTATCATGTACATGATTTGGCATCATTTAACATGGAATTTCAGAGTATATAGGACTGTCATGTTCCCATTTCTTTCACCCTTTGAGTGCCTCTATGGGTCATGCATTGTTGCCTTGTTTATGGCCTAGTGTGTATGCGTGCATACTTAGACATTTGAGCCCCCATCTTAGCATGTTTTGGTCATTGTCTTGACCTATTTGAGCTCTGTCCATGTTTGGTTCATTCATTTGTGTCATGTATTGCATGTCCCTTGTATAGTCCTCTTTGCTAGCTTTTATGCTTTAAGGACCCTAGCATGCTATGCTTGTATTGTTTGAGTGATTTGGCATCATTTCATACGTAATTTGAGAGCTTATAGTGTTGTCACACTTCCATGCTTTTCACTCTTTAAGTGTTCTTGAGAGTTGCACCTTAATGCCTTTATTCTTGAGCCAATGCATGTGTATGCATGTCTTGCCTTTTGGTGCCTTAGTTTTGGTGTTATGGCCACTGATTTGGGCATAATTGAGGTCTGTCTATTTTCAGTTTAAGTCCATTGAGCATGTTGTTCAAATGTTGTTACATTGCATCATGTTTACATGCTTGAGTTGCATTGTGTTTTGCATGCTTGAGTTGCATTATGTTTTGCATTCTTGTTGTTTGCATTGCTGATGCATACTTATGTTGCATTTCATTATGCTTGTATTGTTGTTTGCTTTGTGTTGAAATGCTTATGTTGCCTTGCATTGTGTATGCATGTCTGTGGGAGCTGAATATTACTGGATCAATAGGGACGAATAGACCCGTCCGATCCGAAACGTAACTTCTATTCAGCTTTGATCCTAGTCAACCGAAGAGCCGAATAGAAGTAATCGGCACCCCAGCCAGTAGAGCAAAGGCCGAGTAGAAGTACGTGTAAAGGATCATGGAAGGGCCTGGCCCTAAGGCCCAAAGAGAATACTATAAATATGGGATCATCAGTCAAAGAAAGGTATGTGAGAACTATTACACTTAACTTAAAATGCAAGTAATTCAGAGAGTAGGGACTGACTTGCCCGTCGGATTACTAATTCCAGCACCGCCGACCGGATTGTTAATTCTTTTTCAGGTGACTAGCTGAGGATCGCGAGCGTCCCCCAAGATTAAAAGAGTATTTCCAAACCACTTCTCCATAATTGGCGCCGTCTGTGGGAATACTCAAATACATCCATGGCGGGCGTAACAGAAGACCCTCCGATAGTCACTGATGAAACCACGCAGAGAGACGACCTCACTCCAACAACCATGCTTGGACCGGAGACTATCGCCGCAAGACGCGCTTTGAACTTCGCCTCACCCTCAACTTCAGAGCATGAGACAATGCAGACGATCATAGAACAAGCAAAACAAAATGAAGCTGCAAGAATTACTTTTGATGATTCGGATTTGGCCGGAGTGACACTTTCCCACATCGATCCCTTGGTAATTGAGTTACGCGTAAACCAATTCACAGTTGAGCGCGTACTCATTGACCCGGGGAGCACATCAAAGGTTATGTACTACAAGACATTCACCAAACTCGGCTTCTCTGAATCGAATCTCTCTCCGGCCCCTTATCCACTATTCGGCTTCAACGCCAATCCAGAGTACCCGTTAGGAAAAATCATACTACCCATTCAAGCGGGCTCCCGAACAGTGGATGTGGACTTCTTGGTCGTCAAGCTGCCATCACCGTACAATCTCATCATGGGGCGATCTTGGTTGCATGTTATGCAGGCCGTGCCAAGCACCTATCATCAGCTGCTACGCTTCCCGACAGAACACGGCATTGAGAAAATCCGTGGCTCTCAGAAATCGGCACGAGCATGTTATCTCCTTGCTCAAAAGACACCCAAGGAGTTGCAAGTGAACTCTATTGAGGTAACAGACCGGGAGAGCCTCGATGATGTTGGGCGGCTCCCAAATGAAAAGGCCAAGGATGACCTAGATCGAGTTGAAATCAACGGCAACCCAGTCAGGTTCTTCATGGTCGGCGCCTCCCTCAATCAAGCCGACAGACAATAGCTAATTTCCTTCCTGCTCAGCAACCTTGATATATTTGCGTGGACTCCATATGAGATGCCAGGTGTAGATCCGTCTGTTTCGCAACACCGTTTAAATGTTGACCATAAATGTAAACCGATCATTCAAAAAACCCGACGATCAGCCGCAGAGCACACTGCCGCAGTTGTTGAAGAGGTTGACTGATTGCTTGACACCGGGGCAATCAGGGAAGTGACTTACCCTACATGGCTCTCTAATACTGTGGTTGTAAAGAAGAAAAATGGGACCTGGCGAGGCTGCGTTGATTTCACGAACCTAAACAAAGCCTGCCCCAAAGATTGTTTTCCTCTCCCCAGGATAGACCAACTGGTAGATGCCACAGCACGTCATCAGCATATAAGCTTCCTTGATGCCTATAGAGGCTACCATCAAATTGCCATGCATCCGGAGGACCAAGACAAAACTACATTCCTCACCCCAAGAGGAACCTATTGCTATAAGGTTACGCCTTTTAGGCTGAAGAATGCAGGGGTAACTTACCAGAGACTAGTCACCACCATGTTCAAGGAGCAACTCGGCCACACTATGGAAGTGTACGTTGACGACATGGTGGTCAAATCCAAGGAAAAGTAGAATCATATAACCGATCTGGAGGAGACATTCGGCATTCTACGCAAATATGGAATGAAGCTGAACACTTCCAAATGTGCATTTGAGATCGGCTCTGGCAAATTCTTGGGTTACATTGTCAACCACCGAGGAATCGAAGCCAATCCAAGGCAAATCACAGCAATCCTGGAAGTCGACTCCCCTCGATCGGTCAAGGAGGTTCAGAAGTTAATGGGGATGGCCGCCGCACTTAACAGGTTCGTCAGTCGTTCCACGGACCGCTGTCGACAATTCTTTCATACACTATAGCAGGGCAAGGCTTTTGAATGGTCCGCCGAGTGCGAAACTACTTTCAACGGCCTCGAAACCTACCTACGATCAGTTCCACTCTTGACAACACCTTCGGTAGGTGACCCGCTTATTTTGTATCTGGTAGTTTCTGACCGGGCCGTTAGCGCCGTACTGATAAAGGAAGCGCTGGGGGAGCAGCGGCCAGTATATTATGTGAGCAAGGCAATGGTCGACGCCGAAACACGCTACCTTCCGCTGGAAAAACTCATCCTCGCCCTAATCATGGCGACAAGAAAACTGATGCATTACTTCCAGGGACATAGCATCAGGGTGCTAATAGATTTCCCCCTCCGATCAGTACTATGCAGTGCGGAAGCATCAGGACGCATTTCAAAGTGGGCTCTTGAACTCGGCCAGCACGACATTCAGTTTCTACCTAGAACCTCAATCAATGGACAGGTTTTTGCCGACATTGTGGCCGAATTCACTGGGGGTCTTGCCAACTTCAAATCTGATGACGTTTGACCTAAGCCGAACTGGAGAATTTATGTTGGGGACATTTGGCAGTTGTACTGTGATGGATCATCCAATCAACGAGGCAGCGGAGCTGGAGTAATAATCATGGCTCCCAACGGCGCAAAAATTGAGCAGGCCGTCAAACTCGGCTTCAAAGCATCAAATAACGAGGCCGAATACGAAGCCCTTCTAGCCGGTTTGAAGAATGCACACCTTCTGGGTGCTCAGCGTTTGCTGGTATTTTGTGATTCAAAATTGGTGATCAATCAGCTAAAGGGGGAGTACGCAGCCAAAAATGATCGTATGGTGTCTTACATGAAATCGGCTAGCGCCTTGCTGGCCAAATTTGACCATCATGAATTGAATCAAATAACACGTGACCAGAACACACATGCAGACGCCCTAGCTTGCCCAGCCTCCGTCATTAACTCAGAGATTAAACAGACCATCGAAGTAGGTTTCATCCCGAAGCCGAGCATTGGCCCTTCAGAGGAAATCTAAGTCAATGTCATAGAGTCAGGACCAAGTTGAATGGACCCCATTGCTGCATTCCTGTCTTCCGAACAGCTCCCAGCGGACAAAATAGAAGTGCAAAAGCTACGAAACAAAGCCCTACGATACTACTTGGATCCGCAAGGAAAGCTTTAAAAAAAATCCCTTTCTGGTCCATACCTTGAATGTGCACACCCGGACAAAGTCGAAGAGCTTCTGACTGAAATACATGAAGGCAGTTGTGGTGCCCATTCTGGCGAGTGCTCTTTGGCCCATCGACCTATAACACAGGGGTATTATTGGTCGACAATTAAAGCTGATGCCGAATACTATGTGAAGAAATGTGAACAATGCCAGAAGTTCTCCCCGTTAACCCATCTGCCTGCTGAAGAGTTAAGTTCCATTACCAGCCCCTGGTCGTTCGCCCAGTGGGGACTTGATATCGTAGGACCATTCCCGAGGGCCCCAGGGAACAAGCGATACTTGATCGTCGCGACAGATTACTTCACAAAATGGGTCGAAGCGAAGGCATTAACGCACATTTGAGATGTTGATGTTAAACGCTTTGTATGGAGAAATATCATAACACGATTCAGCATTCCAAGAGCTCTTATTTCAGACAACGGCACCCAATTTGATTGTGGTGTCTACCGAGAGCTGTGCAGCAAATATGGTATCCGGCCTTACTTTTCTACACCGGCTTACCCACAAAGTAATGGTCAAGCCGAAGCCTCTAACAAATCCATCTTGGATGGCATCAAGAAGAGGTTGGAGAAAGCTAAAGGCAAATGGGTCGAAGAATTGGCAAGTGTATTATGGGCTCATCGAACTATGCTGAGGTGACCCACTAGAGAAACGCCGTTTGCTCTATGCTTTGGAACCCAGGCGATCATACCCCTGGAGATCGGCCATCCAACCCTAAAATCTCAAGTTTTTGATATGGGCCGAAACGACATGATGCTGGCTTTGGATTTGATTCTGATCGAAGAATGAAGAGATCGTGCCCTTGCGTCCATGGCGCGGTACCAACAGCAGCTTGCCAAGTCATATAATCAACGTGTTCAGTTGTGCCGCTACACACCAGGAGAGTTGGTCCTGAAGAAAGTACTTCCGGCTGCCAAGAAACCGACGGATGGAAAATTAGGTCCTAACTGGGACAGCCCCTATCAGATTGATTCGATCGCAGGAGTAGGGGCATATTGGCTCAAAGACATGTCCGGAAGGAGCCTGCCACGGCCTTGGAATTCAACGCACTTGCGCAAATTCTATCATTAAACCCGACCTGTGGGGAATGATATTAGTTCTGAATGGCTCACCATGTACATATTCCACTTTTGTAATGCAAAGATTCATGTTTACTCACTGCGAAATCCAGTTCAAAAGTGTTCCAATTAAAGCCTCCGGATTCGGAGCGCCCTTCGTGGATATCACGATTGGCCAAATAAAGTCTCCGGGTTTGGAGCCCCATCGGCGCATGACATCTTTGGGCCGATAAAGCCTCCGGATTCGGAGCGCCCTTCGTGGCTATCACGATTGGCAAAACAAAGAGTCCGAATTTGGAGCCCCATCGGCGCATGACGCCTTTGGGCCGATTAAGCCTCCGGATTCGAAGCGCCCTTCGTAGATACCACGATTGGCCAAATAAATTCTCCGGATTCGGAGCCCTATCGGCGCATGACGTCTTTGGGCCGATAAAGCCTCCGAATTCAGAGCGCCCTTCGTGGATATCACGATTGGCCAAACAAAGACTACGGATTCGGAGCCCCATCAGCGCATGACGCCTTTGGGCCGATAAAGCCTCCGGATTCGGAGCGCCCTTCGTGGAAATCACGATTGGCCAATTAAGCATCTGTATTCGGAGCGCCCTTCGTGGATATCATGATTGGCCAAATAAAGTCTCTGGATTCGGAGCCCCATCGGCGCATGACGCCTTTGGGCCGATAAAACCTCCGGATTCGGAGCGCCCTTCATGGATATCACGATTCGCTAAACAAAGACTCCGGATTCGAAGCCCCATCAGCGCATGACGCCTTTAGGCCGATTAAGCCTCCAGATTCGGAGTGCCCTTCGTAGATATCACGATTGGCCGATTATGCCTTCGAATTCGGAGCGCCCTTCGTGGATATCACGATTGGCCAAATAAAGTCTCCGGATTCGGAGCCCCATCGGCGCATAATGCCTTTGGGCCGATTAGGCCTCCGGATTCGGAGTGCCCTTCGTGGATATCACGATTGGTCAAAGCCTCCAGATTCGGAGCCCCATCGGCGCATGATGCCTTTAGGCCGATAAAGTCTCCGGATTCGGAGAACCCTTCGTGGATATCACGATTGGCCAGGTTCCGGATTCGGAGCCCCATCGGCGCCTGATGCCTTTGGGCCGATTAAAGTATGGCCTTTGTACAGACCGTATAAACAAAGGCTGAAAAATGCAAATATTCAAAATGAGATTGTTCAAGCCGCATAAACATAATCTAAAACGTGCGAACATTCAGAATAAAATGTGTACTAATATAAATAACAAGTACGCTACAAATTGAAAACTAAGCGTTTTATTAAAATCAGCTAATAAATACATAATTTTGCTTTCAATCTACATAAGCATTACAAGGTCTTCTTCTGTTCGACGGCTTCTTCATCATCACTCTTCTCAATTTCAAAACCGGAGAAGGGGAAATCATTCTGTTGGTACAACAGCAACGCAGAATCCAACCCTGCTGCCTGGAGAGCCTCAGCTTGCTGAAGTGCCTTGATCCTGCCGTGCTTAAATCCACGATTTTCACATCGGTAAACTTTTTCGTGAGCTTCTCCTTGGTCTTCTGAATTCCGACCTTTCGGCCGTCATGGAAGCCTTTTTCATAGGTCGCGGCCCTCGCAGTCTCAATCGCGAACATGCTAGCCGTGTTCCGATCGACGATCGCATCACTAATCAGCCTTTGAGTAACCCTCTCTTCCATAACCGAGTTGGGGTGGCTGGCTGATTGAGACTCGGCAGACTTGATTTTCCTTAGCTCACGCTCGGCCTTCTCAGCGCGAGCTTCTAACTTCCGAATGCGTTCATCTCTCTATTCTATATCACGGCGAGCGACGCGGAGACGCATGCCGATTTCATAAGCGGTGTACAGTCCCTTCACCCCCCGTGAATGCCTTCACGAAACACTTCGAAGTCCTGCTGACCTACCATCGACTGCTGAACTTCGGGTGAAAAAATCTATCGAGCGAACTCGACTGCCACATTTGGATCTCGAACGATCGAATCCGCCTCTGTCATTGGTCTATTACCCACGAAGACCGCAAAACTCAATGGGAGAGGAGTCATGTCAGATTCCCTTCCAAGACGGGGTTGAGGAGACTTACGCTGTGGCTGCTTGTCTCTCCTGGGTGACCTACTTTGACGACGAGGAGATTGGTGTCTTTCCCGATCCCTCGAAGGCCTACTTCCCGTGCATGAAGGTTCACCACTTCAACTCATGTCTCCTCCCAGCTTAGCTAGCGTCTCCGCTTCCCCTCTGCTATTAAAGAAAAGTCTATTTGGCATTCGCACTTGTTTAACTTTCCTCTAAGAACTAGACTAAGTTTCTATCAGAGCATCTAAATAGGACCTTCGTTCACGAAGTACACGCCCATTTATTCCTTACAAGGGCAGCTCTGAGGCAATCTTATTAATATCGAAACCTCAACAGCCCGCCGCCGATTGTGTCACATGCCCCAATCGCCCCATCAACCTCTGCTATTCGGCGTTCTATGTTCATGAACCAGCTGGGGCAAGGGCAGATTCATCAATCTAGTCGACTTGAGTGCCCCAGCCGTTCCACGAATCGATTCATCAGTACAATATTCATAAGTTCATTTTATTCGGCGTTCTACATTCATGAACCAGCTGAGGCAAGGGCAGATTCATCAATCTAGTCGGCTCGAGTGCCCCAGCCGTTCCACGAATCGATTCATCAGTACAATATTCATAAGTTCATTTTATTCGGCATTCTACGTTCATAAACCAGCTGGGGCAAGGGCAGATTCATCAATCTAGTTGGCTCAAGTGCCCCAGCCGTTCCACGAATCGATTCATCAGTACAATATTCATAAGTTCATTTTATTCGGCGTTCTACGTTCATGAACCAGCTAAAGGCTGACCTATCAGCACCTCATGAATTCATTTTATTTATGATTAAATCAAATTCATTAATTTAATCGGCTATTAAGTTTGCCGTCTCATGTGGTCGTCACATTTTGTTCTAACTGCTGATTCTTTTAATTATGTACTCATACAGCAAGCAGTACAAGTAATAACTTGAGAACATAGAAAATTTTCATTCATAAATTGGGCGCTAACAGCGGACATTTTACACATGAAAATCCAAAAAAAAATAAAAATCAACTAACAAAGAACATACATTGAAATTAAAAATGCCTAACAAAAATAATTTGATCCCCAAAATCAATCCTCGGGATCAGACTCTAGCGGCTCAACGTCCACTTACTCATATGGAATCAACATGTCCAATGTCACTCCAGCGGCAGCAAGGGCTTTGAGCCAACCATGTTTGAATCCCCGATTCTCGAATTTGGGGACCTCTTCTACATAGTTTTCCAGAGCGGCGCTCTTCCCAGCCTCGAATGCTTCGGCAACCTCGGAGTCGGCTTTTTCTTTCGCCGCCTTCGACTCTGCCAATTCGGCCTCCAGCTTGGTAAGCGCCTCCTTGGCTAACTTGAGCAATTCCTCACTCACGTTTGCCCTCTCCTCGGCGTCCAATCTGAGCTGGTCAATAGTTCGTGCCCTTTCCTTCTCGGCTTCGGCCCGCGCGCTCTCCATTGTGGCTCACATCGCCTCAAACTCGGCCCTGCTCCTCTGACCGTCGACTTCCAACTGCAAACGGCCAATCCTTTCAACGGCATCATGCTGGCGGTGGCCTAATTCAGCGATCCTTCCAACCGTCTGCAAAACAAGTTGGGATCGTCAGATACCAAGAAATACTATATGCAAACAAAACTAAAACAAGGAGTTAGGATGAAGTCACATACCAGGAGGGCTGGCTGGGCAGCTAACGCTATTGCTACCAAATCCGGCTCTGCCCTAAAGGTTTCCTTGTCAGCCAGCAATGAGACCGAGGAAGCCAAGCTTAACGCCACAGCGGGATCCTTCAAAACCGACGCTTCGGAGGAGATCAGCATGTTTTTTATCTTTGGTTGAACAACGAATGGAGCAACCACATCCGACTCCTCCAAACATGGCCGTTTGTCAACAGGGTTCTCCTCAGAGCCGGAATCGCCCTCGGCGGCGCATTTCTTTCCCCGATCCTCTAAAATCGGCCGTTCTTTTGGATCCGGCTGATCGGCTACCTTTTCTGACTCGGCCACGTCAATGTGAGTCGTTTCCACTACAATAATGGGTTCGGAAGATTCAGTCGGGGCAAGTATAGAACGGGTGACCTCCGCTTTCCGTCGGGCGGCCAAGCGTTCGGCATTTCTCTTTTGCGCCATCTGTGTGAGACTTTCCCCAGCCATACCCTCGGAATAAGCACCAGGAAGGTCTCCCAAATTTGTAAAAATATCTTCGAAGAAGTCCCCTCGGCCTGATATGGACAGAGGGTCGGACGAGTTCAGTCCAGCTTTCTCAAAGGTCAAGTTAACAGCTTCGTCAACCTCCGCTGCCAACTGATCCGGGTCCTCAGTGATTGGTTCCGCCGCTTGTTCTTCTAAGTGTTCAGAATCGGATGTTTCTAAACCGATCTGCCCCAAGTTTTTTAAGCTGGGGAAGATGAGAGCTGTAAGATGGTTATCGCCTCGCGCGATCAGAATGTTGTCGACCTTCGAGAATGTAATATAAGTCAGCTCGTACCGCAGGAGAATGTGGGCCGCCCTCCCTTGTTTTTGAAGGTTTGGACGGCCGACGAACTGTAGCGCAGTCTTAATTTCTACGAGCACAATGTCGTCTTCTGAAATTAACACTCTCTTCAAGTCGCTGCCAGCACAAACAAAACGATTAGATGTATAGAGTGCCGAATACAGATACGGAAATAACAGAAACAAAGTTGGTCTAATCAGCCACCTGGTTCGCCTTTTCGCCTTGGCACCGGGTCTAGGCGATCTTCACCCTCGCCAAATTCCCAATTACCGCGGACAACGACCATCACATCATCGACATGCTTGCCAGAGCTGGCAAGCATGGTCACTAAATGATGGTCAGTATCCTTGGCTCTAAGAAAGTAACGTCCTAGCCGGCTAGTGGATTTGGCTAGGACGTAACAGTGCCGAACGGCGGGTATACCTAAGTTAATCCTAATATGCCGATTTCGCTCTACAATTCCCATTATGATACAAAAGAATTTCACGTTGGGCTGGGAAGGGATTAGACCCCAATATCATAAAACGGCTCTCAAGAATGGATGAATTGGAAAACGGACTCCGCCCTCAGAAATGGACAGGAGGGGAAAGACGATTATGCTCTTGTCATCCCTCTCCATGTCAGTGGTGATGTCTGCCAAAAGTGACAGATGGACGTCGTCAGGGATGGAAAAATGGCGACGAAAGTCGAAGCTTCGGTCCGCTGAAAGGAGCTCTTTCAGATGTTTTGCCATCTTGACCAACCCGAGGATTATGGAAAACTAAAAGCAAACAAGGAAGCGGGATCAAAAGTGAGGGAGAAGAAAACTTACAAGAGGCGAAGAGAAAAAACAAGAAACAAGAAGTTGCAGAAGCCGCGAAGTGAAGAAGTTGCAATAGAAGGTGAACCAGATATCTTTCAGTACTTAGAACATACATTCGAAGAGACAATTTCAAATCACATTAAATAGAGGCAGTGTGCGAAGGAACGGGAAAGCGTTACAATGACCAAAAAGCATGTGCACATTCTGACACGCATTGGGAAGAGGATTAACTGCCGAATTTTCGACTTCCCAGGCTAGAAACCAAACACGCCGACTAACTGATGCTAGTGGGGTGTTTGGGGGGCTATTGTGGGAGCCGAATATTACTGGATCAATAGGGACGAATAGACCCGTCCGATCTGGAATGTAACTTCTATTCGGCTTTGATCCTAGTCAACCGAAGAGCCGAATAGAAGTAATTGGCACTCCAGCCAGTAGAGCAAAGGCCCAGTAAAAGTACGAGTAAAGGATCATAGAAGGGCCTGGCCCTAAGGACCAAAGAGAATACTATAAATATAGGATCATCAGTCAGAGAAAGGTATGTGAGAACTATTACACTTAACTTAAAATACAAGTAATTCAGAGAGTAGGGACTGACTTGCCCGTCGGAGTGCTAATTCCGACACCCCCGACCGGATTGTTAATTCTTTTTTAGGTGGCTAGCTGAGGATCACGAGCGTCCCCCAGAATCAAAACAGTATTTCCAAACCACTTCTCCACAATGTCATTAGCATTGGTAGGATAGCATGTTGTTTGCATGCTTGTTATTGCATTGTGTGCATGCCTTTAGCATTGATAGGTTGCTCATATTGCATAGCATGTTGTTTGCATGCATTACATTGTGTTTAGCATGCTTGAGTTGCATTGCATGTGTTTGGATTGGGTGTTTGTCCAAACAGGGGAAACGGGGAACGTTTCATACTTGAAGTGATGAAATGTGCCTCAATTCTCGGTCGCTGACGCTCTTGGTCAAGCATCATAGAGTTTAAGGCATTTATGTGTTATTTGTGCATTTATTTACATTGAATTGTGTATTCTTGGCTTCTCGACCATCATGCATCGAGATGCGTGATTGGTGGCCCGAGGGTCGAGAACCGCACTCTCTTGAGCTCATAAAATGATAGGGAGGGTAGTTGTGCACACATATCTTGCAAATACATTGCCATGCCCCTTCTTGTCCTCTGTTGCAGCAAACTGGAGAAGTGCAACAAAGATAGGTGGTCGGCAGGTGGGTGGCAACACCAATAACTGGTCGGAAGCCCTCCTGAGGGTCCCCAAGGTGAGTTAGAAGCTATTTGGAGCTTGGTGCAAGGTTCTGAGAACAATTGAAAACAGAGGCAAGTTGGGGCATCGCGATGGATTCCCAAACTAGGCAACCGAGCATGCATGTGCTTCTCGCCCCGAGGGCTTATCTTTACTGCTTTTACTTAGCCTCTTTACTTAGCTTCTTTGTTTAGTATGCTAGTGCTTTGGTTTTGTACTTAAGTAGTTAATGCGCTTAACTATTCAATTTGTTCTGTAATAATTAGTTAGTTAGCTTGTTAGTTAATTAGCTTGTTTTGTAATAATTAGTTAGCTTGTTAGTTAATTAGTTTTCTGATGTAATAATTAGTTTAATTAGCTTAGATTAGCTAGTTAGCTTCTTATTTGGACTCTCTCGGACCCTCCGTCGAGAGGGCCAACTGTTGTAATAAGTGTGCGTGTGTGTGATGCATGTCTTCCAACCCCCATTTCTTTTTCCTTTTTACTTACCAGCTTTCAATGGTTAGTTTTAGGGCATGTTTCCATTAGCATACTTATGTTTCGCATGCGTGCACCCATTCATCTGTATTGCATGCACCGGGCTCGGCGCATCATACTAACTGCATTGTATTTGAATACATTTACTTGAATACGTGTTCAACAGCATGTTATCAAGTTGCATTCACATGACATCTTAGAATAGTCGAGCCTATCTTAGTTGCATTTTCGCATGTGTTGCATTGGCCATCTTAACATGAACTAGGATCATACATGATTTCTAACTAGTTCTCTGTTTTGGCTCGGAGTACACTGTGAGTGTTTACGCTTTAGCATACTGCATGAGATGTGTATGTTGCCATGTTAGCATGCTTGCCATGAGGCTAACTGCTTAAGTGATTAACTGTCTGAATGGCTATGGGTAAAGGTTGGATTGCTTGAATTTGAACAATTCATCAAAATCATGTTATTTTTCTAAACCCACTTGAGGGTGGCAAAATCCACGACTTAGCCTACTTGCCAGTAGCAAACTTTCAAAGATGTTTTGTTCCAACATAGGCGATCTAGTTTATACTTGCATGCTGTACGCATCACATAGTAATTCTAGGTTAACAACCGGAATAAGAACACATGTGTTTTCAAAAACAAAATATCATGTTAGTAAAGGCCGATCTTTGATCAGGCGAGCGAGGGTGCTCATTGCATGACCTTCCCCTCTCGTACCCAAGTTCCCAAGCCGAGGCAACTTTGGTGATGACGGGCAC
>NW_021025614.1:895506-983083 GCF_004153795.1 Camellia sinensis | reverse complement strand
ATCTTTGAAAGTTCGTACGTGCTAGGGGACTATAAGCATTTGTAGCACAATCTTGAAAGTCCGTACGGGTTAGGGGACTATAATGCATTTTGATGACATTCTTGGAAAGTCCTTAGTGCTAGGGGACTATAATGCAACTAGTACCCTTGTTTGAGATATCTCCCTTGCCACCGACGACCTTGTGCGGGAGGGTTTGTCTAATCGATTCCGGGTCGATTATTCCCTTGTTTTGTCAGGAATGTCACCCCTTGTATTATATTGATGCTAGTAAGCATCCCTTGAAGCTTTGAAAGACTTGATAGATGAAATTGGTTCATATCTTGATTTTGTACAAGATATGCTATGTATTGTTTTGATAAAGATCTCGAATATTATTCATTTCAACCTTTATTACTAATATCATTCACTAAGTATCCAAGCTCACTCTCTCCTTATATATATGTAGGTGATGAGCAAGAGGGCGCTGCCACCTAAGCCTTGTTTGAAAGATGTTTTGGCTTCATGTTTTGTATCATCTTGAAGATTATGCTTCTTAGCTTTGTAGCTCATTTCTTTTGTGTATGTCGGCTTGAGAAGCCTTTTGATCAAGATGTATTTTATTTTGTATCCAAGTTGTAAAATCATTATAAGCTAAATGCCATTTCATTTGATCTATGCACTGCTCTCATGGACTAATTAGATTTAAATTTATTGCTTCTGCACATGTAAGCCCCATATGTATACTCTGATTGTGTGTGACTTTGTAAGTTGGTCTTTGGTAATCTCGGATTACTGGCCATCATGGCACCATTCTACTAGGGGCGGAATGGGGTCGTGACATAGATGCTACATAGGCTTAACGTCCCCTAGCACGAAAGGACCTTTCAAGAATGTCATCCAAACAAATGTAATACTTGATACAAAACTAAGGGATAATCATTCATACTTGGTCAAATACTTTTCTAAAACAAAACAAATCAAAGCTTTTATCAAAACATTATAACATAGCTTTATTAAAAATACCACTCACATTGCTCTTCGGGTGTAGGGATTAAGGCAAGGATCCCAGACCTACAAATACATGGCAAAGTCTATTGAATGCATTTCAAGAAGACAAGAAGGAATGCTCAAAGATGGCTATGCAATGCATTCTCAAAACAAGCTTTACATGAGTGTAAATGATCTGGCATTTCTTTCCATAACCAAGTCAAGACAAAGGAAACATGTGCTGGGGGTTAAATCACTGCTTTTCATCAAGGGAAAACATGCTGGGAGTTAAATCACTATTTTTTCATCTAGGGAAAACATGCTGGGTACCGACCAAGTCTTGGAATGGATGCACAGAGATGATCTAGGCCAAAATGACCTAACTGGGTGAACTCGGGAGGTCTTGGCCGAGGTTCCACACATCTTGGCATGTGGTCTCCTAGGCTTCAGTGTGCAACTGCCTGTCGAGGTGTTACAAGGTGCCGGTAAAGGTGTACCATGGTCAGCCTAGGTGTGCAGGGGTCGGCCTAGGTGTGCATGCAAGATAAACTAAGTGCAAGTGATCATGCAAGGTAGATCAAGGTGAGATACGATGCTTGGCCTAGGTGTGCGATCTAGGCAAGAGTGGGTTTCAGTGACCACACTTAGGGAAAAGTGAAGTCTGGAAATCTGGGTTTCCTCCCTTTAAGAACATGAAGAACATGAATGGTAAAATCATAAATTTTATTCCAAAATCAGAGATTTCATGAGATGAGTTCAAAAACATGGACCTGGGTACCCATACTTGAAGATTTCATGAAAACAAACACAAAAACATGAGACTTGTTATAAACTTTTGAATCAAAACTTGGTTTTTCTTCAAGAACACATGAACATCACTTTCTCTTTCTAAAACAAACTTTAAATCAATGCATGGCTCATGAATCATGCTAGATCATGCAATGTGATCGGATCAATATAAAGAACAACAAGAGTGGATCAAGAATCTAACCTCAAAACACGAATCTAACGGTTTAACGTGTGAAGATCAAGCTTGGAAATCTGGCTCTCTCTCTAAAAACCTCTTCCTTTTCTTCCTAGAGCTTCTCTCTCTTCAAGGGTAGGATATGACAAAATGATATGGGTTTCTCAGCTAGTACCTGACTTAACTCTCTGCTGGGACACGTGGCAGCGTCTGGTTGAATCTCCTCAAAAAGCTGCCAGAATGAAAAGACAAGAATATGACAAAGTGTGTACAACAAGTAAGATGGGATGGGCACTCTGACAAGGCAATGATCTCGGATCAAGACATAGACTTCGGACAAGAAGGTTTCAATGATCTCGGCTAGGAAGGATAACACTTGACCTAGGTGTGCCACACCTTGGCCTAGATATGCCACACCTCGGCCTAGGTCATACCAGTCTCGGAATAAAAGGTTGCTAGGTTCAAGGATCAAGGATCTAGGACGCCTAGATGATAATATCTCGGCCTAGGTGATACACACCTCGGCCTAGGTGATATACACCTCGGCCTAGATGATGACATCTCGGCCAATACGCCTAGGTGATGGTGGAGGTCAACCAAGGTGGTTCCAAGATGGTCCTAGGTGTTGGTGCTCAATGGCCTAGGTGTGAGAGGTTCAAAGGTGAGACCTAGGCTTGAGACAGAAAGATTAGATGACCTAGGCTCAACACACAAAGTAGGGAACAAAGCATGCATATAACACTTAGGCAAAACATACTAGCACAAAACAAGACAAAGACCTTTACCTAGGCAAAACAAATCAAAGACTAAGGATGCAAACTTAACAAGACAAGATCATGCAAATGCTCATGAACATGACTAAGGCAAAATGAGGGTTGTCACATACATGCTATAGTTTCAAGATAAACATTTATGAAAGTGTAACGCATGTAATATCTTTTGTAATATAGACTCTGATGAATGAAATATAACGTTTCTATTATGTCTATGAATCTTATGAATGGTTGATTTATATAATTTTTTTTGAGGGCGTTACAGAAATGAAAGTTTTAACCAAACACCATTAAATGACTTTTAACACCTATAAAATTTTCTGGTAATTAGTTTTCTATTGACTTTTAAAATGATTATTTTTTTTCTACAAGAAATGTATATACTAAATGTATTTAATTTTTTTTTAGCAAAATAATTTTTGTAAACTACTGTGCTGATTTATCAGTCGATTGGAGGATTTCCTGAATCGGGCATCTCGTAGGTGAGGTTGGTGTAAGAAATGTTTTGCCCAACACTTATTCATTAATTATGGCTCACCCACTCTGCTTGTGATATGTTACCCCTGTAGAAAAGGCCAGGAAAGGTTTGAATGAATGATAAAATGATAAAATTATATGAAAAATATGTAATTTAAGTACGTGTTGGGAAAGTTGATTTATTGACTAAAAAAATAAATTCTTTTTTTTTTTTTTTTGAGCAACAGTAATAAAATAAATGTTGAAATTGTTAAAAAAAAATTTAAGCCTCTTTCAAAATAATATTATTATTTTTTTAAAAGTGTTTTTGTAAAAATACTTTCTATTTTAAAAAAAAAATTATACAAAATACATTTTCTTAATTAATTTTTTTTTGAAAAAAATTCCAACAAAAAGCATGCTTACAAAATACGGTCTGAGAAATTATTTTCTAAGCAACCAAATTATTCAATTGGGAATAAATAAAAACCAAAAGGGTTAATGGCCCCATTTTTAACTCAAACCATTAAATTATATATTTTACAGATATGTCTTATTGTCCTAAAAAGTACAATAAGATCATTGCATGAAAATCATGGAAAAATAATCAGACTCGGAAAATATTATGAAAAGTAAGAAATTATTTCAAGGGACAAAATAAAATTATTTGGATTATGGGGAGACCAAACCAAATTTACTTACACTTTGCAAATCAATATATATAATAAATACTCAAGTGTATGTTGTCGTTTAGTAAATTTTCATAAAATAACTGTGGCTAGCCCACTTAGCATAGAGCACAAAGAAAAAAAAGAGGGAACATAAAAGAAAGAGAGAGAGCTTCAAATTGACGCGTGGGCACCCGCTTTACTTTACATATATTTGGGTTTCACTTTTAATAAATGTATTTTTTGATTTTTTATAAAATATGAGTTGCGTATGAGTTAGTTTTAAAATGATGTAGTAGAAAGGTGATGTGACTTAAATGAAATAATGTGACTTAAATGAAATAATGTGACTTAAATATGATAGTAACTTTTTAATTTTTTTAAGAAATGACAAACAAAACCTTAATATTCGATCAAAAAAAAAACAAAAAAACAAAACCTTAATAAACTCAACATACAAAATTAGACTCTATTTTATGGTATATGTATATTTTAACTCACGTTAACACATGCATCACCAGAACCTAACAAAGTAATTTTTTTCATGTAATGGGTAACATCCAAGCAAAATATACACAGCTTGCAATTAGTTGAAGAAGCAAAGATTTATTTAAATTATGAATTTCTATAGAAATTTTAAAAACAAAAGGGATATGAAGAAAAAAAAATTAATCTATATTTACTCATATTTTTCTCATACTTTTTCTTTCATTTTTCAAATGCGTCGTCAAATCTGTAATCTAAATACAATCTAAAACCTCGTTTGTTTTTAGAGATAGGGTGAATAAGATTGTTAGCGAATGAATGGTTAATGAGGAGATTATTAATGTGTAGATTGTTAGTGAGAAAATTATGTAAAATTGTGTTTGTTTGTTTTGATGATAATTATTAATGTGAGAATTGTTAAATTATTTTTATGTAAAATAAAAAATATATATAAATATATTTTTTTTTATATAAAATAAATTTAAAACAAATATTAAAAAAAATTCAGAAATGTGCAGCCGCACATGGTTAAAATAAAAAATAAAATAAAATAATAACATTATTCGGGTCAATCAGGCAGACATCCGTGCAAACGACCAGACACAAATAATCCCCTAGACTGTTTTTTCAATCTCAACTCTTACCTAACCAAGCTATTCCGACTGCGTAATGGAATTACTAAACCCATTGAAGTATTAATCCCATTGTCCATTTCACAACTAAACAAGCTTGAGTAGGACCCACGTCCATCTTACTCCAATCCGGCTTCTCATACGGAAAACAAACATGTCCTAAATATCTCTTCGAGGAATCTCATATGATCCAAAACATAACATGCTAATTCTGGCATTAGCTTTCACCTATGATCTCTTGAATTGAACTATGAATACTAATTGAATACAACACAATATTTTTTTTTATTTTTTTAAATGTATCGGAGGTTGTTGGTTAGAAAAGAAGTCTTGTTTATGACGAGACTTTAAACTCTTGATTTTTTTAACGGGGCGCAAAAACTCTAACCAACTTTAATAAATCCCAATTGGCCAACCGAACCGAATCAAATACTTGCACATCTAGTATAAGTTTCATGAACAATTCTCTATTCTTAAACATAACAAAAATCGTTTGATTAATGGTTTTTTAAAAATTATATGGGATTTTTATTGATAAATTTTATTTAGAAGTGTTTTAACCCAAGAAATTCATGAAGGAATTTTTTAGCTCATTTAGTCTCATGTATAGTTTTATTCCATAAAGTCCTTTTTTCTTAATTTACACTATTTTCTTGGACACTTATGCCTTTATATTTAATTTTGATACCCTTATAAATATTTTTTGAACGGTTAGTAATTTTATGATGTGAACATTCATATTTTAAAATTCATATTGGTAGGAATGTAACATTGGCCTGTAGGCGGTCCGAAACCCGCCCGCGAGCCAGGGTGGGCCCAGCCGTTGACAATGTGAATATTTACATTGACATGTTAACATTCACATTAATAAAAGTGTAAAATTGGCCCGCGTCCCATGGTGGGGCGAAACCCGCCGGCGGCCCAGGGCGGGCCCGGTCCGGCCCGTTGACAATGTGAATATTCACATTGACATGTTAACATTCACATTGATAAGAGTATAAAATTGGCCCGTGACCCATGGGCGACCAAAAGCCCGCCCGCGGCGGGCCCAACCCGGCCCGACCCGTTAACAATGTGAATATTCACATTGACATGTTAACATTTACATTGATAGGAGTGTAAAATTAACCCGCGCCCCATGCCTGCCCGAAACCCGCCCACAGCCCGTGGGCGGCCCGGGACGGGCCCGGCCCAGCCTGTTAACAATGTGAATATTCACATTGATAAGAGTATAAAATTGGTCAGCGGCCCAGGAGCAGGTCCGACCCGACCCGTTGACAATGTGAATATTCATATTGACATGTTAACATTCACATTGATAAGAGTGTAAAATTGGCCTGCAGCCCGTAGGCGGCCCGAAGCCCGCCAAGCCAGCCCGACCAGTGACATTGTGAATATTCACATTGATATGTTAATATTAACATTGATAGGAGTATAAAATTTGCCCGCGGCCCGAGGTAGACCTGGCCCGGCCCGTTGACAATGTAAATATTCACATTGACATGTTAACATGCACATTGATAGAAATGTAGAATTGGCCCGCGGCCCGTGGCCCATAGGCTGCCCAAAGCCTGGCCTGCCCACGGCCTGGGGCAGGCTCGTTTGGGTCTGGGCCCGAGTCGGTGGGTTGAGCCTTGGGTCGGGCCGATAGGCCTGGGCCTAGCCTCAGGCTTGGGTCGGGCTTGGGCGGGCCTGGCCATTTTTTTTAAATTCTTTTTAATTTTTTCTACCAAAATTTTATTATTTTTCACAAAAAAAGACACTAGGCCTCAGCGCGAGCCGGGCCTCGAACCGAGCCTTTAATAGGCCTTAACCGGGCTAATGGGTCGGGCCGGGCTTCAAAGTGATGGCTCGGGCCCTAGCCTAGGGTCTCGGTCTAGGCTCGAGCCTGGGCCCAACGAGCATTTCCCGGGCCGCGGGCAGGCTTCGAGCAGCCTACGTTCTTTTTGACTATTCCATTAAATCCTATTTGAGGTAAGAAGACCAAAATACCATTTTCATCTACTTATATTCTATTTAGTTCACATTATTTTCTTATGTTTCAATAAGTCCTATGGGAGACATAATTACCAAAATATCCATAATGTGAATGTTCACATCGTCAATGCGAATGTTCATATCATCAATGCGTAGAGGCTCGGGCCAGTCCATATCGAGCTTCGTGGGTGTCCGAAAAAATCTGTGCCGGGCCGAGCTGGGCCGGCCCACGGGCCAAAAAATTAGGCCCAGGCCCTAGCCCTGGCACAAGGGTATTCGGGCTTTAGACGGGTCGATGGATCGAGCCTCGGGCGGGCCGGTGGGCTTGGGCCTAGCCTCAAGCTTAGGTCTGGCTTAGGCGAGCCTGGCCCTTTTTTTTTAATTTTTTCTACTAAAATTTTATTATTTTCTACAAAAAAAGAACATTGGGCCTCGGACCGAGCCTTTAATGGGGCTTAAGCAAGCCAATGGGCCGGGCCGGGCATCAATGTGATGGCCTAGGACCTACCCTAGGGTCTCGGATATGCTCGGGCCCAGACCCAAACAAGCCTGCCCCATGCCGTGGGCGGGCTTCGAGCAGCCTACAGGCCACGGGCCAATTTTACATTCCTATCAATGTGCATGTTAACATGTCAATGTGAATATTCACATTATCAACGGGCCGGTCCAGGCCTACCCTGGGCCGCGGGCAAGTTTCGGGTAGCGGGCAAATTTTACACTCCTATCAATGTTAATGTTAACATGTCAATGTGAATATTCACATTGTCACGGGTCGAGCCAACCCCGCCTCGGGCTGCGGTCGGGTTTCAGGCCGCCCACAGGCTGCAGGCCAATTTTACACTCTTATCAATGTGAATGTTAATATATCAATATGAATATTCACATTGTCAACGGGCCGGGTCGGGCCCGCCCTAGGCCGCTGGCCAATCTTATACTCTTATCAATGTGAATGTTAACATGTCAATGTGAATATTCACATTATCAACAGGCCGAGCTGGGCCGGGCCCGCCCCGAGAAGCCCACGGGCCATGGACGGGTTTCGGATAGCCACGGGGTACAAGCTAATTTTACACTCCTATCAATGTGAATGTTAACATGTCAATGTGAATATTCACATTATCAACGGGCCGGGCCGCTCACGGGCCGTGGGCGGGTTTCGGGCAACCGCGGGACGCGGGCTAATTTTACACTCCTATCAATGTGAATGTTAATATGTCAATGTGAATATTCACATTGTTAACGGACCGGGCTGAGCCCGCCCCGGGCCGCGGGCCAATTTTATACTCTTATCAATGTGAATGTTAACATGTTAATGTGAATATTCACATTGCCAACGGGCCGGACCGGGGCTGTCCCGGGCCGCGCCCATGGGCCGCTGGCGGGTTTTGCGACACCACGGGACGCGAACCAATTTTACACTCCTATTAATGTGAATGTTAACATGTCAATGTGAATATTCACATTGTCAACGGGCAGGGCCCGTCCCAGCCCGATTCGAATTTTTCTGGGCATCCACGAGGATTGACATGGGCCGGGCCCCTACACATTGACGATATGAACATTCACATTGACGGTGTAAATATTCACATTAAGGGTATTTTGGTAATTATGTCACCCATAGGACTTATTGAAACATAAGAAAATAATATAAACTAAATGGAACATAAGTAGATGAAAAGGGTATTTTGGTCTTCTTATCTCAAATAGGACCTAATGGAATAGTCAAAAAGAATATGGGTTGGATGGAATAAACCTCTTAAAAAGTGGATTTATCAGAAAAGCTCCCAAATTATATACACTTTTAAAAAATAAAAAAATAAATAAAAACACTTTAAATTGTAATTTTAACTTGTAAAAAGTATTTTTTGCACAAAAATATAAATATGATATGAAAATTATTTATATTCTCAATATTTATAATTTTTTAATTGAGAAACTCAAAAGTAAAAATGAAATGAAAATTTTAAAATTTGTTTGGTTAAGCTTTTTAAGAATTGTAACAAAAAAAATTTTTTTAAAAAAAAGCTCAGCATTTTTATACGACTCCCAATGATATGAAAAAAATTGATACTCTCAATTTTATTATTTTTAATTGAAAAACTAAAATATAAAAACGAAATGAAAATTTTAAAATTTGTTTGACCGAGCCTTTTAAAAGCTAGTATACCAAAAAAATGAAGGGGAATTTTTTTTTAAAGTATCAGATATTAAGATTTTATAAGATAAATGATATATAATATTTTCATAGTAGTTAAGGTTTCTTAACATTTTTACAGAAAAAATTTGACTCAGACAAATTTTGCTTGACTAAGAGAAATTTCACTCCAACTCTGAGAAATTTCAAACTTTCTCTGCGATCATACTATAGAAATTTTGAAATTTCTCTGAGTAAGGGCCGAAATTTCTCTAAGTCGGGCAAAATTTCTCTGAGTCAAATTTTCTTTGTAAAAATGTTGAGGGACCTTAACTAATAATAAAAAAAAACGTCTTGGACCTCTCATACTACACAAAGTTAGATAGGGATGTTTCATTAATTTTTTCAAAAATAAAATAAAATGCTAATGAATTCAATATGAAAAATTTTAATCAAAAGTCCATCAAATAATTGTGTAGTGTTAAAAGGACAAGTTAGTTTTTGTTTTTCATTTATAAAGTCCTTTAAAATTTAATTGCATTTCATTTTTCACTAGTTCAAATATATATATATATATATAAAAAAAAAAGCATGTTCTTTATTTTTTTTTTTTTTTTTTTTTTTTTTTATTCCTATTTTTTATTTTACCTATCTATACACTCAAAATTATTTGAAGAACCTCCAAAGACTCTTCAAATGTAAGAGCATCAGCATCAGCACTGGTAAATCATTTCTTGGCTAAACTAGCAATATAAATTTCAAAAAAATGATGTCCATCAATCTTGCTGGCAGCTCGTCAAAATTTGTGATTGCTACAGTATCTCGCTACAATAAGTGAGGTATTGTTCATCGCTATTTGTGTGTTACTGGATGTCCGACCAGAAGTCTGACCGGTCAACTGGTTAACGACAATTTTTTTTTTTTTTTTTTACATTTCCTCCAGTTGTATCTTTACAAATGAACATAATAATTGTTTTGTTGGCAGCTCATCAATTTAATATATAAAAAAAAAGAATAACAAATATTTTAATAGGATTGAATTAGAATGGAGAGTTTGGTGCAGTGGGGTGACTAGTTAAAATGGAAAAATAACTTTTTAAGTTATAATTTGATTAAAAATTTGAAAAGATTGGTGTGCATGCTCTAACTAATTTTAAATATTTTTATTAAAATAGCTATTGTAATAGCTAACTATTTTGTGACTAAAATTTGATCATACTAAACTAACTAGGCTTAACTTAGTTGGCCACCATACCTTCCTTAGGGTTTAGTCTCAAGGTGGTCATGGATTCAATTTTTCTTATGGGGGTTGAATTAAGAGAGTGCAAGCACTTATGTGCTTTGCCAAGGGTGGGGAGATTTTCTCCCATAAGTGCTAATTTAACAACTAATAACTAACATTTACCGATCAAAAAAAAAAAAAAAATTGATCATAGTAGCTATTATAGCTAACAGGCCTTATTTAAAAAGTCTTTTAGAGATGCTTAGCATCAATATCAAACTAGTTAAAATTTTGTCATATTTTAATTTAAAAATTACTTTTTCTATTTTGATCTTATAGCTTTTTAAAATACATTTTTCAACAAACTCTATATTATTTCTCTATACTAGTTAAATATTATTTTATTCATATTAATTTAGAATTATTTTTTTATAAACTCAACACAATTGATTCCAAAATGTAAAAAGTAATACTTTTTTATTGTTTGACTAGGATAAACTACTAAGTGCATTTGTTGAGCCAAAACTATCAAAACTAAAATGGTTAACTTAATAACTAGTTTGATAGAGGTGAAATTTAGTGATTTATTTACTATTTTAATTAAAAAATAAAAATAACTAATATGTTGATGCTCTAAGGATATGAAAAGGGTAGTTCTATATGTATCCCAAAAAATAGGTTGGACACTCCAATTATCCCCCCCCCAAAAAAAAAAAATACCATTCAACCCATTAATCAAATTATTAAAACAACCCAACTCTACCCTTAAAAGCCTATCCAGCACCGGCAACCCTTCGGTCATCTCCTTCCAACTCCAATAGCCCCTACGACTATCCTTTCTCAACTCTGGCCAGTAGTTTGCAGCTCCCTCTTTGCATTGCCTCAACCTCTTACACTGCCCTTCATGTCGTCGTCTCACATCCTCTAATTCATGTCACCATCCCTTTCTTTTTTTTCTTGTTCTTCTCGTTGCCTTTCATCATAACAAGCCTTATTTAAAAAATTCTTTGGAGATGCTCTAAAATAAATAAATAATAATAAATAAAAAAAACTAGTTCTAAATGCACCCTAAAAAATAGGTTGCATACCTATTGGCTTTTTGGCTTTTCGAAGGGTATTTTTGTAAATGTGAGCGTGCCAGCAAGGATCAATCAGTCCTTACAGAAATTGTGATTGCCAACCAATTATCAGACGATTGTGTTTTAGTTCTTTTCAGCCTCAATGAAGAGGACTTTTACTGGTGGCTTGACTTAGGAGAAATTAAGAGAAATAACAGTAATATGAAGAACAATTGAAGTATTTCATAAAAATGAACACTTACAACGGTCCGAACTCAGCCTCGGAGAGGTTTACAACAGCAATCTACTTGAATCTACTTAAAGCTACTCCCATGAATCGAAGTGCAGTGCTGGTATTTAAAGTGCAGGTATTTAAAGAACAGGTATTTAAAGACTGGAAATGTAAAAGACTGGAAAAGAAAATATATGAAGTAAAATGACTGGTTTGTATGATCTGAGTCCGTCCTCTTTTTTAACAAATCTTGTAAAATTTTATCCATTTATATATTTTGTATTTGTAGGAGAACTAATATGTATAGTAAATATTTTCATTTCCTTGATTTTGTTTTTTAATGAAGAGCTAGCAGATCTACAATCATCACAGATCTTATATGGAACACTGTTTGGAGGAAATTCAATCATGCTATTAAACTTTAATTTCCTCCCAAAACAACCTATAAATTTGTGAGGAAATTAAAGTTTAATAGCATGATTGAATTTCCTCCTAAGTACTGAGGCATTTTGGCCTGCTATAGGCCTTGAAATGGGTTCATACCAAGACTGAGGTGATGGTCTTTCAAAGTTTTGGGTACTAGTTTGACCATTAGAATGTCCATTAACTTGCATAGGCTGTTTATCTCTAGCCAATCTTTGCTGAGGGACATTTAAAACCTCCTCCGTGTGTCTTGTGTTTGTTGGTTGGTGATTATTCATTCGATCCAAGAAGGATGTTGCCCATTTTTCCATTGTGTTCATTAGTTGTTGTCCCATAGCATCTACTAAGCCATCCCATGGATTTGTTGGCTGAGTAGATGGAATGGTGGATGGTCCAATTCCTTGGTTTCGTCCAATACTACGAGCATATGGTTCTTGTCCAGAAGTACTGGTCTGTTCGACCAAAGGTTCTGATAACATGGGAGTTTCCACAGGATGTGTTACCACATTATCCTCTGGATTAGGTATTTCTACCTCTCCTTCTACGCCTTCCTCCAAGCGTTCATTTTCTCCTTGTCGTCTTCTTCTAGCCATTTTTAATTAAGTCCCACTGGGCGTGCCAAAAATATATGTTGCCTTTTTGGCTTTTCGAAGGGTATTTTTGTAAATGTGAGCGTGCCAGCAAGGATCAATCAGTCCTTACAGAAATTGTGATTGCCAACCAATTACCAGACGATTGTGTTTTAGTTCTTTCAGCCTCAATGAAAAGGACTTTTACTGGTGGCTTGATTTAGGAGAAATTAAAAGAAATAACAATTAATATGAAGAACAATGGAAGTATTTCATAAAAATGAAAAACTTACAATAGTCCAAACTCAGCCTCGAAGAAGTTTCCAGCAACAGTCCACTTGAATCTACTTGAGACTACTCCTATGAATTGAAGTGCAGTGCAGATATGTAAAGTGCAGGTATTGAAAGTACAGGAATGTAAAACTGGAAAGTAAAATATGAAATAAAGACTGGTGTGTATGATCTGAGTTTCGTTCTTTTTCCTGGGGGTCTCTCTGCTATTTATACTTGTCAAAGATGACCTTCGAACTGCTCTTCGAACCGTCGAACTGCTCCTCCATGATCGCTGATCATGTTGCCTTAGAAGTAGCTCCATTATGCCACCATTTGCAGTTAGGCTTCCCTCCTGTATTTGAATTTGAATATGAGTAACCGTTGAAGCCACGTCACCTTGCGTTTCTTTTTCTTTTTTTTCTTGTTCTTCTCGTTGCCTTTCATCATAACAAGCCTTATTTAAAAAATTCTTTGGAGATGCTCTAAAATAAATAAATAAATAATAATAATAATAAAACTAGTTCTAAATGCACCCTAAAAAATAGGTTGCATACCCCAATTAGAGGAAAAACAAAAATAAAAATAAAATTAATACCATTCTATCCATTAATAAAATTATTAAAACAACCCAACTCTAACCCTAAACCCTTTCTACCACCTGTAACCTTTCGGTCATCCCCTTTCAACTCGAACAACCCTACGACCATCCTTTCTCAACTCTGGCAAATGGTTCATAGCTTCCTCTCTGCATCGCTTCAACCTTTTCCACTACCCTTCATGTCGTTGTCGCCTGTCCTCTACTTCTCGTCAACATCTCTCTTCATCTTCTTCCAGTTCTTTCCATCGCCTTTCATCATCGCCACCGTCTTTTTCTTCTAATCTAGATATACTTAAACAATATAATGTTTATGAAAAACGTACAAATCACCAAATACAAAAAAATATAAAAATTTAGTATATTTTTGTCTTTTGTTGTATTTAATGAATTTTTTAAAGAATTTTATATAAATTTTATACTTTTAAGTATATTAAAATTAAATAAATCTGAAAAGTGAGAAAAAAGTTAATGTATTACAAAAATAAAAAATTAAAATTAAAAACTTAAAATTATTTTTAAAAATTCCAAACTATCCGGATCCATAGGTTGGGGGAATGATGGGATGGATGGTGCCTTCAATTATTAACCAACCAAACTGAGGAAAAAAGCTGCGCAGAAATAGGCAAAAAGGAGCAAAAGTAGTTGCAAGTAGTACAAATAGGATCAGGATCATGTTCTGACTAAGTTGTTATGGTGTTTTGTTGGTGGATGATGATGCTAATAATTTGAATAGTAGAATTTGTTAAATAAATTATTAATATAAAAAATTAAATTGATATAAATTATTAATATAAAAATTAAATTGATTAGATATTTATAATTTTATAATAAAAGTATATTTATTTTTTTAAGAAATAAACAGTGATATAATTTAAATAGTTTGTTTAAACAAAAAAATAAAATCATATGACTGCTAATTTTCAATTAACCTAATTTATTTACATAAATGGCATATTTGACAAACATTAGATTTATAATTCACATAAATGATATATTGACGAACATTACATTTATTATCTGTACTTGATAAAATAACACAACCACCTACTGGCCACAGCATGATCCAGTAGGAGGCAGAAGAGAACCAATAATAATGGTACGAAATGACACTTGTCAATTGAGGGAGTTGATAAATCAGGGAAAAATTAAGAATCCAGATCTAATTTTCCCATAATTAATTTGTGTAGTAAAGATTAATTTATTGAAATGTAAATTCTTTTTTTTGAGGACTGAAATGTAAATTCTATGAATAAGATAGATTATAATTATTGATTGTCATTTATGAATAAATTCTAAATAAAAATTTATAAATTTGTAATCCTTTTCAATAAACAAAGAGTCGTGCTACCGACCCCCAGTGGGACGACCCCCATTAGTAATTCCCAGTGAAGTATCGTCTTCCCATTGGCTGAAAAAAAAAATAATAATAATAATCACTATGCTTGGTTGTGGTTTTTCAAAAACACTTTTCAGAAAATTCTACTTTCTTATTTTTCGTGTTTCTTTGTTTTTACTGAATTTTTTTAATATTTTAAGCAATTTTTTTTACTTTTTAGACATACCTAACATAAATATACTTAAAAAGTAAAAAAATTGTGAAAAAAACCTTTTAAAAATTCTCTAAATACCAAAAATATAAAAAAAGATTACTAGAATTCAGTATATTTTTTATATTTTTATGTATTTATTAAAATTTTAAAATATTTTTTCACAAATTTTTTACTTTTTAAATCCATCTAAGTAAGGTGCATCTAAAAAAGTAAAAAAAAAATTAAAAATTTTAAAAATATTCACTAAAAATAAAAAAATATGAAAACAAAAAAATTAAATTTTCAAAAAACTTAATTTAAAAAATTTAAACCAAACACAATAAATAAATTTTTTTTTTTTCTACTAATCACATGCAACTCCCAGTACCCCACGGAGGCTTTTTTCATAAACAAATAACCCACCTCTACTCTATTCTACTCTTACTTTACAAACACATGACAAAAATTCTCTGACATTAGATTAGAGAATGTGTGTATGGAATCAAGCTCTTCCTCACAAAAACCAAAGAAGTTATTTCGTGGTTATCGAGAAGGCCACATGATTTTTCCAAGGTTATTTTGATTTTTTTGAAAAGTCAAGTTTGGGATTTTTTTTTATTATTATTATTTTAATCACAAAAAATAAAATAAATTTTTTAATTTAATAAGATAAAATATTACATCAAACTTAATCATTATATTTTTTTTTTCATAAAAGGTTAAAAAAATCAAAAGCACTTTCTAAACGAAACTTTTTAACCCTAAATTAAAATAGTTAAAAAATTTAAAAAGTCAAAAAACCAAATCCACTTCTCAAACCAACCTTTGATTGGTGAAGAATGTTGGTTTTATAATAGAAAACAATAAAGAGTATGGTATATGGGGTTTAATGAGGAATATAAACACATGACAATCTAGGAGTATGAAATAATTTTTTCCAAAAGAACCTTCAACCTACTATGGTTCATCATCATCCACCCTTCCATCTTTTCAGTGATTATGAAGTAATTTTGGAATAATACTTTATATCACTTAACATATGATATTTTATCATGTTATTTTCCATAAACTAAATAAAAAATATTAAAAAGTATTAGATCTCGCTATATTAACTCATAAAAATTAAATTGGAAATGGCACATAAATTTATTTCAAAAACACTAAGTAACTTTCGTCAATGTTTTCTTTTTGGTCATGCCCAAAGTTCCTTTATTTCATTTGACAACATTTTTTTTTTTTGGGAGGGACCAGAGGGGCAAAACAATCCCCCCCTCCAAAAAAATAAATAATAATAATAAAAAAAAAAACCTAAGAAGAAGATGTTGGAAGGGAACCAATTCCCTGAACAATCTTAGCATCCGTTTGGGAAGTGGGTTGCTTTTTGATTTTTTGATCTTTTTGATTATTTTAACCTGGACTAACAAGCTTAGTTTGGGAAGGGCTTTTTGGCTTTTGGGATTTTTTATTTTTTTTGTGAGAGAAGAGTATAATGATTATGGGTTAAATGTGATGTTTGTTTGTTGTGGCTAAAATAGTCTATTTTGTCTTTTGTGGCTAAAATAACCCCAAATCTTCTTGCCAAACAGAACTGCATAGATAGAAGAGGCACATGGAGCAGCTATCACCAAACCTTTAGCACTAAATATTCATTTTCTCTCAAAATATTAGTCTCTTATTCTATTTTTTATTATCTTAAAAATTAGTTTATTTTAAAAAATTAAGGACTAAAATAATATTAATTTCCTATTTTGTCATTTTTTTAAAATTCATTAACAATACAAACAGTATAATTATAACAATTGATATTTCCTAAAAAATATATTATCAAAAGATAATTTTAAAAAATTAATTTTTTGAAAGCGTAATAATTATACTGCAAAAAAACAAGTTAAATTCTAAAAAAAAAAAATTTATTATTTTAAAACGAGAGGAGTAATTTTTAAAAGAGTTGGATTTGATTGGGCTGTTATGGTATCATGTCAGCTTCTTTATAGGCCATTGTTTAGTGTGGCCTATTCTACCTTATCATGTCAACCAAAAACACACTAGAAGTGAATTATTTGACAATGCGTGATAGTTGTAGATTATTAACTTGAAAGAATTAAAATAAATTATAAATTTATTTGATTTAGCTTGTAACAGTACGTAGGGTTATAAAAATGACCTGTAGTTTATAAGCGGCTTAAAACCTGTTTGCAATCTGAAGTGGACCAGGCCTTATTAGGCCCAGGCCTAAGCATAGCCTGGGACCCTAGAACTGGGCCTAAGCCTGGGCTGTCAATTTGAGGCTTGGCCTGGCCTGGCTCAGCCCATAGGCCCAATTTCTCTCAAGGCCCACTCAACTTGGCCAGAGGCCTGACACGCCCACGGCCTAATGCTATTTTTAGTGAAAAAGAATAAAATTTTAGTGAAAAAAAAAAATATTCAGGCTCACCCTGACCAAGCCCAAGCTTGAGCCAAGGCCTAGGCCCGCCTAAAACCTGAATATCCTTTAGGCCTAGGCCTAGGCTTAATTTTCTGGCCCGTGGTCTGATCCAATTCGAATTTTTCCGAGAGCCCGAGTGGCCTGAGATGGGCCGGCCCGGACCTAATTTACACCCCTATATGTATGATAAAAAAATTAAAAAAAAATTATTTGATTAAATAAATTTTCACATTTGCATATATCTAGATTATCTTTAAAAGTCTTTTCACTCCAATAATTAAGACAATACTTATTTATGATTTCAAATAAAATAAAATAAAAATTATAAATTGTAACTTAAGAACAAAACAATCTTACTTGTTTATCAAATAAGTTCAAAAATTAAATGAGTTGTGATTCAAAATTACAATCGAACACCACTAGACAACCTTTTTAAACAAAGAAGATAAATAAGTTCATTTATAAATATTATCAAACGTAATTATTGTGTTTTTATTTTTATTTATGTTTTGTTTTCTGTTTTTTATTTTAAAAAGATATATTAAAAAAAATAAGTTATATGGATTGAAAAGTGTTGTCGAAGCCCGTGGGCGGCCTCGCTAGTCTCATTTAAATAATTTGAATTGTATATTTTATAAGGCCCTTCGTATATATTATCGCTAAATACATAAATGGATTCAACAATCGTAACATTTTTATTTTATCGCATTTGTTACTAAAAAAAATAGATAATCCATTTTCAAATGCACACTTATGGTCTATTATTGTGAGACAAATTTAATAAATTAAGGGGTGGTTTTGAGATGATCTAAATAAGTGTACTTTTTGACTTTTTGTGAAATATGGGTTAGGTTTGAAGTGATGTGATAGAACGTGATGTAACTTAAATAAAATGATGTAACTTAAATAGGATAATAACTTTTTGACTTTTTTAGAGTACCCTACACAAGGCCTAAGTAGGCTACGAGTATTGGACTGACTTAATTTTTTATGAATGATATAAATAAAAAAAATTTATAAAATAAATTGTTCAAATTATCAAAATAGACTCATAATTGATTGCACAGGCCAAACAAAGACACTCTAATCTAGATCTAGGACTAAAGACAATATATTCTCTTAAAAAAAATATTGAAAACACCTAATCATTTTTCGTATTCTTTTCATTTGTTTGAAAATCGTCCTCAAAAAATAATTTTTTGGTATTTTCTCAAAAGTAGATTGTTTTTAGGTCAAGTTTGACAAGTTAAAAAAAAGTCAAAAAGTTACTCAAAAAGTTAAAAAATTATCACTATTAATCAAAAGTCAAAAAGTACGGCTGCACAATTCTCAATTCTAATTTTTTCTTACACACTAATTTATACAATTTTTTAATACACATTTTTTCATAAAAAGTAAAAAAATTAACCCAAACAACCATATTTTTTTTTCTTAACTTTTTAGTCCAAAAAATTAAAAAAATATACTTATTTAAGATATCCCAAACAACCCGTAAATTTTCTCAAAATCAATGTTATAAAATGGTTTGTCAAATTAATTTTTTTTTCTATTTTTTTTTATTTCTATTTCTCTAACAAAAGTTAAACAGAAATAAAAAAGACAACCACATATAAAAGTACTTGACATTATTTGAGGCTAATTATAAAATGTCATATCAACATCAAAACATTGGCCATAATAATCATTACTAAACTAAAATATCCTTGAGTCAAAACATTGACCATAATGATGATTACCAAACCAACATTGACCTCGTTGTACTGTTATGGGAAGTTAGCAAAAAAAAATTAATTTTTAGCTTTTTTTTAAGTAAAAAAAGCTAGATTTTTGGGTAATGACTAGGGTAAAAAAGTTAGTTTTTTTGGCTAAAAAATTTAAAAACTAGCTTTTTGCTAGTTTGCCAAAGCAAGCCAATGTTTCTCTCCGATCTATTTTGGGGCGTTTTCGAAAAAAACTAAAAAAAAATTAAGCTCATTTTGGTAAGATTTTTTAAATATGATTTGAGAGTATGAGTTGTATTTTGAGTTTGTGTGTTTTGAAATTATGATTTGAGTGTGAAAAATTTATTTAATTATGCTTTTTGAATAGAGTGTTGTATTGAGTTTTGAATTGAGTATGAAATTGAGTTTTGAAAGTTTGATTTGACATGTGAAGTAAGAAAATTTGTTTCGTTATGAGTTTTGAAAAGAGTTTTCAAAACTTAATTCAAATTGTTATAACTCATAACAAAACACACTACTTTCACATTATTAAAAATTCTGATCAACACTCATAAATCAAACTCTTTTTAAAATTCAATTAAAATAATTTATTATTAACAGAAAATAACATTAATCAATTTTTAATTGAAAATACTACAAAGGAAATATTTTTTTTTTCAAAATAAACATTCAAAAAATTTAAATCATAAATATTTAAATAATTTAAATAATCTAAAAAATTTAATAAGTAATAAATTAAAATAAATATTCAAAAAATTAAACTCTTAAAATTTTAAATAATTTAAATATTCAAAAAATTTAAATAATTTACAATTTTAATATTTGAAGTTTAAAAATAACTCTACACTCAAATCGTAACCAAACACATAAAACAAAACTCAATTAAGAAATTATTTTTAAAACTCATAACCAAACACATAACTCTTTCAGGTGACGAGGTTTAGCGGGATCAAGATGGAAAATGAATCGCTATGTTATTTTGTTTTTTTTTCTGTCTTCTATTATTAAACTCTTGTAATACTATGAAGCACCAATGACTATGTTTATTACCTTCAAAATAAACAGTTGATACCCAGTTACTTATCCTAATTTATTTAAATTATCCGTTTGCGTTGTAAAATTTTCCGAATTTCCTTATTGTATTTCATTTATCTTGTTACGACATTAAACCCTTGGAGTACCGGGTTTGGGTCGTGACAGAAATTATGATTTGAGTATAAAAAATTTGTTCGGTTATGATTTTTGAAAAATAATGATTATGTTTCGAATTGAATTTTGAGAAATGGGTGTATAATTATGACTTGAAAATTCAAAACAAACACTACATTTAAATCAATGGGTGAAACTATAATTTGAAAGGCTTACCAAACGGAGCCTTAGTTTTTTAGTGTTTTTAATTTTTTTTACCTAAAAAATCATAAAAAGTTCGTTTTTTTCTACACAAAAAAGTCACAAAAAATTAAAAAGTCAAAAAATTAACGTTTTACCAACTTCTTAAAACATATAAATTAGATAATGTTAGGTTTGTGGGCTCAATATGAACCTCATTGTAATGATTCGAACTATTTAATGTATAGAGTTTGTCGAACATATTATATTTTTATCAATGATAAATATAATTTTAAAAATAAGTTATTAATAAAAATGTATTCTAATAAAATATTTATTTATATCTAATCAATAAAATTTTTTTTATAAAAATAAAATACTCAAAAAACTTTATTTTAAAACATTTGAATTATTAAAATGTGACCGTGACCCACGGCCTAACAGGAAGCCTTGCCCTCCTAAAAATTAACATTGACGATACTGATCATTACCAAACTAAAATTTACCTAAGTTAGACATGTAGGTTGTGTCTTTGCTTTTATTGTTTGTTTGTTTTTTTATTTTATTTATTTATTTATTTATTTTTCCTTTTTTTGAATAAGGAATACATATATGAGGTTTTTTTTTTAAGCTCCCTAATAATAACAATTTTCTGCATAAAGGACATTAAAAAATGTAATACTGTCTCAGGTCCCTAACCAAAATACCCGCGCATTTTATCAATTTCTTGGACCAAAACACCCTACGTCTGTTCATCTTCAGATGAGTAGATTTTTTTGCTATTATTTTCATAGTATTTTTATTTTTGTGTCAAATTCATTTTCAAATGTTTTTTTTTTTTGTTGGTATTTTCTAAAATTTAGCTTGTTTGAACAAATAATAATAATAATAATAATAATAATAATAATAATAAATTATGAAAAATGCATGTTATGCAGATTTGCTATAAATTATTGTTTCACTAGTGTGCAGTATTTGCTATCCCAAAATAGCATCAGTTCATCAATAATGTCATATTTTTTGTGTACTTTTTTTTACTTATGAAATTATGGTTTTTGAGATAAAAATTTAGAGACAAAATCAATTTTTAGAAGCGAAAAATTTTTTGTTTACAAAAATGTCTCTATTTTATGTTTAGCAATGAAATAAGATATTTAGTAATGAATTACTAAATAATTTTATTCCAAAAAATACGTTTATTATTGATATTTTTAAAATTTTGTCACTAATAATTATTTTTTTGACTTGTCGATACGATCTTTTAGCAACTATTATTGCAACAACAAGAATTGGTAAATTAAACTACAATTATAATGTCATATATGTAAATTTTATTAAAAAATTTCACTAATCAAAGATGTAGTATAAAATTACACAAGAAAAAACATAGGGGTGGTTTGAGATATCCTAAATAAGTGTACTTTTTGACTTTTTATAAAAAGATGTGTAGAAAAGTAGAGAAAATAAGTTGATTGATGTGACCCAAAAAAATAAAAAGATAAAAAGATAGGCTAAAATAAGTTATGCCAAACCACCCTATTTTAACAGCATATTTGTTGGGTGTGTATTTTATATGTTGGAAGCCAAGGCTTGGCTTTTTTTGGATTAAAATTCACAAAATGACAGAATAAGCTAAAATAGTCAATAAGACAAAATATCATATTAAACTTATAATTATTTCACTTTTTCTCTCACAAATATCACATCCAACTACAAAAAATTCAATTCTTTTTCCAAACACAAATATTTTAACTTTCTAAAATAGCCAAAAATTAAAATAGCCTACTAAAATAGTCAACTTCCCAAACAAGTATGCCATATTAGTTTAGAATTGGTATATTTAAATATCCCATCACTGAAGTTGCTCTTAAGGACTTTGGGAGGCATTATTTGAGTAAAATATGATTGAGAGTTTTAATAAAGAAGTTCTAATTGGAATAGATCTCATTGTGATGTGATAATTTGATATTATATATATATATATATATTTTATTTTCAGACATACAATTAAAATTTAGGCTAAGTTTGGGAAGTCCCAAATAAGCCAAAAAGCCAAAAAGTTACTCAAAAAGCTAAAAAGTTAACACTATTCACCAAAAGTCAACAATTACGGCTGCACAACTCCAGTAGAGGAAGGCTTAAAGTGATCCAGAGAAATTTGAATTTTCTCTGGGTTGAATCCAGAGAAATTCCTTGGAAGTCCAGAATTTCTTTGCTTCCAACTGATGATGGGTTGCTTTCCTTCCAACTGTCAAAATTGAACTCCTTTCTGTGCATTTGGGGCTTCTTATTGAAGCTTCTTGTATTTTTGTTTTTGTAAATTTCTCTGGCTTGCTACATTTGTGTTTCTCTATTGTGTAATTTTATCTGGCATGTTTATATTTCTTCATTATTTTCTCAAGCAAATTATCTGCGGCTTACTACTCTATTGGTGTGGCTAATTTTCTCTGGCATTTATAATTTTCTCTGGCAAATTACTTTTCTTACTTGTCTGTCTAATTTTCTCTGGCAGCATTTATAATTTTCTCTGGTCACATTATGTTTATGTCTTGTGTCTAATTTTCTCTGGCATATTTATTTTGTTCAATGCTCCATTTCCTCAAAATTTCTCTGTTGTGTAATTTTCTCTGTCATGTTTATGTTGCTACCTTGTAATTTTCTCTGTTGTGTAATCATTGCTACCTTGTAATTTTTTCTGGGATTTAATGTTTATGTTTTCATTCTATAGAAATGGCAAAGCGTAGAAGCAGCACAACCCTAGAAACCCCGAAAAAGAAACCAAAAGTCTCTGTGTCTGCGTCTTATGATCTTAGATCAAAACACAGTAGCAGCACCAGAACACCACAAAAAAAAAACAAGTCCAAGTTGAAGAAGCAATAAGCATCAAGATCAAGACACCAACTTCAAGGGTGATTTTCACTCAACTACAAGCTTAACATTTTCTCTGTCATTTTCATTGGATTATAATAACAAACCTACGATTTTCTCTATACTACAAAGAAAAGTCCAGAAACATGAATAGTGCAAAAAAAAAAAAAATGAAAAGTGCAAAGAAAACATATTAGAAAACTTTGAAAAGTGCAAACATATAAAAACACATAAAAACATAACATATAAGTCCAGAGAAATTTGTAATACTTATCATTTGTAACACAATCATATGATTTTCTCTGGACTACAAAGAAAAGTCCAGAGAAATTTGTGAACTTATATTCACTTTCAATATAACAAAAACAAAAACACATTAACATCAAGAGACAAAAAATATATTAAACACAAGTACATAAAAAAATCACAGAGAAGATCTGTTATGTTCACAAAACATTCAATTCAAAAAATTAAAAAAAAAAAACAAAACACTTACTACTCTATTGCTACGTCTGTAAATTTCTCTACCTACTTACAATTTTCTCTGTGATTTTCACTGCACTACAAGCTTACAATTTTCTCTGTGATTTGAGTTCAATTATAGTAACAAACCTGCAATTTTCTCTGCACTACACAAAAAATGCAAAGTGAACAAAAAATAGAGCACAAAAACGCAGAAAAACAGAGCACCAAAAAGCAACTCATAACCATGTTGAGAGAGAATGAAAAAGCAACTCCAAAAATCAAAATCAACTCCATCGAAAATTCATCAATAACAGATAATGAAAAATTAACTTCAAAAATCAAAAACAACACTGAGTTCGTCTCTCTCACATTGATCAAAACTAAAAACAAAAACCTAATTCAACACCTACACGATCAAATCAAATCAAAAAATGAAAACTTATCTAATTCAACTCCACATGAAATCAAATCAAACACAATGAACCAGATTTCAACTCCTACACGATCAATCAACACCTACAAACAACGAACATGATTTCAACTCGTACAGGATTTCAACACCTACAAAACCCTAGAAAATCTCCACAAAAATCTGAATCGTCAAGTTCATCCTCACGTAATCTCCCCCAAAATATCAATATGATCTTTAGCTGCCAAATTGAAAACAACGTATATTATAAACAAGGGTAAGACAGGTATTTTACACTCTAAAATAACATTGAGGGACCTTAGGCTACAAAAGAACACATTGTGGACCTAATCCATTACTAAAAGTTGGATAGGGACCTTAAACCGATTTTCCCGTTAAAAAATGCCTATTATTTTCATAGTATTTTTATTTTTGTGTCAAATTCATTTTCAAATGTTTTTTTTTTTTGTTGGTATTTTCTAAAATTTAGCTTGTTTGAACAAATAATAATAATAATAATAATAATAATAAATTATGAAAAATGCATGTTATACATATTTGCTATAAATTATTGTTTCACTAGTGTGCAGTATTTGCTATCCCAAAATAGCATCAGTTCATCAATAATGTCATATTTTTTGTGTACTTTTTTTTACTTATGAAATTATGGTTTTTGAGATAAAAATTTAGAGACAAAATCAATTTTTAGAAGCGAAAAATTTTTTGTTTACAAAAATGTCTCTATTTTATGTTTAGCAATGAAATAAGATATTTAGTAATGAATTACTAAATAATTTTATTCCAAAAAATACGTTTATTATTGATATTTCTAAAATTTTGTCACTAATAATTATTTTTTTGACTTGTCGATACGATCTTTTAGCAACTATTATTGCAACAACAAGAATTGGTAAATTAAACTACAATTATAATGTCATATATGTAAATTTTATTAAAAAATTTCACTAATCAAAGATGTAGTATAAAATTACACAAGAAAAAACATAGGGGTGGTTTGAGATATCCTAAATAAGTGTACTTTTTGACTTTTTATAAAAAGATGTGTAGAAAAGTAGAGAAAATAAGTTGATTGATGTGACCCAAAAAAATAAAAAGATAAAAAGATAGGCTAAAATAAGTTATGCCAAGCCACCCTATTTTAACAGCATATTTGTTGGGTGTGTATTTTATATGTTTGGGAAGCCAAGGTTTGGCTTTTTTTGGGTTAAAATTCACACAATGACAGAATAAGCTAAAATAGTTAATAAGACAAAATATCATATTAAACTTATAATTATTTCACTTTTTCTCTCACAAATATCACATCCAACTACAAAAAAATTCAATTCTTTTTCCAGGCTGCACAACTCCCAATTCAAATTTTTCCCTACAAATCAATTTTTACAATTTTTTATTACACATTTTTCAATAAAAAGTCAAAAAGTTAACCCAAACATCCATATTTTCAACCTCAATTTTTTAGTCCAAAAAGACAAAAAGTGCACTTTTTTAGTCTTCCCAAACTTGGCCTTAATTAGAGTTTCAAAATTAAAAATTGTATATTGCTCTTACTTGAATAATGCTAATTCTACCTTGTCAAATCAACATCAGGCCGCAATGATGTTGATCATCACTAAACTATTTATTGGAATTTGACAATGTAGGTTGCTAATTCTGCCTTTTTGCATGTTCCGAAAAGGGAAATAATAAATAAATATTACAAAAACACTTACTATATATATATATATATATTTGTGTAGGCCTGGCTTTGGTTCAGTATATTATCGAATTGGACTGTGCTGTTAAGTTTGTGAAGGCTCACCACGGGTCACATTTTGAAAATCTGAACCGTTCAATTTGTAGAACTTGTCGAGTATTATATGCTTGTGAAAAATTACATTGATCGGATATCGATAGTTATGTGATCAAAATAGTTTTTTATCAACCGTTAATTTATTCAGCGTTCATTTTTTTTTATATAAAACTGATTTGATCACATAACTATCGATATCCAATCAACGTGATTTTTCACAAGCATATAATACTCAACGATTTCTACATATTAAACTGTTCAGATTTTCAAAACGGGACCCGTGGTGAGCCCCCACGAGTCCAACAGCATGGTCTACTCCGATGGCGAACTGGACCAAAGCCAGACCAATTTGTGTATGTGTGTGAAAATAGATTTTGGGATTGTTTGGTAAATGAGTTGGGTTAAATAATCACAAAATGATAAAAAGAGTCAAAATCACAAAGAATCAAAATTTACAGAAGGACAAAAAATATCCACCATTTCAAAGTTAAAAAGTCAAAAAAGTCAATTAAGAATACCAAACGAACAAAAAAGTCCTAGGTTAAAAAAGTAAAAAAACTAACTAAAAAAGTCATTGTCAAACAAATGCTTTGAAAATTATTTTTTGGCATTTTTGAAAAAAAAAAAAAACTTTTTAACCAAAAAAATTTTAAAAATGACTTTTTTAAGAAGTTCATTTCCTTAAAAAATAAAAATAAAAATATAATCAAAGATGCCAAGGAGACATTATTGGAGTGACAGTTATACTTTATCATATCAATATGAAATAATTGAACTTGATCATCACTTTATCATATCAACTAAAATTTACAGTTTTACAATTTATGTAGTGGTTACACTATTTTTTTTTTCTTGCTTTTGCATTTTCAAAAATAAAAACGATACCTAAAAAGAAAAAATTTAAAAATTATCAATTTCATATTATATTAATTTTTGTAGAAAAATAAAATTTTAAGTTTTCTTCAAAAATAATTTTTTCCAAAAATAACTTTTCTAAACATTCCATCAAACAAATTTCAATATTTTAAAAATATATATTTATAGACAACAATGCTAGAGACCTTTAAAAACACACCCCTAAACACACCTCTAATGAGGTAGAAAAGGAGAAAAAAAAAAAAATCAAGACACATGATTGACAGTGGTAATGCGTAGAACCCACTGCCACATTATTAGTGGTACCTCTAAATTAAAGATCCCAGGTATTTTTCATTTATAAAACAATGTTACATCTAGACATGCTATATGACACTTTATAGGCCATTGTTTGAGACGGGCCAATTCTACAATGTCATATCGACATGAAAACACTAATAGTGATCATTACTACGAGTCAAAATTCCTCTCTGAGTTGGACAATCTAACTACAAGATTCTTCCATTTGATAGTATTTGATCCAACTCAATTTTAATATAAAAAGTGTGGTTTTAGTAGCGTAAGATCAAGTATAGGGATAGGTAAGTTAAAATTATTTAGAATAAAGTATAAAATTATAAATTAATTGAGTTTAAAATTGAGAAAATCACACATGAAATCTGAAAATATTCAATTTGTTGGCATCCTTTTTGTCTCTAATTGGAAGACTAAACTTGGACATGTACTCCTAGCAACGAATGCATTTAAAAATTTATCCACTTATAAATAAAGTTGTAAACAAATTGAGTTAAGTCGAGTGATAACTTATTCAGACTTGACTTGTAAATTAAACGAGTTTCAAAGCATGTTCAAATTTGACTAGTTTACATAAAAATCCAATCCAAAATGAGTTTTTAACGAATCAAACACTAACAATTTGGTTTCTATATAGTACATATTTGTTTATTGAGCTGAATATTCTTTATGCTTGACTTGAAAATTTAGTAAGTTTTAAAATGTGCTTAGACTTGATTTACTTACATAATGAGTCAATTTCAAATAAATTTTTAATGAATCTAACACAAGTCAAGTTCAAGTATCTCATTTTAAATAATTTTGATATAATATTTAATGGTAGACAAAATGTAAATTTTTTATTTACAAAAAGTGCCAAAGTGGCACAGCCAGGAAACCGAAATGTTCCAATCAATCCATAGCCAGACTAAAGAGAAGCCATTTTCTTAATCAAACTCTGCAAATGAGAAAACATTTTGGCAGCACTGTTTGTAGTGAATATGCAAACAAACAATCAAATGAAAGTCCATCAAACAAGCCACAAGTCTATATAAGTAGGTATTCTCATGTATTTTTAAGCATTTGGTAAGTTTAAAAATAGAATGGAGATAGAGAGACTTACAGTAAAGATTATTTGTGTAAAAAATTAAATTTATCAGAATCGATGAATAGATGAATAAATTATATTTTGTTTTATAAAATGCTCTGTTTAAGTTTAAATTCATAATTGTCATCCATTTAAAAATAAAATATAATTTGTGTTCTTACGATGCCTAATAAAACAAATTTTTAGCAGAACTCATATTTACTAGACCTATGTTATGAACAGTTTAGATTATCATTGTGGGCATAGGGCGTACGAATTCAGGGCCTCGTTTGGGAACAGGCTAATTCAGTAATTTTTTGGCTATTTGGCTAAAATATAAGCTAAAAAAAACTAGTATGTTTGGGATGACTTTTTGGTTTTTTACGAAAATATGTGCAAAAAGTAGAGAGAAAAAAGAATCTTTGACTTTTTGGCTAATTTAATAACTTTTTGACTTTTTGACTAAAAAGGAGGGTTCCAAAAGTTAACTTCTAATTTTATAAAAATTACTTTAGCAACTCTCTATTTTATTAGTATTTCATAATATATAATGAGATGATTTCTAATAGTTTCTCAAGTGAGTTAATAGTATTAATTTTATTAAATCAATTTTATATACACAACAGAGTATAAATTAAATTTTTTATTTTAAAAAAATCAAAGAGGTATATATATTTTTTATTTACTAGATTATGTCTGATCTAATAGTTCTAATTGCTAATTCAAAATTTTAGAAAAGAATAATAAAAATGACTTTACAGATTTATTTATTTTTTCATTAAACACTTCATTCAGAAACCTCTTATATATATTTAAAAAAAAAAAATGATCTTCAGTTTATCTTCGATTGTGTTTTTTGTTTCCAGCTTTCATTTCTCAGAAAACACAGAATTATTCCAACATGATTGGGCAAAGGTAGTCGAACAATTGCAGCAAACCTAACCATGTGAAGCAGTAGTAGAAAATGATACTGTCAAAATAATACCACCCATCCATTGTCGTCCCCACGGAGCACAAAAATTGTACACCCATAAAACCTCTAAAATGATTCCAACATTCAAATCCATCAAATCAACACTATATGGCTTAATTTAAGTGGACTTTGTACATCATCAACTAGCCATTTCTTTCATCTTACAGTACCTTTATTTGTTGGCAAAAACCAAAATGTGCACTATGGAGCAAAAAGTTACGTTTTTGGACATTATCTAAAAACGTAAATGCTAAAAACGTCAGAAAATTGGTTTGACAAGTGCTAAAAACGCAGGTGTAAAATTATAAATTAGGGTCTATGAAAAAAAATAAAAAAAAATTATGTTCGGTAAGAGTATTTTGGTTATTTTAATTTGATTTGACACCATAAATAAATATTAAATTAAAAAGTAAAAAGTCAACTTTTTATTAACTTCTCAAATTACTTTTCAACAAGTTAAAAAATTTAGTAAAAAGTCAAAAGCTAACTTTTTACCATATTCTCAAAACAATAGCCTAGTCTCTCTGTCTCTCTCCAGCATGAATACTCATTCGAGATATGGATACAATATAATACAAATACAGCGCGACTACCTTTTATAAGTATCTGTGCTTGCCTAAAAAAAAACGTGTTTCAGCTCCAAACTCAGCTTGTGTTGCTTATGTTCAAACAAAAAATCATTTGACATCCAGAGAAGCCCATTGAAACATAGAAACCAAATCCTGCAAGAATGCAAAAACAACAGGCAATGGAAGATGTCAAGGTCACCGGAGATCATGATGATAATCATCAAAATTCTGAGCCAATCAGGGACACTTACAAAATCGCGTACCTAATCCATTTCGTGCTCGGTGCTGGCAATTTGCTTCCATGGAATGCTTTGATCACTGCTGTCGATTACTTTGGCAGTCTCTATCCGTCCAGGCATGTTGAGAAGGTCTTCTCTGTCGCCTACATGAGTTCTTCTCTGTTGGTTCTCGTTTTGATGATGAGTTGGGTGTGTTGGAGTAAAAAACTGAGCTTTAGGTTGAGGATGAACTTGGGTTTTTCCATGTTTGTTCTGTCTATAATGGTAACTCCAACACTTGATTGGGCTTCGTATAGCAGTGGATCGAAAGGGAGTTCAAATGGAGCCTATGTTGTAACCGTTGGATCGGTTGTTGTTTGCGGTTTAGCTGATGGATTGATTGGAGGAAGCCTTATAGGATCTGCTGGAAGGCTGCCAAAGGAGTATACGCAAGCAGTTTTTGCTGGAACAGCTTCTTCAGGTATATCATATCATGCCATTATGTAAAATTCAACTCTCTCTTTTTTTTCTTCGTTTCTTCATCTAGCAAAAGCATGAGATGTAGAAAATTTGGTAAATATGATGAAATATAACACCTGAAGCCTTCAAAGGGCCAAAACATCAAATTTGGAGAAGAATATCTTATAGTGGTATACAAAAAAATTTTACCCTTAGCATAGAAGGGTAGGAGTCAAGGTGTAAGCAGTTTAGTTGGGATGGAGTTGGAGAAAAAATTTAGCATGGAACCAAACTCCATGATCTTGTTTGTTGAGAAACCGAAACTAATTGCATATTACCGTTCGATTTTGTTTATTTTTAGTTTAATATAAAGGTGAGATTCACATGAGTGTATAAGGAGTTTTATGAAACCCTATAAAATCTCACATATTGAATAAATGAAAACAAAAGGAGTAGGTTGCTTTAAAAATATGCCTCCCTCTTAAATCTTTCTTACAAAATGTATATTATTGGATAATGTGCAAAAAATTAAAGTATAAAAAGTATTTAAATATTATATGTCGGTTAATATTGTGTATCGATTTTAAAAATTTTAATGACCATGCATTATAAAAAATAGACTAAGGTTAAATTTGATAACTTAAAAATAATTCATCTTTTATTTTTTTATTTTTTTTATCATATCATCTTTTTATTTTTCTACATATCTTTTCATAAAAAAATAAAAAATACACTTATTTAAATCATGCGAAACAATTCCTAAATATCAAAATTTAGCAGCAGTCATTTTTATTTTATCAGTTTTTCTTACAGCCCTAGGTAGGAAGGGTCGACCAATGTGTGGAAACGTCACAGGCGTGGTCCTGGCAGCCCCTATTGGTAGCTACAAAGGAGGAGAGGGGGCTAGACTAGAACGGGTATGTTAACGCAGAATTGGAGATGTTGCTGTGACCATTGTCACAGTAGTGTCCCATAGTTCTTTTTGGGGATTTTCTCAAGTCTTTTAATGGTTTGGATCGTTATTTTGTAAAATTTATTAAATATATTATTTTTGTAAAAAATTAAGGTAATTGAAAGTCTATAATCCTATGATCTAATTCTAATTGTTTAAAAAAATTATTAAAATCATGTTAATCATTTATTAAAAAAATAAATGTACTCTTGTCACCAAATTATAAATATCAAATCAATTTGATTGTTTAGATAAATGATTTACTTAATAAATCATATAATATCAAAAGTTTAAATTATCAAAAAAAAAATTCAAAAAAATCCCTCGTCGGTACACCACAGGATCCCCTGCTCCATGTTAACGCTGGGATGCGCAGCATACAATTTGTTCATATTTCCAAGGCTTCCTAGGAAAGCTAGGCAACTGCTCACTTTTGGAAAAGTCATAAACGTACATGCTCCTTAGGAATAATATTAACAATTAAGACTTTTTTTAAGTGTGTAACTTACACCTTACACTTACGTCTTTCTTTTTGCTGTCTTATTTTATGTTTACACCTTCCATTTACACCTTTTGTGTTGGTTGCACATGGTGTGCAACCTTAAGGGGTTGCACACCATAACAGTACCCTAAAAATTATGAAAAAAATATTAAGAAATGTGTGACAAAAATTTTTAATTTTTTAATTAGTGTGTGATGTTTTATTGTATGTATAATTTAAAGATAAAGAATCTTTCATGATTATTTTTAGGATATTTTTTTTTATGATTTTTAGTATTACTCACTCAATGTTTGCTAGGCTAAATTTCCTCAAATTGACATTTTCAGACGAAAAATGCTATAGGTCACAATTTTTTTACTAAATAAATGACTAAATATCTGTAGAGTCCACAAAATTACAGACCCACATCTATATGAGATATTTGATAATTTATTTAATAAAAAATTTAATATTCTTAACATTAGCTAAGCTTACACCTTGCATTCTTTTTCAATCAAATAGAAAAGATCTCTGTACTAGTCACTAGTTATGTTAAATTTAGACTATTTGAGCCTCCATGATACGACAGCCTTGGCATAAAACTCCATCTCTATTGACTTGACACACTTTGAGCTTTAAATTTGACACAAAAGACTAGTACCAGCAATAACAGTGTGCTTGGAACCCTATAGTTCAAACGGTCAATTTAATTGATTCGATTGACTCAATAGTTTTTCCTAGAATCTACTACTAGTCTAAAAGCCAGAAAACATAGGGAAAACGAATATAGTCAATTATGGAAATAGCAATATCTACAAATACACAAAGAAAGTGATGAACAACAAAATGCACCATCTCTCTTTCTCACAAGTCAACTGAACCCCAATCCCGGTATATCAACCAATCAATGGATAGCAGTTTGAGCCATGGCATTATCTTCATGAACTTCTAGACCTATAAATGAAGCAGTGCTCAAATTAGTGACAAAAATAATCATTAGAAATGATATAAATGGATACTCACCTTTTCAAGTTGGTTCCACCCAGATCCCTCATCCATATATAACAAATTATTTATACCAATTTTGAATATTTTAAGCTGATGCATTCTGCACAAGTAAATCCTTATACCAATTTTCTTGCTTGAACTAAAAATTATTTGACCAAAATGGTTGTGTTCTAATGTTGTTGTTGTTGTTTTTTTTTTTTTTTGGTTTTTCCCCCCACTACCACATAAAAAATGCTTGACGAATAGCTAACAGCAATAACAACAGTCTTCCTATAGTTCAAACACTAATCCAAGTATGTCTTATTAACAACTTGAGATTTAGCAATGATATGAAAATCCAAACAGAACAATGAAAAGTGCTTGGATTAGTGACAAAGCATAATCATATGACCATTTTACCTGATTATATTGTTTTGTAACAGGTGTTCTTGTGTCCATCTTGAGGATTATAACAAAGGCATCACTTCCACAGACAGCACAGGGCCTACGAAAAAGCGCTCACTTGTATTTTATAGTCAGCACAGTTATTTTGCTTGGCTGCATTGTTTGTTGCAATCTGTTATACAAGTTGCCAGTCATGCAACAGTATTACAAACTTCTACGGGATGACCTGCCGAGTTCAAAGCCAGAATTTTGGGAAGTGGCGAGAAAAATCCGATGGCCTTCTTTTGGAGTTTTCATGATTTACACTGTAACTCTGTCTATCTTTCCCGGATTCATAGCAGAGAACCTTGAATCGAGGATTCTTAAAGATTGGTACCCTGTTATGCTGATTACAATGTATAATATTTCAGATCTTATAGGGAAGTCTTTGACTGCAACATATGTCGTGAGGAGTATTGGGAAGGCTACATGGGCTTGCATTGCCAGGCTTTTGTTCTATCCCCTCTTCACGGTCTGCCTCCATGGTCCCAATTGGCTGAAAACGGAGGTACCAATGGCATTTCTGACGATTACACTTGGGTTGACAAATGGGTATTTGACAAGTGTGATCATGATCCTCACTCCTAAATCAGTGCCAGCTTCAGAAGCTGAAGTATCTGCAGTTGTGATGGCTGTGTTCTTGGGGATGGGCTTAGTTGCTGGTTCGGTTCTTGGTTGGTTTTGGATCATTTGAACCTCATTAACCTCTTATGTCATATGCATAACCAGCCTCAGAAGAGGTCAGTCTCCTATAAATCAGAACCCATAACCTGTCAAGGTAAAGCAGATGGAAGAGAAACATATAAAGAAAATGAGTCCAGTAGTATAAATCTTTGTAATGTTAAATAAGGGCCTAGTCTGAATTTTCTTATATGCTATCTCCTTGATGATGCAAGTTTATTCTACCGTCAATCTAAAGAATGATGAAATTGCCAGTTTCAATCACAATTTAATCCATCACAAAAATTACAAAAAATGAAAATGAAAATGAAAATAAATATAGTAACTTTGCTACCTTGGCATATGTTCTGTTTGAATAATGAAAGTGAAAGACCAGAGGGAAAATTTTGAAACCTTTGTAACAAACTGTTCTGTTACTCATGATAATTGTGACAATTTGAATTTTTTTCTTTTCTGTCAACTTGATGGCAAACAAATGGAGAACGATGGGGCAAAAAGAAGTGCACAAGAAACCTAGTTGAATATTGAACCAAGAATCAAGTTTATTAGGGCACAACCTAAGCTGGAAAGAAGTATGCAATTACAAAACCAAGAACTCAATGTAATGATTGAGAAAACATAAATGGAAACTCCAAATAACACTAGGAATGAATTCAACTGCAAAACACTGCATATACATTATGAGTCTTGGACTAGAAAACTGCATTGCCGAAAAGTCTACATCATTAGGCCAATAAATGGTGTGGATAACATACTCTCCTCTCTGATTGGTCTTAAAAAATTTGCAAAAAATTGGAAACCCTTCTGAAAGGAGCTTGGAGGCTCCCATACAAAATAGGAACCTTCAGGCATTCGAACAATTGAACCCATGGATGGTCTTAGGTGCACTTCCCTCTATATATACCACCAAGTAACTTATATTACTTTGTCAATCCTCTTGTGTATCAGGTATTTTGTGAACCCTATTAAGCTTTGAAACAAGAATTTCTTACATCTTTCCTTCTTCCATCATCTTGAGGTAATAAGAGGGGAAATCGGCTTATTTTTTTCAATCCTTTTGTTGCATCAAGCATTTTGTGAACCCTCTTAAGATTTGAATCAAGAATTTCTTGCATCTTTCCTTCTTCCATCATCTTGAGGGCATAAGAGGGGAAATTGGCTTTCTCTGAACTCCCCTGTTGGGTTAAATTTCATCTTTCCCCATACAAAATTTTCAAGAAAAATCATACTGAAGCTTTATATACAAATTTTCAAGCAAAATTTGAAGCTTTATACATCACTTTTCTTTGATATCATGTAAATTGTGATCTATTCATGTGCCAAGTACCCTCGCTTACCACTTAATCTATGATAATTGACTTTGTTGTTGACAAATTGTGTTCTTCTAGTCTTCAAAATATAGCGATCAACTTCGGTGTCATTGAGAACTTATACAGAAATGATTGCTTCAAGTTGTGTTACTACGTCACTTTCAACGAATTTGGCTCTAGGATACAATAAAACTCGATATCAAGACCAATCATGAAGCATGATATAATAATAATCAATCTACCAACATCTTGCACTCAGAATTCTCTTGATATGATCAATAGAACCAACATCACATTGATTATCAGAGAAAAAGCATTAACATGCATCCATGCAAATTGCTCTATTAAAGCACCACACAACCCACTGCCCATGCCACGTGTGCATCAACAAATGGTTCCCTCATACAGTATGAGTGCATGTACACTAGCATTCATACCGCAATTCCATATTCAAAGAAATATTTCATGTTGCTCTTTATTGAGAGCTACATTTTTTCATCTCTTTCTAATGTGGAACAACTTCCCAAGCTTGTTTCAAGGCTTTCATATAAAACGAAGAAGCTTTTGAAAATACCCATAAAACTTTAAACATTATTTTTGAAAATTCCCCAACATTTGTTCCCTTACAATAAGCTTAGTCAAACCAAAATCTAAAACCATAGCTTTTTAATCACAATTTGTGATCTTCACACTGCAGCACTTATGGAGATGAGCCACTTTGCCACACCAATAATTATATTAAATTTGTTTTCATAGTCCAAAGTTAATCCTTTCCATTGTTCCAGAAGATCCTTGATCTAAAGACCCATTTGTCATGTGCTTATAACCTAGAAACTAATGAGTTGAGTGCTCTCTATACAGAAGCCCTTTGAGCTTGACCAAGTGGATATGATGGATGGTATTTATAGTACAGACTTCTGCTTGAAATTCTTTCTTTCCCTGATCAATGCCATCCAGTTTCCTCATGGAAATTTGAGTGTCATCTAGAAGGAATACATTTGAAAACTAAACAAAACCACCCTGACAAAGTTTCACATAGAAGTTGTTCATGGCAGTTTGAAAATCCTTGTAACGAAATAGGAATAGGAACAGGAGAAGTCTTTTAAGAAACATCAACTTCCATGGCATTTTGGCAAGATAAATCATCAACTTTAAGCGTACCGAATCGTGCACTGGATGAAGTGGATCGGAGCTCCATAGTTGGAATGGACTATCCAGGAATTGCAGATCTACAAAACAATGCACCATAAGAGCTGCCTGGTCGGGGTTGGCCGAAAAACCCCTCCGATGTGAGAATGAGTGATCGGAGAAAATGGAGGGCTCTCTCTACATGGAGAGAGAGAGAGAGAGAGAGAGAGTGTGCGTGTGTGTATGTGTGTTTGTGTGTGTGTGTGTTTGAGTTTACTTGAGTTAAGATCCATTACCTTCAATGTGAAGAGAGTGTTGCTTATATAGAATACTTTACTTGTTGCCCAAGATGGTTTCATGGAGTTTGGGTGCCTCAAGGCTTCATTTAGCATTGCTCAAGGTGGAGGACCACAAGGTAGTTGACCATGGAGACATGTGCTCATTGTAACCATGCATATAACAAATCACATTCCCTTTGTTAACTGTTTCTGTGATTCTAGGAAGGAAAGACCAGTTGAGGTGGCGCTACATATGTATGCATTCACAACTTCCATGTTTCTTGGTGAAGTTCCCTCAGCTCGATTCCAATTGTGCCTCAGCTTGACCTTCCATAAAATTGTTTGTAGAGATGGACTGGCCCATCTGGACAACTTTATGTGGGCTCAACCCACTTTGGTTCTAATTATGGGCTCTGTCAATCAGTTCAATCTATGAATTAGGTCCAGCAGTTCGGCCTAGCCTTTCCCCTATATACCGAGCCCAAGTGCTTGAGGACGTAGGAGGATCACTCTTTTATGTAGATGGGCTCAACAGATTGGGCCATGTATTTATCTGGCCCATTCGAGTTTGGGTTTAGTGATTTGGACCAGCCCAAGGCTTGGATCTGACTCGTTTATATTTTGTCCTTTCATTTGCCCTTAGCTCGTGCTAAGGTTCCCCTTGGTGGGTGTTACTGATCGGTGCCGAATTCGTCACATCATTTCAACTTCACCTCAGTTCGGTCTTGGTGGCGGTTCAAACCCTGACATATGCACTTTACATGCATCCTTTTACAGTGACACGTGGCGGTGTTGTCGTGAACCAAACCCGTCCCTAATGTTTAGATCATAACCGGCCAGTAATCACTTGATTACCTATTGCCTCATACAGATTACAAAATATTTTTAATGATGGGGCCTAAGCAAAAGCAATTAACATAATTATGATGTCCATTGAGTAATGCCTAAATGATCAAGTTATGTCATACCTATGTACATATTATGACTTACAAACACAACTTATGTACAATGAAACCTTCATCATTTAATTACAAGTTCACAAAACCATCTTAACAAAAAGAAACAAACAAAAGGCTTAACAAAGACTTAGCACCAACATATTAGCAAAACACCATCAAGTAGGCTTGACAAGACAGGTTCACAAAAGCAGATCCTGGGGCTGACCCTAAGGTTGATCTCCCTGTTGTTCACCTACATACATATAACATAAGAAGTAAGCGAAGCTCAATGAATAATAGTAAAGTTGAGAGATATAAATGAATGGCTTTGTATTTAAAAAAAGCAAGTTAATGTAATACAACACTTTTCAAGTTGAAGCATTCATGTCATTACCCATTTCACATTTACAGAATTACCTCAAGACCACAGCTAGCAGAACGGCCATAGGCCTAACATAGAACAAAATGGTCTCAAGCCCACATGGAAAAAAATGACCTCAAGCCCACATATAATAAAACGGATTCAGGCCCACATCTAACAGAACGGCCTTAGGCCCACATATAATAGAATGACCTTGGGCCTACATATAACAGATTTCAATTCAAATTCATAAAGTTCAATCATGCTATATTCAATACAACTTCCAGAACATATAGCAATCATAAATTCCAGAATAATGAGAATTTATTTTACAATACTATTACTCACAGTGATTTTGGCCACGTGATGATCCTTCTTGCAAGCAACTTACACAACATGGCACACATACAATTTTTGTAAACAATTCGTTCACATTTCTTTTAATTTAACCACACATGTGTCAATGAGTTTCTATTTATCTTTTTTCGGAGGGTCTAAACATAGTTAAAAATACGTTCAGAAGATCAAGGAGGTTAACAGAAATTGACGGATTTCTCCCTTGGTTTCCGTTCGTGCAGAAGCCCCTCACCGCACGTGCAGCCCGCACGTGCAACAAAAGCAGAATGCTCGGCTTTGTTTCATTCTGGTTTCCGCATGTATGGAGCTCACAACCGCATCCGCACGTGCGGTTTTGTGTTCATCTATGCAGTCTAAAAATTGGTCCAACTTCAACCTTCCAAACTCATTTTCAAGCCTCAATTCATGTAAACCCATTTCAAAAACATGATAAATATACATAATTAAAGTGTAAGTCAAGTTCCATTAGATTAAACCTTGCTTAAATCCCAAAATCTTAACCCTAGCTTCCATGATTTCATGAGTTTCTTCATTTCCTTTCAAATTCAATTAGATCTTCACTTTGTATGCAACTCTTTGAGTTCAAATCACATAAATTTAAGGATTAAGGCCCAACTTCTCACAATCAAACTCAAAGCAAGCAAATATAAAGAAATTGATTCTTAAATCAAGCAAATCCAAATAATCCAATTTCAATTTCATGAATATAGTTCACTTAAGCTTATGATTCAAAACCCTAACTCATTTGAGTATGTAATCTCCATTTTAATTCTTGATTTTAAACAATTGAAGAGTTATTCTAAGAGTTTTAGTTGAATTATACATACCTTGAGCTAGATGCATGAATTCTCTTCAATTTTCCCAAATTTCCAAGTCTCTAGGTTGATCTCCTCCATTTCTTTTCTTGTTCTTCCTCTAGCCAAGTTGTTGATCTTATGAAAATATCTCTAAGGCTTAGCTAGAGCCTAACTCAACATGTATATATATATGTTTCTTAATCAAGGGTGATTAGGTTGCTTAATTAAGGGTAAGTCTTAATTTAATTCAAACTAAAATTAATTGATTCAAAGTTTATTTAATTAAAGCTAATTAATTCATTTTGAATCAAATTTTTACCAAACTTAACGCTAGGCCCTAAAAATTAGGTTGATCACAGATATTTAATCAATTTTGGTTTCTAACGCCTCTAAGGCCTTCAATTTTCAATTGAAAGTTGCAAATTTCAACAAGTTTTTCCTACAACAGCAGATATGAATTCAAAATAATATAATTCACACAATTAAGCATGCAATTTCACACCAACATATAATCACATATATAATTAAAGAATGAAAGCATAATACGAAGTATGGTTATCACATTCTTTCTCCCTATAGGAAGTTTGGTCCTCCAAACTTATGTTACCTCAAGTCGAAAACAAATCCGGAAATCATTGTCTCGTTTTCTCTTCTCTTTCCCACGTGGCTTCTTTCCCGTAATGTTCTTTCCATTCAACCTTCACCATTGGGATTATCTTGTTTCTTAACTGCTTTACTTGCCGATCAAGAATTTGAATTGGCTTTTCTTCATACACCATATTGTCATCTAAGGCAATTCTATGATGGTCAATAACATGAAAAGGATCCCAAATGTAGCCACACAACATCGACACATGAAATACGTTATGTATTTGTTCCATACCTAGCGGTAAAGCAACACGATAGACAATCAGACCCAATCTTTCCAAAATCTGAAACGGACCTATGTATCGAGGTGCCAATTTTCCTTTTCTCCTAAATCTTGTTTGCCCTTTCATCGGAGTGACTTTGATAAAAACATGATCACCAACGTCATATTCTAAATCCTTCATCCTTTGGTCTACATAGATCTTTTGTTGGCTTTGGGTGGTTTTCTACCTTTACTGAATGATCTTGATTTTCTGAATAGTAACTTGTACAATTTCAAGCCCAAACAATGCTCAATCACCAACTTCGGTCTAACAATCCGGAGACTGATATTTTCTTTCATACAAAGCTTCATATGGCACCATTCCTATACTTGAATGAAAACTATTGTTATACGCAAATTCTGCCAAAGATAGGTAAATCTCCCAACTTCCTTGAAAGTCCAAAACATACATTCAAAGCATGTTCTCCAACATTTGTATTGTTCTTTCTGACTGGCTATTAGTTTGTGGGTGGAACGCTATACTAAACCTTAACTTTGTTTCCATTGTGTCCTATAAACTCTGCCAAAACCTTGATACAAATTTAGGATCTCTATCGGATACATTCGAAGTTGGAACACCATGTAATCAAACAATCTCATTTATATACACAGTGGCAAGTTTATTTGCATTATAAAGAGATTTCACAAGAAAAAAGTGAGCAAATTTAGTCAATCTATCCACAATTACCCATATAGAATTCATACATCGAGGCATTCGAGGTAAGCCAACAACAAAATCCATGGTGATATGCTCCCATTTCCATTTCGAAATAAGGAGAGGCTGAAGAAATCTGCCGGTCTTTGGTGCTCCATTTTTACTTGTTGACAATATAGACATTTAGAAACAAACTTTGCAATCTCTCTCTTCATGTTAGGCCACTAGAAGGCTTGCTTGAGATCTTGGTACATTTTCGTGTTTTTGAGATGCATTGCAAATTTAGACTTATGAGCTTCCTCCATAACTCTTCTTTTAATTTCTAGAACATTTGGAACACACAATCTTTCTTTAAACTTCAACACTTGGTTTTCAAAAGTGAATCCCGTTTAGACTTTGTTTCTATCTCATCACATATATTCTTAAGAAAATCATCCTCCATTTTCCTTTGTTTAATTTCTTCAATGATAACCGGTTGTGCTGAAATTGTGGCTAACACTCCGCCCTGTTCATGTACTACAATTTCTATTTCCATTCTTTCTAATTCAAGTAGCAACTTTTTTTGCCCCGTAAGCAAACATGCTAGATTCCCCATGGACTTTCTGTTAAAAGCAACTGCCACAGTGTTAGCTTTACTGGGATGCTAGTGAATTCGCAAATCATAATCTTTAATAATTTTTAACCACCTTTTTTGACGCATATTTAACTCCTTTTGAGTAAAGAAGTACTTTAAGCTTTTATGGTTGGTGTAGACTTCACAAGTTGCACCATAAAGATAATGCCGCCATATCTTCAATGCAAAAACCACTATGATAAGCTCCAAGTCATGTGTAGGGTAATTATTCTCATGAGGCTTCAATTGATGAGAAACATAAGCAATCAGCCTTCCATTCTATATAAGAACACAACCAATCCTTTATAAGAAGCGTCACTATAAATAACAAACCCTTATGTACCTGACAGTAGGGCAAGGATTGGTGTTGTGGTTAGCCTTGTTTTCAATTCATGGAAAGTCAACTCCCTTTGTTCTATCCACTCAAATGAAATAGCCTTCTGACTCAATTGGGTAAACGGTACTGCAATCTTGGAAAAATCTTTCACAAATCTTCTGTAATAACCTGCTAAACCCAAGAAACTACACACTTCTGTAACATTAGTAGGAGTGGGCCAGTTCACAATAGCTTCTAGCTTTTATGGGTCGACAGAAACACCCTCTTTATTAATTACATGCCCCAAGAATAGTACATCATGCAACCAGAACTCACATTTCTTCAATTTAGCATACAATTTCTTGCCTCTAAGGGTTTGAAGAATTATTCTTAAATGCTTCTCATGTTCCTCCTTATATCTTGAATAAATAAGTATATCATCAATGAACACAACTACAAATTCATCCAAATATGGTTTAAAAATGTGGTTCATTAAATCCATGAAGGCTGCTGGTGCATTAGTAACTTTGAATGGCATAACTAAGAATTCGTAATACTCGTACCTGGTTTGAAAAGTAGTATTTTCAACATCTTCAGCCTTAACTTTTAATTGGTGATACCCGGATCTTAAATCTATTTTCGAAAATACTTGCACTCCCTATAATTGATCAAATAAATCATCAATCTTGCCTAAAGGGTATTTATTCTTTATAGTTACCTTATTAAGCTCCCAATAGTCAATACATAATCGTAGTGTCCAATCCTTCTTCTTTACAAAAAGAACCGATGTGCCCCAAGGTGAGGTACTCGGTCGGATGAACCCTTTATCAAGCAATTCTTGAAACTGCACTTTCAGTTCTTTCATTTTAGCTGTTGACATTATATAAGGAGCTTTCAAAATCGCCTGAGTTCCTGGCACAACATCAATTACAAACTCAACTTCACAGTCCACCAAATCCCCTGGAAAATCTTTTAGGAAAACATTTGGAAACTCACTCAAAATCATAATATTATCAACACACACATTTGTTGCTTGTACATCTAGAATACTGCATAAATGACCCTGACAACCTTTTTAAAGTAACTTACGTGCTTGCATAGCTGATATCAAATAGGGTAGAGAAACTACCCTATGTCCCACAAACGTAAATTCATTTTGTCTTGGAGGTCGGAAGACAACTTGTTTAGACACACAATCAATGGTTGCATGATATCTACTTAACCAATCCATTCCCAAAATTATATCAAAATGATCCATATTAAGAGGCATCAAATTAGCATATAATTGAATATCTCCGCGGTGTTTCTCTCCACATTCCGGACACTTTGGTGCTGAATCGCGAGTAGATCTAGAAGTATTTGAGGTCCCTAGATTCAATTTCTTGTTTTGAGAAGATACTGATCCTTTCTGTACATTAGAGCCCTGTCTTTTTCCTTCTTATTATGAGAATCGGTTTCTAGCAGCCATATTACTTTCAGTCATTAAGGCCTTATCCAACACATCGACATATTTGGGCAGCTTCAATACATTAATTCTCTCTTGTATAGAATCTCGGAGTCCTCCCTCAGATTTTCTTGCTTTCTTTTAGTCCGTGTCCACTATGTGTGGTGCGAAATGGGCTAGTTTAGTAAATTACGCTTCATACTCGGTAATTGTTTTGTTTCCCTGTCCCAATCTTTCAAATTCTGCCACTTTCCTGTCTCGAACACACTGCGGGAAATATTTTTCATAGAAGACCTCCAGAAATTGTGTCTAATTGATTCCTTGATGTTCATCCCGAATAAGCATCCACTATCGACGGGCTTCGTCTTCTAAAGTAAAAACAACAAGTAGCACTTTTTGTGCCTCAATACAAGGGAAAACCTCAAACAATTTTTCTATTCTCAACACCCAAGCTTTGGCCTTGAGTGGGTCGACACCTCCATGAAACAAAGGAGGCTTTATTTTCTTAAACTCCTTTGTGAGTGCAATTGTTCGATCATCTGCCTGATTATCTTATACTACTTGAGGGTTAGGCACAGGTGGCGGTGGTGGTGGTTGTTGTTGCTGTTGTTATTGTTGTCTCATAGCTTCTACCATTTCCATTATCATTCTTTCCATTGTATCAAGCCGAGTGGAGGTAGGCTCCTCTAATTCATCTGCCTTTGTTCTCACCATAATCCATTATGGACTTGATGAATCAAGTCTTTCGTGAGTTCATAGACCGATTCATGGTTATCTTAGTCAATGACATCTTAATCTACTCACCCTCTGAGGAGGAACACGAGAAACACTTGCTGGTTGTACTTGAGTTTCTTAGAGCACATTGGTTATATGCTAAGATCGGGAAGTGTGAGTTTTGTCTAAAAGAAGTTAAATTCTTAGGCCATGTGATATCCGAGGAATGGGTGACTATAGATTCATCTAAGATAGATGCAGTGCAAGATTGGGAACAACCTAAGAATGCCTTTGAGATCCAAAGTTTCTTGGGCTTAGCAGGGTATTACCGACGTTTTGTGAAAGATTTCTGTAGACTGGCCTCACCATTGACTATATTGACGAGGAAGGGTATTAAATTTGTGTGGAGTGGGACTTGTGAAAAGTCGTTTCAAGAGCTTAATGTTAGACTCACCACTCTTCCAGTTTTGATTATTTTAGAGAGGGGTTAGGGATATTCGGTTTATTGTGATACTTTTCGGGAAGGTTTGGGTTGTGTATTGATGCAAGAGAGGAAGGTGGTAACATATGGCTCATGGTAATTAAAAACAAATGAGAGAAATTATCCTACTCACGACCTAGAGTTACCGGCTGTAATTTTTGCCTTCAAAATCTAGAGGCATTACCTATATGGGGAGAAATTTGAAGTGTTTTCCGATCACAAGAGTTTGAAATACATGTTTTCATAGAAAGACTTAAATTTGAGGCAAATGTGGATGAAATTTATGGAGGAATATGATTTTGAATTACACTATCATCCGGGGAAGGCCAATGTTGTGGCCGATGCATTGAATAGGAAATCCATAAACAGTGTAACTAGTATTGTCATATGGGAATGGAAGATGTTGGGCACTATTAGCGAGTTTGACTTGTACCTAGGCGAATCCGTTGAATTGGCCACCTTATTTATCATAGTTGCACAACCTACCTTAGTTACCTGAATTAAAGAGGCACAATAGTGCAATCAAGAAGTAGAGGCTATCCAAAGGAAGATCTCCAATGGAAAGGTGGAGAGGGGTTTGAACATTCATTCTGACTCAAGTATGAGATATCTAGATCGCCTTTTTGTGCCAAAATTGTAACGCCCCGAAAATATACCGATAGCCCACGACGTATAATTAAATAAGATAATGCGTTTCCAAAAATGAATATCCTTTCCATTCATATGTGATTTGAATAACACAAAAGATAACACATGCATTTATACATTTTCAAGCTCTAACTTTTAATCTGTAGTATGTGTCGCAACAAAGGATATGATATGAAAGTAAAACAGATAATAAATTCCTAAAGGCTTACAACTTTCCAAGACGATGCTTAGTTATAACAAAAGTGGATTTAAATCTAATACAGTTAAAGGTCCTTGGCCTGTACAAAATATATACAATAATCAAATAAAATGAAGCTCTTGCTCCAAGTCCTCCCAAACCTATTACCTTGGCGGAGGCATGTCATCAACACCTGAAAATGTTTTTTCCACATATGGTGAGCTAAAAGCCCAATAGAAATAATCCAACACAGTAAATGAATCTTAACAAAGATATAAGGTGAATACACATGTAATGCTCGTGCCAAAACATTTTATATCTCCTTCCAAAACCATGCAATGCTAGGTTAATATCATAATTCATAAATCATTTCCTTTACAATAGAAAATCGGGTGGTGAATCACACTGTAGGAATCTCAATACAAATACAACCTTTTACTAAAATTTTGTCTGCTTTAAACCGTAAACTAGCACTCATGTAAACTTAGGCTATACAAGTACTACTATTGCCATTTCACGGAAATTTCGTCCATAGGATTGGCACCCATGTATATATGCGGCTTTTAGGACTTTTACCATAAACATTCAGGCTAACTTATTTCAACGAGACAATACATACTTCCTAGATTCACTCATTTTTCTCAAAAGGATAAATATTTCCAATGTATAAATATGAAATAATGCTCGATGCAAATGGATGAGACAATAGTTTCAATTCTCTTGATTCTCATACAATTTCAACAACAATCATAGCTATACTCCACCGATAGCCCAAAACAGATATCACTAAACAGATATACAATTTCCAATAAGAATAAGCTTTCCAAGTTTCAAGATGTGAGTGATAATACATATTCAACTCCACTATCCTCATCAATATCAACCCAATTCCACATTTCCAACATCAATTCATTATTTATATAAAATCAACATTTGAGACATTAAGGCAAAATCCCTTTTTTTTTCCAAAATCAATCCCAAGTATCAAAATAAACCACTTCATCACAACCCAACTTTATTTTCAACACCACAATCATTTCCAAGAATCCATTTGAAAACCCCTCTTTTGATCTTTAACACAAATCCCTAAATTTGTTTCAAAAATCTCCAAAATCACAATGTTGTTTAGAAATAGCAAATAACTAAGTTAAAACTCATAGAAAGTGCGAAGAATCCCTATCTCAAGCTTAGAAAATGAGAGAGAGAGAGAGTGAAAAAAACTCAAAGACGTCGAAAATCAACTTTGCTCTGATTAGGACGAAGCTCTCGTCGAGCTCTACCTTTTTAACAAAGGGACACAGGTGAAAAAGTCGACGAATCTAGGAGTATTTGAGTGAAATAGATGAGTTTTAGAGAGAGAGAGTGAGAGAAAATAGGGTTTTGAAATGTTTAGAGAGGGAGAGGTGAAAAAGTGACTTTACGAACTGATATACACTCAGACCACTCAAGCGCAAGAAGTGTCGCTCAAGCGAACAAACATATTAAGTGTGACCGCTTGAGCACAAGAAGTGACTGCTCGAGCGAAGAATACAAACTCGTAGAACTTTTACAGACAGACAACCATCGCTCGAGCTCAAGAAGGACCGCTCGAGCCAACACCTCTCGAGCACACGAAGCTTCGCTCGAGCGAAAAATACCACCTTTTACTAGTTTTACAGATATGTAAAAGTACTGAGAGTTTACAAAGACTACTTAAGCGCAAGAAGTGTCACTCGAGCAAAGAAGAAAAATTCTAGGCAACAATAATTTAAAAAACAAGCTACCAACCTGTTCCAAATGCAACCAACACATCCCAATAGCTAAACTCAAAGAGAAATAAAGGGAAACAAGACATGAGCAACTATGTAAGACAATGAAACCTGGATCCAAAACATCAAATGGGTCGGGTCTAAACCAAAATCGCTATAAGAATCTTGTAGGGAAGAGGTATTCTGAGAGTTCCACCATTTACGCCTTGCGGTACACCCGGGAGGCACAAAGATGTACCACGATCTTAGTCACCAATTTTGATAGAGGGGGATAAAAAAAGACGTAGCCTTGTTTGTTCCGAGGTGCCTTACTTGTCAACAAGTGAAGGCCGATCATCAATGACTAGCGGGTTTATTACAACCCTTACCTATAGCTGAGTAGAAGTGGGAGCATGTTAGAATGAATTTTGTTATGAGTTTTCCAAGGACTCAAGGGTAATAATGCTGAGTGGGTAATAATCAGCCGGCTAACCAAATCAAGCACATTTTGTACTTGTATGCACGAGTGACTTGATAGATTATCTTGCCAACCTTTATGTTAGGGACATAGCTTAACTTCATAGGGTCCCTATGACTATCGTCTCGGATAGAGATCCACGTTTCACGGCCCCATTGTAGCAAAGCCCACAGAATGCCTTGGGCACTAAGTTGATGTTTAGCATTGCCTAATCTCATCCTCAGACTGTCAGGCAGTCCGAGCACACCATTCAGATCTTAGAGAACATGCTTCGGGCTTGCGTTCTTGATTTTAAGGGGTTGTGGTAGAGGCATCTACCTTTAGTGGAATTTGCTTACAACAAAAATTTTCAAGAAAGCATTAATATAGTGTCGTTTAAGCCCTTGTATGGCCGACCGTGTAGGTCTCTTATGTGTTAGGCCAAGCTGGGTGATGCACCTATGTTAGGTCCTAAATTAGTTCGGGAAACAATAGACAATATCGCACTCATTCGTAAGAGATTGGTTTCAGCTTAGAGTCACCAGAAGAGCTATATCGACCGTAGGAGGAGGCCTTTATCTTTTGAGGTAGAAAATCATGTGTTTTTGAAAATATCACCGAGATGGGGATTGATGAGATTCGAGAAGAGCGGGAAGTTGTTTCCTAGATTTATTGGGTCTTTAAGATTCTAGAGCAAATCGGGGAGGTAACTTATCATTTGGCCTTGTCGCCCTAACTTTCCAGGGCCCGTGACGTGTTTCATATTTGTATGCTTTGGAAATACGAGCCTAATCCTTCACACGTGCTGGATTGGACCGAGTTAGAGATAGATGAGGATACCTCGTACGAGGAGAGACCAGTTCGAGTGTTAGATACTCGGGATCAAGTCATGAGAGACAAAACTATTCCATTAGTTAAGGTGTTGTGGCGACACCATGGGGTTGAGGAGGCGACTGGGGAGCATGAGACGGAAGTCCATGAGAAGTATTCGGACCTATTTGTTGATGTTTGAGACTTGTATTGAAAATTTTATTCATGTTGAAAATGTAAACATTGTAAATGTTTTGGAAAGTTAAACTGTAATATTTTGTATTGAAAGACTCTATTTTATTATTGTTACAGGTATGAATGGTCAATGGTTGGAATCAAAATATAGTGGTTATTGGTTTGATTTAAATTTCGGGGAGAAATTTCTCAAAGGGGAAGATTATAACAGTTCCTGTTTAGACCCAATCCATTTCTTGCTTTTGGATCCAGGATTCCGTGTCTTTAATTGTTGTTCATGCCATTTTCATCATGTTAGTGGTTAAGTTGAGTGCTGGTTGTGTTTGAAACATGTTGGGAGTTAGTTTTTCAAAAAATTTATTGTCTAGTTTTTTGCTTATTCGCTTGAGTCATGTTTTGGTCACTCGAGCGGTCTTTGAGATTTGCCAATATTTTTGCAGGTCTACAAAACTTCTGGAAGTAGGGTATCTTCACTTAAGCGGTATTTCCTGCACTCGAGCGGTCTTCTACAGTCTGTAAAACTTCTAAGAGGGGGTCATTGTGCTCTCAAGTGGTGTTTTGGTCGCTCGAGCGATGTCACTTATTGTGTTCGATATTCGAGCAGTGTTTTCATCGCTTGAACGGTCTGTGCGTATATCAGATCGAAAAAAGGAAAATTTTAATCACTTTTTCATTTATCTCTCTCTAAAACATCTCTAACCCTAATTTCTTCCCTTTGTCTCTTTAGTTCTTTCCTTAAAATCTCAAATATACCATCATCCATTGATTTTTCCACCATAGCTCTTTGGAGAAAAGGTTGAGCTCGTCAAAAGCTTTATTCTAATCGGAGAAGATCTTTTTTTTAGCTCCGCCAAAGTTTTACCCTTACTCTCTTCCTCTTTTACTCTTGAGGTAGGGATTTCTTCAACCTATGGTATGATTTTAGCCTAGTTATTTGCTCATTGAAAGAATTTAGTGATTTTGGGATTTTGGCTTAAACCCAGGGTTTGATTTTTGAAATGTAAAAGAGAGTATTCAAATAGGTTTTTGAGAAAGGTTGTGGAGGTGTGTTTATTGTTGAGTTATGTTGAAATGTTGGAATTTCTTTACTTAATTGTGATTTTGAAAGTAAATGAGGTTTGTTTCAAAAATCTTTACGAAAGAAAATGAAAAGATCTTGGGTTTTGAAAAGATAAGAGGAATGTATCACTTGATTGATAAGAGTGGAGTTGGATATGTGGTATCGCTCTCATTTTGAAATTGATGAAATTTTATATGTTGTTAGGAAATTATTTGTTGAGTAGAAATATCTATTTTAGGCTATCGGTGGAAGATAGCTTTGGTTGTTGTAGAAATTGCATGAGGATTAGGTGAATTAAAACTAATTACTCATATATTTTGCGTTGAGCATTGTTTCATACTTAAGGATTGAAAATGTATTATTATTGAGAAAAATGAATGAATACCTTGGTGAATCTGGTTAGGGGATGTGATTGTGGTTATTATGTTAGCCGGTGTGTCCTTAGTGAAAGTCTAGAAACCTGCGCGATTAGGGGGCCGATCCTTCCGGTTAATATCGGTAAAATGACTTTGGTAGTGCTTATATAGCCTACTGGCAACCACATACTCAGAGATTCCCAATATTTTATATCCACTGCCTTGTTTTCTGATGTAAAAGGATATTTTTCATGAATTGATATATAATCCTGACATTGTATTATTTTGAGATGGAGATGTAAAATATTTGAAAAATGGCATGTATATGCATTCACCTTATGACTTCGTTAAGATTTATGTATTGTATTAAAATATCTCTACTGGGTTTTAGCTCACCCTATATAGAAAACAACTTTCAATGCTGATGATATACCTTCACCAAAGACATAGCTTGGGAGGACTTGGAGCTAAGAGTTTCTTTTGTTTCTTTTGATGTGATTATTTCGTACAAGTCTTGGGCTTTAACTATGTTGAGTTGAACTCATTTTTGTTGTACCCAAGCATTGACTTGGAAAGTTGTAGCCATTAGGGCATAAAATTACTTGATTCTCCTTTTATTTTAATTCATGTACACATGTCATATGCTTTAAATTCAGGATCTAGGATTTAAGAATGTATACACACATATGTCATCTTTTGTATGATCAAGGAATATAAATGTAATGTTAAATATAATGCTAGTGATCAATTCTATGGAATATTATGATGTGATTTTGTTGTTATTATTAAGGGGCGTTACGGATGTTTCCACAATCGAGTCGTAGAACTTGGATGATTACTCTATTTCGAATTTTAATTGCTATATTTAGATGGTTGTTTGGATCAAAACTTGTGATTGTGCCATATAAGATGTGTGTATTTCATTTGTTTCTTTGGATGACAGAATGAATAATTCTTGAAGATTTTTTCAAATGAGATTGAAAATTGAATAATGTGTATTTTGTTTGATATGATTATTATTTATTAAATCTAATTGAATAATGGTATTTTTATTGGTTTTAGATTAACTTCACCTTGGTTTGCTCTAATAATGTCTGAGTGACGTTTTGTTTGTTGATGCTTGTTTAAAGGTAAAAGTAAAATTTTGATTTGTTATGGTAATATGTAATATGTCTTCTATTTTTTGATGCTCTGTTTTAAATTAATAAAATAATGATAGTATTTCACTATTTAAATGCTAAAATTTCATAGTAAATTTTACAGTGAATCATAGTACAATTTTGTTGTAAATAGTAAAATTTTACTGTTGACGTTAGTTTGAACAACAAAAATTTTATTATTTTATTACTTAAGATTTCATGGCCAACATGGATGATGTTTGATTGATCTCAATAAGATAATTCTAGAAAAAATAATTTTATTAAAAATCGATATTTAGATAAAAAGTTATATCATTTTATAAAAGTTTGAAATATGAAATTAGAAACTAAGGATATTTTGATAATAATAATGTTTATTGGTCTTTTCAGGAATTTTTTTTATTTATTATAATCCTTAGGCCCCGTTTGTTTTTCTCTTTCACAGTCCGGAGTGGACTGTAAATGATGAACGGTGATCATACCTTCAGTTTGTTTACAAATTTGGGGAATGGATTCATAAGCCGGAGGGCTTCAGATAGGCCTTGGATGTGGGGATTGTTGGTCTACCCCAACACTTGGTATTGAATATTAGTCCGTTGGTATTATGAGAGTAATTTACTTGTTTACCCTCTTCTCTTCTCCTTCTCTATCAGTCTGTCTCTGTTCTCTTATCATATATATATATATATATATGTATATTTCATTCGATGTCTCACCAACCAAACAGAAATGTAGACAAAATTGCAAATTAGAATAGTAAAATTGAAGAGTGATGCTCCGATCTTCGATTAAATCAAACAAAACAGATACAAATCAAAAGACATAGTATATGACATATATATATATATATATATGCAGATAATATATATACCTTTGATCTCCTCAGTTGAGGGATTGATTACAGAGATAATTTTCTTCTTCACAGGCTCTCTCCATTCACGTTTCTTCTTCTTCGCCATTGACTCTCTCTTCCCCCCCTCTCTCTCTTTCTCTCTCTATCTATCTATCTATCTATCTATCTATCTATATATATATTATTTATTAATAGTTGAATTTTATTAGTAGAGATAGGAATGGCAAAAGTGGGTTTCTTTAATAATAATAATAATAATAAATAAAAAAAATAGAATAATAGTTATTTTTTATTTTTAATTATATGATTTTAATTTTAATTTTTGAATAATTTAATTGGGTAATGCATTTATTAATTGGTACAAGCATAAATTTAATACTAATATAACAAGGGTATTTGTGTAATTTTACATGGTTAATCACATTCCTATATCTCAAAACAAACATGAACTATTACTAGTCCATTGGTTATCAAACAAACACATTTTTCTTAATCCCCTTATTAGTAGTCCCCTCACTATCAATCCTCTCTATTCTACTTCTAAAAATAAACAGGTCTTAATGTATTAAAGTTTTTTTTTTTATGAGTGACCTCTGACTAGATTTCCCTTTGATATGACTTTCCTTCTTAGAAACAAAACAAAACAAATTTTAAAATTTTGAATTTTTGTTTTTGTTTTTGTTTTTGTTTTTTCCATCAAACTAATTTTTATTTTTTGGAAAAATAAAATAAAAAATATATATATATATTTTAAAATTCAAACAAAAAGAATAACCAAACAAAGTAAAATTCGAGGTGGTTTTTGTTTTTAGTAATCCTACAAATTCAAAAATATCAATTGGTAGTTTAGACTCATTCTACAAAACAAATCTTGACAATAATGTCAAATTAAATATTTTTTTTGTTTTATTTTTTATTTTATTTTCATATGTGGATGGTTAGTTGCGTTTGATGACAAAATATTAGCAACATTCATATTTTGATAATAATAATACTTTGATATTTTGATAATAAGGCAAATTACAACGATAGTTCTAATATTTTTATTTTTGTGTCATTTTAATTTTTTTAATTTTAATTGACTTGATTTTAATCTTGAATTTATGACTGTCTTAATTTGCCCCAAGTAATTACAATTTTTAATATTTTTTTATGAAAAATACGCGTATAAATGTTATATGTTATATTTTTAAGGGTGAAATTATAACTTTACTCAATTAAGAGAGTTAACCTTAGTCAATTTAGTGATAAATTTTCATAAAAAATACTAATGATATTATTAATTGGATCAAATTGAACAAAATTTAAAATTAAGAGTCAAAGTTGAGCAAATTGAAAGTGTAAGGACCACAATGACATAAGGGATAAAATGGAGGGATCATTGACATAATTTGTCCTATATAATGTAAGGGCAAATTACAACGTTAGTTTCTTTACTGTGTCATTTTAGTCCTTATAATTTTAATTTGTTCAATTTTGACTTTAAATTTTTAACTTTGCCTTAAATTAGTTGAATTGATTCCAATTGTTTGTGGCAAATGCGCACTTGAACAACACGTATCATACTTTTAAGAATAATATTATAAATTTAATTAATTCATTAATTTAATTTTAATCAATTCAATAAAAATTTTCTATCAAAAATCTTAACAATGTCATCAAATTAGACCAAATAAATACAAAATCTAATATTAAGAGTCAAAATTGATCCAATTGAAACTATAACTGTTAAAATGATGCAAGTAACAAAATGTAGAGAGTACTTGTTTGGTTTAACTCATTTTTCTAAAAATTAAATTTTTTACTTTTCATATATTTTTTTAATTTATTTTTGATGAAAGTCTTTTAAAATTTTTATGTAAGTTTTTCATTTTTATTTTTTAGATATACTTAAAAATATATAATATTGTGAATTGTTTTTAAAAAAATACAAAAAATACACACAAAAAAATCAATATATTTTCAATTTTTTTTTATTCAATGAATTTTTTAAAACTTTTTGTATAAATTTTATATTTTTCAAATGTATCAAAATTAAGTAAGTTTAAAAAGTAAATAAAAAAATAATTAAGATATTAATAAATGGATAAATATAAACTAAAAACTCATAAATTATCTTTAAAAACTCCAACGTGATCCATAATTACTTGAAACACATATTGGGGGAAATGATGGGATGGACGGTGCCTTTCAATTATCAGCCAACCAAACTGAGGAAAAAAGTTCCGCAAAAATAGGAAAAAAAAGGAAACAATAGTTGTAAGTAGTAGAAATGGGCCCATGGAATCATGCTGTGACTAAAGGTAAATTGTTGTGATCGCTTGGTGGGAAGGGTTTTCTTTTTTTTTTTTTTTTTTTTTTTTATTTTTTTAAAAAATTTATTTAAATAATTTAAGTTGTTTATAAGATAAAATTTGTTGAGTAAATTATTTATGTAAAATATGCTAAATCTTAAATCTCATATTAAATAATTTATGTAAAAAAATTAAATTGATTGAACATTTATAATTTTGTAACAAAAGTTCATTTTTTTAAAAAAAATAAAATAATTAATATGATCTTGATAATTTTTTTTAAAACAATTAGAAAATGATTATAAGATTGGTAAATTTTTGATTAATTTGATTTATTTGCATGAATGATATCAACCAAAACCTTACATTATAAACTGTTAGAAATATTAAAAAAGACTTGATAAAAGCCTCTATCAAGATGAGTCCGGATCCTCGACCGCTGTTTCTTGCGACGATTCCTGCGGCACGTCAAAAACGACGTCGTTTTTTTTTTTTTTTTTTTTTTTTTTTTTTTTTTTTTTTGGGTCTCCTCTCTTCTCTTCTCTGTCACCACCTAACCTAACCCAACCTAACAGAGAGACGTGAACTGAGAGACGAAGAAGAACGAGGGCGAAGGAGATGACTCCGGTGGCGACGCGACGGTGACAAGACGAGATTGCGGCGGCGACGAATGTTGTTCCACAACCCTCATCATCATTCTCATTTGATCATATTTTATATTGTTTTATATATATATATATATATATTTGATTTCTTGAGTTGGATTTGTTGTTGATTTTTCAAATGGGTTTGTTAAGTTGTTTGATTTCTTGAGTTTTATGGATTTGATGATTTAGGGTCATTGATATCAGTTACGAATGAGGGGTTTTGATCTGAGGAAAGGAAAATGGTGAATTGATTTGAAAAATTGGTTTGAAAAGACAGAGAGATGGGAAAGATGGAACAAATGAGACAGCAATATTTCTTTATGGGAAAGAAAAGGAGAGTCCAACTCTCTCTCACATCTTTATGTAATGCCAATCACTGCACTTTATGCCATTGTTAATGGAGAGAGAGAGAGAGAAGCTTCAAAGTGTTTGCCTACCCAAGTTAGTCCAAATCATCTGCTATTTGGAAGAAGAAACATTTTCAAAAGATTTGATTCAATAACTTGTTTGATGAACTCAGACAACCTCTCCCTCAGAGGCTAGGTGAGGATGTGGAACAAAATAAATGACAGAAAAGAGAAAAGAGGGGAGACCCAAAAAAAAAAAAAAAAAAAAAAAAAAAAAAAGTCATCATTTTTTACTCGCCGTAGGAGCCACAACAAGAAACTGCGGCTGAGGATTCGGCCTCCTATCAAGGAGTCAAGAGTCTCTCCTTGCAGCCCCGTTCTTGTGCCCGTCCTTGCATGCCTTTGGGCCTACTTTTAGGCCTAATTTTGATAATCCGAATCGTTTATATTTTATGATTTATTCAGTATATCATACCTGTAAAAAATCAAGTTGATCGGATATCAGAAAGCATGTGTTCGAAAAACTGTTTATTAAATTATTTAAAAAATAGTTTTTAGTTCAATTTTTCGAATACGTACTTTCTGATATCCGATCAACTTAATTTTTTACAGGTATGATATATTGAATAAATCATAAAACATGAACAGTTCGGATTGTCAAAATTGGGTCTAAAAGTAGACCCGAAGGCCTGCAAGGACGGAGGTTGCAAGGAAAGGATCCTGATTCCCTATCAAGATACCACAACAGCTTGCTAGCCATGGCCAAGGCCTGCTATAGGGCAATAAAACCTGTCTTGGGCTTAAAATAGGAATCTCCAAATTTGTTAATTTTATGTATATTAAAAACTTTAAATAGGTCCAATCTGTTTGTTTGTTTGTTTTTTTTTTTTTTTTTTAATATTTTTCGTGGATGCCCAGTTTAAGAGGTTCTAAAAGAAATTCTCTTAGGCCCAATTAATATATGAGGTGGGTTTGTCCTCCTCCGCTATCAAACCCCACCTCCCACTCTTGTCCTAATCTCGTTATGGGTAAAAAATTTTATTCTCATCTCTGTCCCTATGGATACCCGACCACACCCAATGACCTCCATATATGTAAGTAAATAAAAGCATTTGATAGATCACCATATCCGCTAATCAAATACAATAACGGGTAATGATAAAAAATTCTAAAACTAAAATTCTAATATGGACTCCACCTCCCACTCTTGTCCTAATCTCGCTAAGGGTAAAAAAATTTATTCTCATCTCTGTCCCTATGGATACCCGACCACACCCAATGACCTCCATATATGTAAGTAAATAAAAGCATTTGATAGATCACCATTATGGATACCCGACCACACCCAATGACCTCCATATATGTAAGTAAATAAAAGCATTTGATAGATCACCATATCCGCTAATCAAATACAATAACGGGTAATGATAAAAAATTCTAAAACTAAAATTCTAATATGGACTTGAGTAATGTGGCAAATAAATAAATAAATAAATAAAAATACACAAACCAAAACATCATATCACCATATAGGATCCACACATTAAAACTCTTTTAGAGTTTTCAAATTAACAAAAATTAACTTTTAACTTTTTTTTTATTCATATATAATTATTTAACCCAAAATATTGACCAAACCGGAGCTCACAAAATCATCCCGTCCGTCTGAGGGCGGATCCTGCACACAGCACGATCCAGTAGAAATAAGGCAAAAGAGAATCAATAATAATGGTACGAAATGACACTTGTCAACTGAGGGAGTTGCTATGATAATAAACAGACAACCCACCTCTACCCTACTCTACTCTACTAAAAATATCTAGATTATTTACTTATGACTTCTGAAATTATTTATAAATGAATCTCTTATATTATTATGGAACATTATTTTATTTTATAAAATTATAAAAACATATAAATACACTTTTAAATTATTATCATATTTCATTTTGTAAGATTTTATAACATAGAAGATAAAATGATACTTCTCAATAATTTAAGCAATCTATTTGTACGCTTGTAACAATATGTATGAAAAAAAAATATTAAAAAAAATTATTTAATTAAATTAATTTTCACATTTGCATATAACTAGAATATCTTTTAAAAGTCTTTTCACTCAAATATTTAAGACAATACTTAGCTATAATTTCAAATAAAATAAAATATAAATTATATATTGTGACTTAAGAACAGAAAAAAATCTCACTTGTTTATCAAATAAGCTCAAAAAATTGAGTGAGCCATCATTTAAAATTACAACCGACCACCACTAGACAACTTTTTAAAACAAAGACGATAAATAAGTTCACTTATAAATATTACCAGATGTAACTATCATGTTTTTATTTTCATTTTTATTTATTTATTCATTTTTTGTATTTTTAAAAAGATAAATTAAAAAAAAAAGATAATATGAATTGAAGAGTGTCGTCTAAGCCTGTGGAGATCCCGCTAGTATTGTTTCAATGATGTGAATTATACATTTTGTAGGGTCCTTTGTGTATATTATCCCTTAAAAAAATACGGTAGTGCTACGTAGCTCGAAAGGTGGAGCTCGAAATTGGCTTGAATCAGAAGCAGAGAAGGAGAAGAGAATGAAGGAGGAGGAGGAGGAGGAGGAGGAGGGACTGTAGGGGGAGGGGGAGAAGGAGGAGGGACTGGAGGGGGCCCAACAAATGGGGCTGGAGGCGGGAGGCGGGGGGCGGAAGCGGCGATGGCTGGCGACGAGCAGTGACGAGCAACGACGATCCTCGGCGGCGGCGGTGGTGCTGGCTCTTCTCCTCTTTCTCTTCTCCTCTCTTCTTCCTCTCTTCTTTCCCTCTTTCTCCTCTGTCTCTTTCTTCTCTCTTCTCTCCCTCTTTCGAGCCAACCAATTCGAGCTACGGCTCATTTTCGAAAAAAATAAGGGGGTCCAACAACTGTAAAATTTTCATTTTATCATGTTAGTCAAAAAAAAATTTAAAATAATCTATTTTCAAATGCACACTTATCATCTATTTTTTTAAGACAAGTGCAATAAATTAAATAGGCCCACTTCGGATCCCACCTCAATAATCCAAACCATTCACTTTTTAGGGTATGTTAAATAGAATATCTTTGCAAAAATTCAAATTGATTGGACATCGGTAGTCTTATGATCAAGTCAAATGTGTATTCAATGTTATAATCAAAATTACAGTTATCATTTATTTTTGTAGATACAAATTTGATCTGATCACAAGTATACTGATATCCGATCAACTTAAAATTTTACGAGAATATTCTATTCAACGTACTCAAAAATAAATAAATAAATAGTTCAATGTAACGTCCTAACCCTTCACATGTCATCGATATTGTCTACTTTGGGCCATGCCCGCGCGGATTTGTTCTTCCTAGTGGGCCACCCATCCCAGAACTACTCTCAGTTAAATATTGGGAAGAACAAATCCGTGTGGGTATGGTCCAAAGCGGACAATATCGATGACATGTGAAGGGGGTGGATTGTAAGGTCCTGGTGTCCCACATTAGAAATGAAGGGGGAGTTCATGGGCTATAAAAGTAAAAACCTGGACCCTTATATAGCATTAAGGCCTTTTTCCAAGCTGTGAAATCCATAGCAGAACTCCCTAGTTAAACGTGCTTGGGTTGGAGTAGTTTTGGGATGGGTGAACCACTAGGAAGAACAAATTCGTGCGAGCAGGGCCTAAAGCGGACAATATCGATGACATGTAAAGGGTTGGGACGTTACAAATGACATTAGAGTCGACTCTCCGAAGTACCGAGTGTAGGCCTCTAGCGTCTCTTGGTGCATATGGGTGGGCTTGTGAGCTGGCAGGCTACTGTATGAGAACGTACAGCCCTAAGGGGGGTAGATTGTAAGGTCCCTGTAACACCCGCATCTTTTAATTCATTGGAGAGTGTATTTAATTCCCTTATTTTCATTTTTGGGAGTCTTTCGAATTGTTGAATGTTGGTTTTTGAGGAGTATGATCCGATTTAAACTCGTTGGGTTTGTTTGTTTGTTTGCGCTTGTTCTTGTCAAAAAGTTCCTTGAAAACTTAGAAATTCTATTTTAGGGTCGACACTAGCCTTCCTAAGAGTCGACCCTTACTTGTTGGTGAAGTTTCTGGAAGTGTTACTGGAATATAGGGTCGACACCAGTCTGGGGAGGGTCGACCCTTTTATATTGCAAAATCTATGTTAGTCGCTGGAAATTAGGATCGACCCCCTTTCTGTCTGAGGGTCAACCCCCCTGCCCGAAGGGTCGACCCCTGTGTGTAATTTTTAGCTTTTTGGGCTGGTTTGGGCCCTATTTTTGGGGGTTTTTTTGACTTGTTCTTTTCATTTGACTTTAGGGCTATTATTCTATTATTACATTGCTACTATAAATAGGTTCCAAACATATTTCATTTCATTTTTTCTCCTCTTTCCTCTCTCTCAAACCGTGAGTTCTCCCATCTCTCTCTAAACTCAAGCTTTTGGCACTAAGATCTCTAGATCTACTCACCTAGAGTGATCTTTTCACCATGGTCCTTTGAGAAAAAGTGTAGATCTCGTCAAGGGCTTCCTTTTGGTCCGATTGGTTCGTGGTTTCGTTGCCATTGATTTTCGGATCGTCATCTCTTGGCTTCAAGAGTTAGGGGTTTCTAGTTCTCTTTCAATACCCTCGTTTATGGATGGATTTACGGTATTTTCTTTATATAAATACAAAAGTTCATATTTTTATGCATATTGCGATTAATCATGAGATTGGGGGTTAGGGTTTGAAGTGTTGGGATTTACTTGATGGGTTATGGTTTGGGCCATGAGTTTGGGTGTAAAAGTAATAGAAGGGTTGGAATAAAATGTGTTTTTGTGAAAAGTTTTAACTTCTCTTAAAAACCCTAGTATGGCTCATGAAGATGGTTAATGGTTTTGCCTCAATTGATAGTTGAATCATGAAATTGAGGTGTTAAATTACACATGTACAAGTTTAATTGAAATTTTAAAAAGTTTGCAAATTTTTGTAAAAGTTGCGATTGAACCCTCAATGTTGATGTTTTAAATTATGTTATAATATGAAACCAAACTTGGGGGAAAAGAAATTACTAATGGTATGGATGATATGAGTTTTGTGTTGAAATGATTGTGTTGAATTTTGTTGTGTGTTATGTGAATTGTATTGGGTTATGTTGTGTTGAGTTGAGTTAGGTTGTGTTGAGTTTGGTTGAGTTGTGTAGTGTGGAGTTGAGTTGTGTTGGGTTGTGTTGTGGTTGTTACCTGAGCGGGGAGTTGAAAAATGATTTTTCAGTGCCCACGACCGTCTGTATCATAGCCAGTAAATGTGGGGGATGATTTTAAAAATTGAAAAATGGTTTTTCGATGCCCATGACCATCAGTATAATAGCTGGTAAATGTGGGGGTGGTTTGAATTTGAGGTGCCCAATTGCCCTGTCTAGGCTTATCGCTGGACGAATGTGGGAAAAGTGTTTTTGTGTGTCCACACAGTCCTGCCGTATTATAGCCGGCGAAAGTAGAAAAATGATTTTTGGGTGTCCACACAGTCCTGCCGTATTGTAGCCGGCAAAAGTGAAAAAACGGATAGTTTTCGAAAATGTTTTGGGTGCCCACGTCCTGCCATATAATAGCTGGCAAATGTAGGGGATGGTTTTAAAAAGTTGAAAATGGTTTTCAGAAAAAGATATGGTTTTTGAGAAAATGATTTTGGGAGTTCACTTCCCGCCGTATAATAGCTGGCAAAAGGTGGAATGTGTTGTGAAGTGTGTTGAGTTCAATGATGATATATGTGACTTGTGATAAACTTATGAAATTACCATTTGATGTGTAAATTGGTAAGGAATGGGAATTGTTGAAAATTGGGCCGGGTATTGGACCTAAATTTGGGCACCCATGTGGCATGACCCATGACCAATTAAATTATCCATTTAAGTTTGAATTTGAATTTGAATTTGAACTATTTGGATGACCCATAATTAATATCTATATCTACCATATCTTATCAAGAGATATGGATAAATGCATAGATAGCTATTGATTGTTATATATTTGATGATATACATCTGATATGATGGGTAGAATATGATATACGTTATGTGATTTTTTACCCATAACCTTTTTTCCCGGACTCTCTCTTTAACTCTCTCCCATATGAGAACGATCCAACCTCTGCACTGTGACTTGTGTGGGTGATACTCATATTGTGGTATCACTCCATTGCTGGGTTCGTTGTTCGCATTCTTAAAGCACATGATTTACCCATGAGATTGTTTACTTCAGGTTCTATTACTTAAGGTATGATCTGAATGTTTTACCCGCTACGTTATACTTTGATATATCTTACAGGAATGCATACAGAAATTATTTGAAAAGAATGGATAATGAAATAGTAATTGGATAAGGGATTGGTGATAAAAAACTCACCAGGTTGTTTGTATCTATAAGGAAAGATTAAGAGTTTTGCTTTGTGATTAATTGAGAAATTGAATTAAAAAAGGATTTATTGTCCGTGTGATGTGTTGAGTTATAGTTGATAATGCATATATGGATGTGACGTAATTGTTCTTGGATTTTTACGTTAAAGAGTTATAGCAATAAAGGATGGACAATTGGGAATGGAGTGTATGAGGGTTGTTTTGGGTATTAAGGGAACATGAATTTGAGGTTATGGAGTTTTAATAAATATAACTAGTAAAAGGGGAGAATGGGAATAAAATGAGGAATGTTAAGATGGGAATTTAATAAGGAATATTTTGGAATGGGTTAATAAATATAAAATTATGCGATTCCTTAAACATGTTGTTTTCAAAAAGGATTTGTGGTTTTCTAATGAAAATGGATAGTTTTTGATGGTCGAAGGTTTTCCTTAAATGTTCAAATAAATTTTGAGAAAAAGATACTCTACATATGATATTTTGAAATTACAAAACGTCATCTACTATACGGTATCACCCTGCATGCATGATCACTTCTATCTATAGGATGGTTATTGTTTTAGAACTATGAGATTCCTACTGGGCAATTGTGCTCACCCCTTGTTGTTTCATTTTTTTTTACAGGAAGAGAATTCAGATTGATTGGTTGAAGGATTAGGAAGTTCATGTATATCTTGTGTGTAATCTCATTGTATTTTGATGTTTGTAATTATTTATTTGTAACTCCGTAGTGGAAGCTTGGCATGTATTATATTTACTATTGTATTCATCATGAGAGAGATCATGTACAATTATGTTTCTATTACTCAAGGGTAATAGATATTTTTAATTAAAAAAAAATGGACCTAAATTTCAGACTTTTGGTAATGTTTTTGAGTAAATAAAATTTGGGGCGCGACAGTCCCGGTGTCCCACATGGGGAATGGAGGGGGAGTTCCTAGGCTATAAAAGTAAAAACCTGAATCCTTATATAGCATCAAGGCATTTTCCCAAGTAGTGAAATCCCTAGCAGAACTCCCGAGTTAAACGTGTTTGGGTTGGAGTAGTTCTAAGATAAGTGACCCATTAGGAAAAACAAATCCATGTGGGCATGGCCTGAAACGGACAATATCAATGACATGTGAAAGATTGGGACGTTACATTTAGATTATCAAAATGAGACTCACATTCATCCGCATTATGCGCACAATCCAAAATGAGACTCACATTCATTCCCATCAATTAGACATGAATAGATGGGCCAAAGGCCGTCGGGTATGAGTTAATTGGGCCCGAGGCCGTTTGATACGTCTAGAACTTTAGTCGATTGATACATTAAATAGAAACATGAATTGGGCCCAAGGCCGTCTGATGTAACTGTTTCAAAGATTGTTCATGTATTTTTCTTATTTGATATTATTCACTAGGCTTTCGCTCACGCTCATTCATGTGTATGTAGATGAGTCAAGGGATGTCCAAACCCAGCCTCGGTGAAATATGTGAGAAACAGTCAAGGTTTTGAAGAGTCAGCCCAAACGTCTCACGCACGAGACTTGTTTTCGCCTCTTTTGTTCTTTTGATATAGTTTTGTTATATCGGCGAAACATTGGATTACTTTTGTATATAAACTTTGGGTTTGACTGAGTTAGACTTGAATGATCCTGTATGTACAGAACTTTGTGTTAGTATCCTTTTGATGTGAGTTATTAACAGATATATATATATATGGACTGTTATGTCGTGCCATGTAAGCACAGCTCTATGGACAAAAGTTTTAAATTTGCTTCCGTTTGGGCCATTTACTCTGATAAGATATGTCTTGTTTGGATTGAGGCCGTAGGTAATCCCTTGATTACTGGCCGGTTATGTCCTTAACTTATAGGGGCGGGTTCGGGTTATGATAGAGTGGTATCAGAGCACGAGTTAATAACTCACACACTTGTCCAAATGAGCAATAAGCGTCTAGAGAAGATTTAGGATGCATTCATGTGATAAGTATGAACCTGAAAGCATCTAGAATACGCTTAAATGTTTTAATATGAACGATTATGTGTTATAAGTTTGTGATTTGCTTGCATTGCAAATTATTTGAATATGTATGCTCTTTAGTAAATGCATACCTTTGAATCTTTTGTATAAAGTACAATGGAAATCTAATTAGATGGTGAGAACAAGAGGTGATGAGATAGAGGAGTCTTCTACTGCCAGAATGGATAGAATGGAAAGATTGATTCAGGAAATGACAGAAACATTGAGGCAACAACAACAGTGGCAATAACAGTGGCAGCAACCACATCCTCCACCTCCACCTCCGCCACCTCCTGTGCCAGACTTACAGAATGATGACCGGATAATAGCTCTCACCAAAGAGTTTAAGAAAATGAAACCACCACAGTTTCATGGGGGATTAGATCCGTTAAAAGCCGAGGCGTGGGTTCTCGACATTGAAAAGCTGTTTGAGGTGTTTCCTTGTTCAAAGACACATAAAGTACTTTTGGCCACCTTTATGCTAGAAGACGAAGCAAGAAGATGGTAGATGTTAATGCGTGAGAATCATAAAGACATTGGTTGGGCGAAATTCCTGGAAGTTTTCTATGATAAGTACTTCCCTCAATGTGTCTGTGACAGGAAAGAACCAGAGTTCATGGAACTTAAACAAGACCGCATGACAGTAGCTGAGTATGAGGCCAAATTCACTGATTTGGCCAGGTTTGCACCACATGTGATTGATACCGACTACAAGAAAGCGAGACATTTTGAAGGTGGGCTTCGAAATGATATTTTAGAAAAGGTAAATGTCCTGAAGCTGGAAACCTATATTGGGGTGCTAGACCGGGCCATAATATCAGAAGCTAACATAGCTAGATAGACCAGATCAATAACTGACTGGAAGGGTAGCAAAAGATAGAGCTTCTTTTCGAAGAAGAAATTTTCAAAGAAACAGAATACGGACTCCTCGAGTACTTTGAATTCTTCCCGAGATACATCTCCAATGTGCAATATTTGTAGTAAAAGATGTTAGATAATGTCTCAATGGGACCACATAATTAAATGTGGTGTTATCATTTATAAGAAGCCTACAATTTAAGTGATTCAATTTAGTTAATAGGCTTAAGGGTATATGTGTTATGGACCTATCAAATGTGGTAAAACAGGGCACATGGCCAGAGATTGTAATCAAAATAGTGGAAAGTTAGCTGCTAGTTCCACTGCATCGATCCCAAAGCTGGGAAATACTATGAGATCTACTACCACTGGAGATACCGTGAGGCAAGGGAGAGTTTTCGCGCTTCTTTCGGGCGATACACGGAATGCTAACGCAGTTGTCTCAAGTACTATTTCTATATGTAATCAGGATGCTTTTGTGTTAATTGACTCCGAACACTCTTTCGTAACATGTGCATTTGCATCTAGACTGAGTAGACCTCTAGAATTATTGCCATATCTGCTATGTGTATTTGCTTCATCCGGAGAATCTGTATTGTGTGAATTTGTATATCGTTTTTCTGACATGCGAATTGGGAATGCTATTCTGTATGTGGATTTGTTGCCCTTGAATTTTAGGCACTTTGATATAATTCTAGGCATGGATTGGTTAACTAAATATTATGCCACCATTGATTGTGTAACAAAACGGGTTGTGTTTAAACCACCGGAACATGAAGGAATTGTGTTTGTGGGTAACAGGGTAATGCATCCACCTTATTTGATATCTGCAATGAAAGCATGTAAATTAATCAGGAAAGGGTGCTAGGGTTATTTGTGTTGTGTGCTATTTGAACAATCTGTGAATGTTGAATTGAACAGTATCCCTATTGTTAGAGAATTTCTAGATGTGTTTCCAAATGAATTACCAGGGGAATTGGTAGACAGGGTGATAGAGTTTACAATTGAGATTATGCCAGACACTCAACTTATTTCTAAAACTCTCTACATAATGGCTATTGCTGAAATGAAAGAACTGAAAGAACAGTTGCAAGACCTGCTTGACAAAGGGTTATCCAACCTAGCACTTCACCATAGGGTACACCAGCGTTGTTTGTGAAAAAGAAAGATGGAACCTTGCGTTTGTGTATTGACTATCGAGAATTGAACAAGGTAACAATAAAGAATAAATATCCCCTACCTCGTATTGATGACCCATTTAACCAGTTGCAGCGATCACAAGTGTTTTCCAAAATTGATTTGAGATCCAGGTATCATCAGTTGAAAGTGAAAGCAGAAGATGTTGAGAAAACTGTGTTTCGAACAAGGTACGACCATTATGAATTTCTTGTTATGCCATTTTGGGTAACTAACGCTCCGACAGCGTTTATGGACTTAATGAACCAAATTTTTAAAACCTACCTGGATGAATTTGTTATGGTTTTTATTGGTGACATTTTGATATACTCAAAGAATAGGCTGGAACATGAACAGCATTTGAGAACTGTCTTGCAAACACTTCGAGAAAAGAAATTATTTGCCAAACTAAAGAAATGTGAATTTTGGTTTGATGAAGTTATCTTTTTAGGGCATGTGATCAACGAGGAAGGAATATTAGTGGACCCGCAGAAAAGAGAGGCGATTGGGAATTGGCCTACACCGACAAATGTAACAGAGGTCCGTAGTTTCATGGGCTTAGCTGGGTACTACATGAGGTTTGTGAAAGATTTTTCAAAAATAGTTGTGCCTCTTACCCAACTGACACGCAAGGGACAACCGTTTGAATGGAATGACGAAAGAGAATCTTCCTCTCATGAACTAAAAACGAGACTGACCACTGCACTAGTTTTGACACTACCGTCAAGTACGGAAAATTTTGTGATTTTCAGTGATGCATCGTACAAAGATTTGGGTTGTGTGTTAATGTAGAATGGGCGAGTAATTGCTTATGTCTCCCGACAGTTGAGACCACACGAGAAAAACTACCCAATACATGATTTAGAATTGGCCGCAATTGTATTCGCTTTGAAAATCTGGCGGCATTATTTGTATGGGGCAAAGTGTGATCAGGTATGTCATTTTGTCTTGATTTCTTGATGATATACATGGTAGATGATCCGAAACATGAAGTTTCATGTTCTGAAATTTATGTTTACAAAAGACACCGTGGAGTTTGTTACCGTGTGTCAGGAGCTTGTTTCAAATGTGGTAAAACAGGGCACATGGCCAGAGATTGTAATCAAAATAGTGGCAAGCTAGCTGCTAGTTCCACTGCATCGATCCCAAAGCCGGGAAATACTATGAGATCTACTACCACTGGAGATACCGTGAGGCAAGGGAGAGTTTTCGCGCTTGTTTCGGGCGATACACGGAATGCTAACGCAGTTGTCTCAAGTACTATTTCTATATGTAATCAGGATGCTTTTGTGTTAATTGACTCTGGATCAACACACTCATTTGTAACATGTGCATTTGCATCTAGACTGAATAGACCTCTAGAATTACTGCCATATCTGCTATGTGTGTCTGCTCCATCTGGGGTCTACTTCAACCTCTCCCTATTCCTGCTAGAATTATTGCCATATCTGCTATGTGTATCTGCTTCAACGGGGGAATCTGTATTGTGTGAATCTGTATATCGTTTTTGTGACATGCAAATTGGGAATGCTATTCTGTATGTGGATTTGTTGCCCTTGAATTTTAGGCACTTTGATATAATTCTAGGCATGGATTGGTTAACTAAATATTGTGCCACCATTGATTGTGTAACAAAACGGGTTGTGTTTAAACCACCGGAACATGAAGAAATTATGTTTGTGGGTAACAGGGTAATGCATCCACCTTATTTGATATCTGCAATGAAAGCATGTAAATTAATCAGGAAAGGGTGCTAGGGTTATTTGTGTTGTGTGCTATCTGAACAATCATTGAATGTTGAATTGAACAGTATCCCTATTGTTAGAGAATTTCCAGATGTGTTTCCAAATGAATTACCAGGGGAATTGGTAGACAGGGTGATAGAGTTTACAATTGAGATTATGCCAAGCACTCAACTTATTTCTAAAACTCTCTACATAATGGCTATTGCTGAAATGAAAGAACTGAAAGAACAGTTGCAAGACCTGCTTGACAAAGGGTTATCCAACCTAGCACTTCACCATAGGGTACACCAGCGTTGTTTGTGAAAAAGAAAGATGGAACCTTGCGTTTGTGTATTGACTATCGAGAATTGAACAAGGTAACAATAAAGAATAAATATCCCCTACCTCGTATTGATGACCTGTTTGACCAGTTTGAGATCCGGGTATTATCAGTTGAAAGTAAAAGCAGAAGATGTTGAGAAAATCGCGTTTCGAACAAGGTATGACCATTATGAATTTCTTGTTATGCCATTTGGGGTAACTAATGCTCCGGTAGTGTTTATGGACTTAATAAATCAAACTTTTAAAACCTACCTTGATGAATTTGTTGCGGTTTTTATTGATGACATTTTGATATACTCTAAGAATAGACTTGAACATGAACATCATTTGAGGACTATCCTGCAAACACTTAGAGAAAAGAAATTATTTGCTAAACTAAAGAAATGTGAGTTTTAGTTAGATGAAGTTATTTTCTTAGGGCATGTTAACAACAAAGAAGGGATTTCAGTGGACCCATAGAAAATAGAGTCAATTGTGAATCGACCTACACCGACAAACGTGATGGAGGCCCGCAGTTTTATGGGCCTAGCTGGGTACTACAGGAGGTTTGTGAAAGACTTTCGAAAATAGCTGCGCCTCTTACCCAACTGACACGCAAAGGGCAACCGTTTGAATGAGATGATGAAAGGGAAACTGCCTTTCATGAACTAAAAATGAGATTGACTACTGCACCAGTGTTGACATTGCCCACAGGTACAGAAAACTTTGTGATTTTCAGTGATGCATCTTATAAAGGTTTGGGTTGTGTGTTAATGCAGAATGGGCGAGTAATTGCTTATGCCTCCTGACAATTGAGACCACATGAGAAAAACTACCCAACACATGATTTAGAATTGGCCGCAGTTGTATTCGCTTTGAAAATCTGGCGGCATTATTTGTAACGGGCAAAATGTGAAGTCTACACATATCACAAAAGTCTGAAATACTTCTTTACACTGAAAGAGTTAAATATGCGACAGAGAAGATAGCTCGAATTGATAAAAGACTATGACCTTGAGATTCAGTATCACCCTGGGAAAGCCAATACAGTTGCTGATGCCTTGAGCAGAAAATCAATGAGGAATTTGGCTTGTTTTCTTATTGAACAGAAGGAAATCTTGCAAGATTTTGAGAAGCCCGAGATTGAAGTGGTATTGTGTGAACAGGGCAGACTGATAGCCGTCATTTCAGCCGAACCGATAATCATTGATGAGATTAAACAGAAACAAAAGAGAATGAATTCCTCAAGAAAGTAATTGATGAATTTGAGACAAGTCCGAAAGCAGAATTCAGCATTGAAAGTGAAGTGTTGAGGTTTCGAAACCAAATGTGTATCCCAGATATTCCGGAGCTAAAGAAAAGAGTTCTGGATGAAGCTCACAAGTCAGTATTTGCTATACATCCATGCAATAACAAAATGTATTGGGATTTGAAACAAAGCTATTGGTGGCCTAAAATGAAGAAAGAAATTGCAGAGTATGTGCCCAAATGTCTTCAATGTTAGCAAGTAAAAGTTGAACATCAGAAACAGGGCGGTCTACTTCAACCTCTCCCTATTCCTGAATGGAAGTGGGAGCATGTGACTATGGATTCTGTTATTGGTCTACCTCGGACTCCTCGAGGTATGGATTCTATTTGGGTTGTAGTTGATAGACAGACTAAATCTGTACATTTTCTACCTGTTAGAACTACATTTGATGCTTATAGACTGGCTACTATATATGTTGATGAGATTGTTCGTTTACACGGAGTTCTAGTATCTATTGTCTCGGATAGAGATCCAAAATTTGTGTCTAGATTGTGGAAGAGTTTGCAAAGGGCTATGGGGACAGAATTGAGGTTTAGTATCGCATTCCACCCATAGACAGACGGACAATCAGAACGAACAATACAGACTTTGGAAGATATGCTAAGGATGTGTGCCTTGGATTTTCAAGAGAGTTGGGAAGATTATTTGCCACTCGCAGAGTTTGCATACAATAACAGCTTCCACTCCAGCATCGATATGGCACCATACGAGGCTTTGTATGGTAGAAGGTATAGATCACCAATTTATTAGACAGAAGTCGGGGATAGAGCTTTTCTTGCGTCTGAAATTGTGCAAGACACTTCTAAGAAGATCAAAACTATTCAGAAAGGCTCAAAATAACTCAGGACCGACAAAAGAATTATGCAGATGTTCGAAGAAGACCTCTCGAGTATGAGGTTGGTGACCATGTATTTATCTGTGTGACTCCGATGAAAGGCCAAGCCAGGTTTGGAAAGAAGGGTAAGTTGTCGCCCCGTTACATTGGGCCATTTCAAATTCTGGAAAGGCTTGGTCCAGTTGCTTATCGAGTCGCTTTGCCACCGGGATTCGAACAAATCCATAATGTGTTTCTTGTATCAATGTTGAGGGGTTATCTTCGAGATCTGTTTCATGTGATTGATTATCACCGAGTAGCTCTTGATGAAAATATGGAGTACACCGAATGGCCGGAACGAATCATTGACCGGCAAGTGAAACAATTGAGAAGCAAGTCCATCCCAATGGTAAAAGTGGAATGGAAAGAACACTATGTGACAGATGCCACATGGGAAAAAGAGGATGAAATGCGACTACGCTATCCGCATTTGTTTCCCGACGAAGGTAAAATAAGTTTGGAGGACCAAACTTCTTAAAAGGGGGAAGGTTGTGATAACCCTACTCTGTATTATGCTAATTAATCTTAATTACGAATGTGATTATGTGTTTAACATGATTTTGAGTGCTATTTATATGAATATATGTAGTTTTGAATTTTCATTTGTTCACCGTAGGAAAATCTGTTTGACTTCCTGCTTTGGAATTTAAATTGAAGGCCCTATCAGCCACAAAACCCGAAATTGATTACGCCATTGTAATTAGCATAATTTTTAGAGCCTACGGTGAAAATTGATTCGGATTAGATTAAATAGATTACATTGATGATATAGTGCTCAATTAAATTAGTATTAATGAAATGTGATTAAGGAAGCTTTTATAAAGGGCTAATTTACACTCTCATTCATTTGTTTTGAGCTCAAATCAGATTTTGCTCTCTAGAGAGAGAGATAACCGAACTTAGAGAGAGAGAGGGAGCTCAAATTGAAGATTGAACTAAAGGCTTGAGAATTGGAGGTTAAACTCAAAAAATTAGCTAGAATTTGGGTGTTTGAAATACCTAGGTGAGTGGATTCATAAGTTTGAGTCTGTAATTTTGTAAATTCAAGGTTTAATTGTGATCAAGAACATAACTTGAATTGAATTTGTTGAATTTGGAGCTTGTATGTACGTGCATGTGTATAATTACCATGAATTTGCATAATCTAACATGTATCATGTTAATTACGAGAAGTTGAGCATTTAATCATACATGCAAGCATGGTTTTGTTGAGTTTCATAATTATAGGCACCATTGGTGTCATTTAAAATGGAATTGAAGTAAAAAATAAGCATGCATGTATAATTCAAGGAGTTTATGGAGTTTGGGTATATGTATATTGAAATTGAATTTTGAAGCTATGTGTTTTGTTGAGATAAATTGAGGGTTGAATTATGATTTTGAGCAATTGGCCTCATATTGCTTCTATACTCATGATATATAATGTGTTTCCCTATTTTTGGTACCTTAATTCGAGCTTTGAAGCCTTTGAATATCGAATTTGAGCCTTAAGAATAGTTCTGGGAAACCCAGAATTTGGCATGTCCGCTCAAGCGGGGAAAGCGCCGCTTGAGCGTGAAATGAGAGCTCCCAAAATTTTTGCAAATATTGATGTTTGCTCGAGCGGGGACATTCAAGCTCGAACGGGGAGCCATGTAGTGTGACTTTCAGCTCGAGCGTCCGAATTTACGCTCGAGTGTAAAATGAGGCAACCAGTATTTTTGCAGACCTACGGGGTCTGCTCGAGCGGTGGAGCCCACGCTCGAGCGGGGACCCCTGTTTCAGAAAATTTGTAAAGGTGTTCTGTGTTTCATTTTCTGTTCTCTTTCACTTCTAAGTGCTCTTGGGCATGCATTGAGCATTATGAATGAATTAAAAGAATAAGAAAGAAGCCTAAGAGGGATGTATGAATTACGAAAGGATTGAATCAATTGTGACCCATATGTGTTATGTAATGTGTAGGGTCGAGCTCTAGGAAAAATCTACCGGCAGAACACTATGAGTAATATCTTAATAAAGATATCTGAAGTATGTTATTTGTCCAATTACTTACTTCCATATAAGTCTTATAAGTTTGTTACATTGAATTGGGGACAAATATTTGTTATGCCATATGATTGGGCCAAAGGCTGTTGGATACCATTGGTTGGGCCGAAGGCCTTTGACACACATGAATGATTGGGCCGAAGGCCGTTTGACATGAATGATTGGGCCAAAGGCCGTTTGACATGAATTATTGGGCCAAAGGTCGTCGGATAGGAACGATTGAGCCAAAGGCTGTCGGATATGAACGATTGGGCTAAAGGTCGTTAGACATGAATGGATGGGCCAAAGGCCGTCGGGTATGAGTTAATTGGGCCCGAGGTCGTTTGATACGTCTAGAACTTTAGTCGATTGTTACATTAAATAGAAACATGAATTAGGCCCAAGGTCGTCTGATGTAACTGTTTCAAAGATTGTTCATGTATCTTCCTTATTTAATATTATTCACTGGGCTTTCGCTCACGCTTATTCATGTGTATGCAGGTGAGCCAAGGGATGTCCAAACCCAGCCTTGGTGAAATATGTGAGAAACAGTCAAGGTTTTGAAGAGTCAGCCCAAACTTCTCACGCACGAGACTTGTCTTCGCCTCTTTTGTTTTTTTTATATGGTTTTGTTATATCGGCAAAAACATTGGATTACTTTTATATATAAACTTTAGGTTTGACTGACTTAGACTTGAATGATCCTGTATTTACAGAACTATGTGTTAGTATCTCTTTGATGTGAGTTATTAATAGATATATATATATATATATATGGACTGTTATGTCGTGCCATGTAAGCATAGCTCTATGGAGGAAAGTTTTAAATTTGCTTCTGTTTGGCCCCTTTACTCTGATGAGATGTCTTGTTTGGATTGAGGCTGTAGATAATCCCTTGATTATTTGCCGGTTATATCCTTAACCCATAGGGGCGGGTTTGGGTCATGACAAGATCAACATATGTACTAATCAAATACAATAACGGGTAATTATAGAGAGTTTTAAAACTAGAACTCTAATCTGAGCTCTAGTGATATGACAAACAAAAATAAATAAATAAAAATATACAAATCAAAACATCACATCATCATGTGGGGCCACTATTAGAACTCTATTAGAATTTTCAAATTAAAACTTTCAAATATTATTGAAAGGATATATATAAAGAATTTGAAAGAGCTTCAAAGAAAATTCACTTTAAGAACTTTAAATCTTCTATGGTTGAGAGAGAATAGAAAAGTATCGCACTTGCAATAGTACACCTGTAGTATTTTTCAGTTGGACCAAATCTCCCTGCGAGAAAACAGAGAGACCAACAGGAAGACTATTTTGGGGCTTCTTATGTCTAATAATTGAAAAACTTTTATATATAAAGAGAAGCCTGAGATTTTTAAGATTTTTATTTATTAATTATATATATTATTAAATATTTTGATTTGGATTTGTTTTGGGGGAGGCGATATTTGTCCCTATCCCGCCCCGCCCAGCCTCGCTGTAGGTGATCAAAATTTAATCCACTTTCATCTTATAAGTGTCGAGTTGAGCAAAATTTACCTCATTTGGGGTGGGTGTAGGTGGGCTCCCAAGGATAGGACTACAATGACCATATTTTATTAGGCTTAATTAAAAATTAATATGTTGAGTCCACACAAATTGAAATATATATAAATATATTTTATAATGGCCCTGCTTGGTAGAACGGTGGGAAAATGATTATAACTTATGGTTTAACAGCTTATAGCTTATAACTATGACCATAAGCTGATTTCTGACTTATAAATTAAGCATCTCCTGCCCCACTCAAAGAATAAACTGATTTCTGACTTACAAAAAGTTATAAGTTGCATTGTTATATTAAACCAAACACATCAAAATAACTTAAATTAAGCTGAAAGCTGAAATAAGCAGCTTTTAAGCTGCACCAAACAGGCACAATGACTACAACTAGAATTTTATGTCAATAACCCACCATCTTAACAAAATAAATTTCTCTCACTCTATATATATATATATATATGTCAAATTTTAATAAAATAAATAATTTTTTTCCCCTCTCTCTTTATCATAATTTAATTAAATAATTTTTTAATTCTTTTTCCTAGTTTTGTTTGTCCTAATTTTGTTTCAATAATTTATGTTTTGCTATTATATAATTAATGAATAGTGATTTATGCGAATTATAATTGTATTATTAGATATCAGATTACAACAACATAATTATTTCATTATCAAATATTAGTGTATAGTGTTATTTGTATTGATCATTGTAAAATTGTAAAACAATAAGGCGATATTTTTTAATGATTTTTTTTGTATGTTAATATATAAAAATAACTTTAATTTTTAATTTCAATGATTATAAGGTTTCGTTTGGGTAGTGGATTGACTTTTTAGATTTTTTGATTTTTTGACTATTTTAGCCTGAAACTAAAAAGTCTCATTTGAGAAGAGCTTTTTAGTTTTTTTAATTTTTTGTGAGAGAAAAAATATAATAATTATGGATTAGATGTGATGTCTTGTCTTATTAAATTAAAAAGTCTATTTTATCTTTTTGTGACTAAAATAATCTCAAACCTAACTCAACTCCTCTTTCCAGGTTTCGTTTGGCAAGTGATTTTTTTTGTCAAAAAGTTAAAAAATTACTAAAAAAATCAAAAAATTAGTAACTCATATAAAAAAGTCAAAAATTATATTTTCTCTCTACTGTTTGCAAATCTTTTCGTAAAAAGTTAAAAATTATCTCAAATATATTAATTTTTTTACAACATATTTTAATTAAAAAATTAAAAAATTACTAAAAAGGCCTATTTCTAAACGAAGCTTAAGTGTAAGTAAAAAAAAATTGTGACTATTAACTATTAAAAAATTATTAATAATCATTATTTTATCTATAAATTTTTTATAAAAAAATACATGTAAAAAGTCTCATTTTCAAAAGATCATCCCGTCAATCTGAGAGCGGATCCTGAACACGGCACGATCCAGTAGAAATAAGGCAAAAGTGAATCAATAATAATGGTACGAAATGACACTTGTCAACTGAGGGAGTTGCTACCATAATAAACAAACAACCCACCTCTCCTGTACTCTAATCTACTTTACAAACACCTCTTCTCTACTCTACTTTACAAGAAAATATCTAGGCTCCGTTTGGGAATTTATTTTTTTAGTTAATTAGTTAAAAAATTATTAAATTAATCAAAAAATTAATAATTCATATCAAAAAATCAAAAATTCTCTTTTCTTTCTATTTTTTGCACATCTTTTCGTAATTAGCCAAAAAGTCATCCTAAACATACACTTTTTTTTTACTTACTTTTTTAGCTAAATAGTCAAAAAGTTACTAAATTAGCCTGTTCCGAAATGAAGCTTCTCCTAAATACTTCTTAAAATTTTTATAAATAAATCTCTTAAATTATTAAGAGATATTATTTTATTTTTTTAAATTATAAAAACAAAGAAATAGATTTTTTAAACTGTGGCGTGTTCGTTTTGACGGTTAACGGTCTAATTTGTATGTTTTTATAATTTAAAAAAATTTGTAAGATTTTATAATATAGATGACAAAATGATACTTCTTAATAGTTTAGGAGATCTATTTATACGCTTTTATAATTTAGAAGGTCTTACTATAAATAATCCAAATTATTTCTTGGTCTAAGAATGCCACGTAACTATATCCCTGCCCAATTACAAATCACCATGTCCCTCTTATTTCTCAATCACCTAATTTAAAATTATAAATCTCACAATTTTCACTAAATAACATCTCTTACTTTATAAACACATAACATTAGATTAGAGAATGGGGAAATTTTTGCTGGCTCGAATTGAGCTGCTTTGAATGGCTCGAATTTATGTTCATCGGTCGATTAGTCGAACGATCGGTGAAACACTTGTCTACCGCAATTGTCACCTTATCTATTGCGACTGTCAGCCCTTTTGTTAGATGACCGGTAGAATGATCGGCTGAACAACTGATAAAATAAAATTCGAGCCATTTGAGACAAGTTCAAATTCGAGATGCGTAATATTCCTCTTAGAGAATGTGTGTTGTGGAATCAAGTTCCTCCTCGCAAAACAAATCTCAACCCATCATGGTTCACCATCATCTATCCTTTCGTCTTTCAATGATTATTTGATAGTTTTTTTTTTTTTTTGGGCGTGATTATTTGATAGTTTAAAAATAATACTTTATATTATTTAACATATGACATTTTATCATGTTAATTTCATAAACTAAATGAAAAGTATTAGATCTCACTGTATTAATTAATAAAAATTAAATTGAAACGGTACTTAAATTTATATCAAAATCACCAAATAATTTTTATCAACCTTTTCTTTTTGGTAATGTCAAAAGTTCCTTTCTTTCATTTCGGAATACTTTTTTTTGTTTTTTTGGGGGGCGGTGCGGTGGGATGGGGTGGTGACGAGGTGCCAAAGCCCAAACAAAAAGAAACTAAGAAGAAGGTAGTCGAAGGGAATCAATTCCTAGCTAAATTGAAAGGAAGGTAGAGGTTAAGGTAAAAAGTAAAGATGGGAACAAGTGTGGTGATAAGGAGCCAAAGCCCAAACAAAAAGGAATTAAGAAAAAGGTGCTCGAATGGAACCAATTCCCTGAGCATCCTTAGCTAAACTATGTAACACATAACATGGAGGCACTTGGAGAACTTGTCACTGAACCTTTAGGATAAATAATAAAAATGGCCTGGTTTTGGTTCAGTTCACTATTAGACTGGACCATGTTGTTGGGTTCGTAGGAGTCCATCACGGGTCCCGTATTGAAAATTCGAATTGTTTAATGTGTAAAACTCTTCGAGTAATATATGTTTATAAAAAATCACGTTGATCGGATATCGATAGTTATGTGATCAAATCAGTTTTATATAAAAAAAAATGGACGGTGAATAAATTAACGGTTGAAAAAAAACTGATTTGATCATATAACTATCGATATCCGATCAATGTAATTTTTTATAAACATATAGTACTCGAAGAGTTTTACACATTAAACGGTTCAGATTTTTAAAACGGGACCCGTAATAAACCCCTACAAACCCAATAATACAATCTAATTTGATAATAGACTAGACTAAAGTCACACCCACAAAAATAACCAATTAAAAAGAGTTGGGTATGATTGGGCTACCATGGCAGCTTCTTCATAGGCCATTGTGAGTGAGGCCTATTCTACCTTGTCATGTCAACATGAAAATACTAATTACGAGGCTTGTTTGGAAGCTTTATTAGGCTTTTCACTTTTTAATTATTTTAATTTGATTAAAAAAATTATATTTTAAATGATAATTAATTTTTTTAATTTAATGATTATAAAAAAATAAAATAATTATAATTTAAATATAATATTTTAACTTATTTTATCTTTATTAAATATTTTAGCCAAAAACACTCTCTAACCTACTCCCCAATAGGCCTAAACCATTTGACAATGTGAGATAATTTTTAGATTACTAACTTGAAAGAATTAAAATAAATTATAAATTTATTTGATTCAACTTGTAACAATATGTATGATAAAAAATATAATAAAAAAATTATTTAATTAATTTGATTTTCACATTTGCATATAACTAGAATATCTTTAAAAGTCTTTTCGCTCCAATATTTAAGACAATACTTAGTTATAATTTCAAATAAAATAAAATAAACTTATAAATTGTGACTTAAGAACAAAAAAATTCTCACTTGTTTATCAAATAAGCTCAAAAAATTGAATGAGTTATAATTTAAAATTACAACCGATCACCACTAGACAACCTTATTAAACAAAGAAGATCACTTATAAATATTATCAGATGTAACTATTATGTTTTTATTTTCATTTTTATTTATTTATTTTTGTATTGTGAAAAAGATAAATTTAAAAAAAAAGAAGGTAACATGGATTGAAGAGTGTTGTCCAAGCCCATGGGGACCCCGCTAGTATTGGTTCAATGATGTGAATTATACATTTTGTAGGGTCCTTTGTGTATATTATCCGTAAAAAAAGAAAAAATGAGTCCAAAAATTGTAATATTTTCATTTTGTTGCGTTTGTCACAAAAAATAAATAAATAAATAGACAATCTATTTTCAATGTACAGTTATTATCTATTTTTTTAAGACAAGTGCAATAAATTAAATAGGCCCACTTCGGATCCTACCTCAATAATCCAAACCATTCACTTTTTAGAGTATGTTAAATAGAATATCTCTATAAAAATTCAAATTGATTGGATATCGGTAGTCTTATGATCAAGTCAAATGTGTATTCAATGTTATAATCAAAATTACACTTATCATTTATTTTTATAGATACAAATTTGATCTGATCACAGGTCTATTGGTATCCATCAACTTAAAATTTTACAAGAATATTTTTTTCAATGTACTAAAAAAAAAAAACTGAATAGTTCGGTGTAATGTCCTAACCCTTCACATGTCATCGATATTGTCCGCTTAAGGCTATGTCCGCATGAATTTGTTCTTCCCTGTGGGTCACCTATCCTAGAACTACTCCAAGTTAAGTGTGCTTGGGCTGGAGTAGTTCTGGGATGGGTGACTCACCGGGAAGAATAAATTCGTGCGGGCATAGCCCAAAGTGGAAAATATCGATGACATGTGAAGGGAGTGGATTGTAAAGTCCCGGTGTCCCACATCGGAAATGGAGGGAGAGTTCCTAGGCTATAAAAGTAAAATCCTGGACCCTTATATAGCATCGAGGTCTTTTCCTGGGTGGTGAAATTCCTAGCAGAACTCCCCAGTTAAGCGTGCTTGGGCTGGAGTAGTTCTAGGATGGGTGATCCATTGGGAAGAACAAATCCATGCGGGCAGGGCCCAAAGTGGACAATATCGATGACATGTGATGGGTTAGGATGCAACAAATGGTATCAGAACCGACTTTCTGAAGTACCGTGTGTGGGCCCCTGGCGTCTCTTGGTGCATGTGGTCGGGCTTGTTAGTTAGCAAGCTACTGCACAGGGATGTGCAACCCTAAGGGGATAGATTGTAAGGTCTCGGTGTCCTATATCGGGAATGGATGAGGAGTTCCTAGGCTATAAAAGTAGAAACCTGGACCTTTATATAGCATCGAGGCTTTTTCCCAGGTGGTGAAATCCCTAGCAAAACTCCCTAGTTAAGTGTACTTAGGTTAGAGTAGTTCTAGGATGGGTGGCCCACTGGGAAAAACAAATCCGTGCGGGCATGGCCCAAAACGGACAATATCAATGACATGTAAAGGGTTGGGACGTTACATTCAGATTATCAAAATGAGACTCATATTCATCCCCATTATGCGCACAACAGTGACTGTTGTGCAAAGGCACATTAGCCACACTATATCCACCACAATGATCATTATCAAACTAAAATTTACCTAATTAGAAATGAAGGTTGTGTTTTTGTTTTTATTTTTTATTTTTTATGTTTTCAATAAGAAAAATATTTGTAGAAAAATGGCAAAATTTACTTTATCCCTGTGGTTATGGTTGAGAAATAGGCAGATAGCTCCCCACTGGTTTTTGGACTAAATTGCAACAATTAGACTTTTCATCCAAAGTAACAGAGAGTGTAATACACTCAAATTTTGTGGGTGGGCCTCTCTTTTTGAAAAAATTAATGAGAAATGAATATAGAAAAAGACATTTATACCCTCATCTTAATTATCTTCATCAAAACTTTGAAAACCCTAATCCTACCAACCTTAGCCTAGCCAGACATTCTCTTCCCTCTTGATTATTGTCGTCGTCCCTTTTGTCTATCAGACCATTGTCACTACCTCACCTTCTCTATTTAACCATTATGTCGTTGCTGCCATCTCTCCCTAACTTGACCATCTTTGGCAGATCTTCTTTTCCTACAAGTCATCCCCTCTCCCTCAATCATTACTGCTGCTCCATGTCCCCTTCCGAATCATTTGTTACAGTGTGTTAGTTCGCCTAAGATATGTACAATGCTATGATACAAAAAATCTGATGCTATGACCCAAAAAATCTAATGCTATGATCTAAAAAATCTAAATGATTCTTTGATTCTTTGATCAATCCAAATGATTCTTTGATTTCATTTTACAATATATATACACATTATATATATATATATATTGTGTGACAATTTATCTTAGGTGACCGTTCGAGCGGCGAAAATATCGTTTGAGTCGAGATGAAAGGCTTATAGTAGTTCACTTTGCAGATCGAGGGACCACTTGAGCGATGAAGAGGGGGTCCCCAATATCTCATTTTCTAGGCAAAGATACTGAGAGATTTCATTCACTGCTCTAGCGTATATACACATTATATATATATATATATATATTGTGTGACAATTTATCTTAGGTGACCATTCGAGCGGCGAAAATATCGTTTGAGTCGAGATGAAAGGCTTATAGTAGTTCACTTTGCAGATCGAGGGACCACTTGAGCGATGAAGAGGGGGTCCCCAATATCTCATTTTCTAGGCAAAGATACTGAGAGATTTCATTCACTGCTCTAGCGATGAAAAGACTGCTCGACTAGTCTGCGCGATATCAGCCACTTAAAAGTGACTTGTTAGATAACTTTATTCACTTTTCTTCTCTCTCTCCTTTCCTCTCTCTCTAGCTCCAAAAGCCCTAGTTGTATCTATCTAGAAATCTCTCATTCTACTTAGATTTACAACCCCTTTCCTTACAAAAGTTGGAGTTTAGGTAAAGATAAAGCTTTCTACCAATTGGATTGAAAATTCACGAAGAGTTCTTCAATAATATAGCTTCTTGGTCTTGAATCTTGAGGTAAGATTACTTTTAACCTTATATCTCTCAGACTTCAATAATATAGCTTCTTGGTCTTGAATCTTGAGGTAAGATTACTTTTAACCTTATATCTCTCAGACTAGAAGATGTTTTATGTAGTATTGCGATGACAATGATGAATTGATGAACGTTTGAGTTCACAAATTGAAGCTTACTTTCCCTACAACTTTCTTAAGATTTCTACTATTAGCCTTGAATTATGAAAGTTTTAGTTAAAAACTAATACTATATATGTTGGAGGAGCAAAAGCTCCAAATTTTATGAAAGCCCAATTTTATTTTTTATATTTTTTTTTATTATTTTTTTTGGGAGATGGGGAGGGGGGGCGAAAGAGGGAAACTTGGAGATAATGTGATTAATTGAAATTGAGCTTCAATTCATTAAATTGGTGGTTGGATTATGACATTGAGGGGTATTTGATTTGAGATTATGAAATTTGGGAATGTTAATTGAGATTTTGAGGATTGTCACTCTATCTTTATTTCAATTACTTGAATGGTGAAGTTTACTTTATTTTCCTTGAATGTATTACTCTTGGAAGTTTTGAAAGATTGTTTAAGAGGGCGGTAAATAACATGTAAGTTCAGGTAGGGAGTCGGCTTTGAAAAATGATTGTGTATTGTGTTAGTACCCACGTGGGGAGTTAAGGTGCCCAATTTCCCTGTCTTGAGCTTATCGCTGGACGAATGTGGAAAAGTGTTTTTGGGTATCTATTGATCATGCCGTATTATAGTTAGTAAAAGTAAAAAAATAGATGGTTTTGGGTACCCATTCCTTGCTATATTAATAGCCGACAAATGTGGAGATATTTTGGATATAAATCTATGTATATGTATGTGTTAGGACGCTTCTTAGGGGTTTCATGGCGTATTTAACCTCCAGTGTTGAATTGTAAAATTGTGGAAGTTATGAATTTATGTGTTCATACTTAAAATAGTATTATGAGTTGTATTACTATGCTTGGCTGTGATAATGCCATATGAATTTTTGAATAATTAGATACTTTATTAAAGGTATTTCTGATAGGCATATAACTCATTCCCATCTAACAAATTTTTAGGAATGGGTGATGTGCAACCATCTCAATGAGGAAGAGATGGACTCTTTTGTTTTTGTTGGAGCACGAAGGCTCTTGGATATCTTATATGGAAGCTCCGAACATTTTTGTTTATGACCTTGTGTCCATTTTGTTGTAACAAGGCCTTGCCTTACTTAATTGTAAGCCATTTAGGCATTAGACTTGTATCCTCTAACTTATTGAACAATATTAATGTTGATGTATTTATTAGTTGAACTTGGAACGTGTATTTTGAAACTGTAGTTCAATGAAAAAGAGGACTTTTGGGTTAATGTTGTTATTTGGCCTTTTAAGAATTCAGATTAATCATGTTATGGGTGATATTTTAAATTGAATAATTTAGGGGCCTTACATTTTATGTATGTATGTATGTGTGTGTGTATATATATATGTATTGTTTTTGCGCAAAACAATTAAATAAAAATTAGTTTAAAAAGTCATAAATTAAATAAATAAATAAAGGTTTTTTTTTTGATAGGTAGTTGTTATGTTGTTCAATTGAATTTATGTTTTTTTTCTTAATTTTTTTTTATTTTTTATGAAAAATTATTGTTTCTTAAGTGAGAGATTATTGTTTCTTAAGTGAGAGATTATGTGCAAAAGAGAGAGAGAGAGAGAGAAAAAAAAAAAGGCAATAAAATATGAGAAGCAAAAAATTAGGTTGAACGATGGAGGGGCATTAAGATAATTTTATATCATTTTTTTAACAGTGTGGGTTTATATCTGTTGAGCGCCCTGGTGACTTTTCCTCCGGTGCAATTCTTTGAATAGAGCAGAGCCGGCCTCACCACCATTTACGGCTATATATGCTCCACCTCCCGCCTGAGGAGAGAGCGGATTGGAGGCTACTAGCGAGCTTGGGAGGTATGAATTTCAGTTCCCGCTTTGCACTTATACTTTCTACTTCACATTTTTTTCTTTATATCTGTTTAACACTTGTGCTTTCTGTTTTGCACTTTCTGTATCTGTTCATGCTGTGTGTTTTCTGCTTTGCACTTTCTATATCTGTTCATGCCTTATGCTTTTTGCTTTACACTTTCTATATCTATTTACACTGTTGATCACATCGTTGCCATTTTCTTGTAGCTATGGGTTTACGCGTATGTTCCAGCCCTCGCTCCAGACCTTATGGAGGAGCTCTCCCTTGTGGTTCCTTACTCGAGACGATACGATGGCCAGTGTCAGCGCTCGAGTCGTGAGACTTTTGCCTTCTTCCACCATTACTTTGATACAGTGGCCGCCTACGAGGTAACCCGAAACACAGTCATTTTTGCTTTAATACTATTCTGATTCATACTTTGGCAACTGACGGCAACTAATAATTTGTACATTCTCTGTTTGCAGATCATGTGGCAACCTTGGATGATGATGACGGCTGGGGTGAGAGACCAGTATACGGGAGCTTGGGGCACATCACGCTTCCGAATTCTGTTGGAGGGCCTAGTCTGCCGGGCTTGGTTCTTGAGCGAGAGATTCATACGCCAGACTATAGGTTTACCTTATCCAATCGTTCCGATGCCACCGCCGAAGTCTATGAGGATAGTAGATAGCCTATCTATTGACGTAGTCATACAATTCATGGTAGGCTTGGATTCTAACTTCTTCAGAGGAGAGGGCGATTACACGACATTTATTCAGACCCACCTTATGCCTTCTTTGACGGGTGCTCATGTACACAAGGGAGCAGGGCCTCCTACAACAAGTGAGGAGACTCGGGCGACAAGGGCCCATACTAGAGGGGCTCCCCCTGTTGAGCATACTATCTGTTGGCCGGAGCTTCCCACCGCGCTCACATGCTAGCGGCCTACTAAGACTGCTTACTAGATTCTGATCGAGCTGGCCAAGGCTGGGCACGAGTATGTCGGAGTTCGAGGCTCGTCCTAGGTATAGACCACACTTTACCATTTGCACCTCACATTTCCATTTCAGATATGTTTATTTCAGACATTGATCACCTAAATGCACTTGCAGGCATCTATAGGGTATACGAGGAGCCTTCTCGAGCTGGTGGCTTCCTTAATGGGTATGGTATAGAGGAAAGAGATGTTGTTTGGTCTCCACGGTATCTAGGTAATTTCCTTTAGTTTGCGCTTCATGCTATCATATTTCCACTGAGACACTGGCATTTTAACCGTAGTCTTTCCCAAACTGCACAAATACACTGCATTGGCACACTACATAACACTTATTCTGCATACTATGCCTGTATTTGATACATACACTATTGCTGATATGTTGACAACTGTTTTTTCCAGATTCCATCAGCACCGATGGCACCAGCGACAACAGTAGCACCAATACCAGTAGCACCTCCTCCAGTAGTAGGGAGGGGAGGGAGATAGGCCCCAGTACGCGGCCGAGATGTGAGCTGGGGCCAAGATAGGGATAGGGGCACCCGAGGCCAGAGCAGTCCCTCAGAGCCCATTTTGAGCAATGATGATGCTGAGACTAGTGACTCTGAGGAGGCAGTGAGTTGGCATTCTAAGTCATCTGAGAGTGGAGGTGATGATGCTGGCTCGGGGTCTGAGAGTGGAGGTGACGCCGAGGCGGGCTCTAAGACCGGGAGCGAAGATGATATTGGCTCTGGTTCAGAGTCTGATTCTGATAGCGGTGCCGATGGAGATAGTGCTCTCGAGTCCCCACCGATGAAGAGAACGAAGAGGGCCTCTCTAGCTTGAGATGACCGATGCTGGTGTTTTTGTTCTTTTTGCTTAGTTCTTTTTTTGTTTGGTAGCATTAGCACATGTATAGTGTAGACACCCCATTTTTGACCGGCCTCAAGACTTGGACGTCACCGTTGGAACACTCGGTGATCATCCATGATTGTGTTCGTCTTGAGTTCCCAGAGGTCTCGGTTGCGCGTCTTGCCTTAGGATCTCTCGACTCGACTGTTTTGTGTCTGGTTTTGCACCAAACACTTGTGTTTTGCCTTGGAGGAGCAGGGAATGCCTTGTGAGGCATCCCCACACATCACCGGCCATGGCTCGAGGCCACCGGCCAGTGATTTTATGCCATCGGCAATATATATTGCCGGTCGGCATTCTTTGTTGCCGATCAGCCATTTATTTTGTCAAAATGGCAATTTTGGATGGCCGATCACTGTTCATCTACTTTTAGTAGATATTTTGTGCCAGCTGTGATAGCTGGCACCTACCTCTGCTCCCCTCCATACACGTATATGAAGGGATTTCCCTCTTAGCAAGCTTGTTTTGTAAGCTTTGCAAGAGGGAGCTTCTATAAGAGGAGGGCTCTCCTCCCTCTTCTAAGGTTAGAAAAACATGGTTAGAGAGCTCTGGTTTTTAGGTTAGGGCTTATATATATATATATTCCATCTTTATATCTCTCTCTCTTGAGTGTTCTAGGTGTGTTTGTTCATAGTATTACACACAAACACCTACCATTACACCTTCCCTTGGCTATTGAGGTTCTAAGGGATTGTTTTCAGAGTTTTGAAGGGAGTGGTTGATAGCTCACGAAGCTGTTGGAGCTTCATTTGTGAAATGAGGTCTTCAGGGTAATCAATCTTGCCCCTTTTTCCCCTTTCGTGCTTAGCTTTTGCCTAGTCTTGGAAACCGTTTTGAGCTTTGTGTAAACATAAAAAGTTCTAATTTTAGGCCCTCTAAATAGTTGTGTTAAGGTTGCTTCGAACTTGGTTGTTTGACCCTTCTAAGCCTTTGTAAGGCTCCATTTGTGCCATTTCTTGGGTGAGCTCCGAGACTTGGTGTGGGCCTCCTTACAACTTGAAATTTTTGAGGGATTTCAGAGGTGAGGATGGTGCCTTGAGTGTCCGGAGAAGGAGAGGGCCACCCCTCCCTTTGTTTGTCCTTGAAAATGACATTTTTTTGCCTCTTGAGGGAGCACCTAGCTTAGGCTCATGTTGACCATGCCTTGGCTATTTTTTTATGCTTATTATGCCATGGTATAGCATTGTTTTAAGTTGGTTTTGGTACACCATGCTTGCTTAGCATACATGCCTTGTAATGCCATTTTGTTGTCTTAACATGCCTTAGGTTGTAAACCATTGTTCTAGCATGCTTTAGGCTTGGCTTTGTGAAGCTTTCATGTTTATTTTGCCATGTTTAAGGTCTGTCCTTAGTTGTTTGGGTCGACTTTAGCATGCATTGCATAGCCTCTTTGCATTTTAGCTTGTAGGCTTCAAGGGTGTGAGTGTGTAGCATGCATCCTTGCCTCATTTTAGTGGTTTGGAACCACTTGCCATGTTATTTCAGCCCACTTAGCATGCTCGTGTGGTTGCATTTGATGTCCCTTAAGTGTGTTCAAAGGTCGACATTCCATGCTTCATGTTTAGCCTCTTTGGTGCGCTTGCATGTTTAGGCCTCTTAGATATCATCTAAGTAGTCTTTTGGTTTTGTTTTAACATGCTAGAAATCTGATTTTAGTTGTTTAATGCATGCCATGTTTGGTTTTGTCAAGGGTAGTTTAATGCCCCTTAGCTTACTTTGAGTTTTGGGACCTTGGTTGCATGCCTTGGCTTGTCATGTTTAATTGATTTGGTATCATATTTACCATGATTTTAAAGCTTCCAATGCATGTCATATGTCCGTGATTATTCCCCTTGAAGTGTGCTTAAAGGATATCCTTTGATGCTTAAGTGTTTAGGTCTTAACATGTGCATGCGTGTATGTGTGTTGGCCCTCATGTTTGAGCACTTTGGCCGCTTATTTAGGCTTGTTTGAGAGTGGCCTAATTTAGTTTAAGTTCGTCTCCTTGCTTGTTTGCATCCTCCTCTTGTATGTTTGCTTGCATACTTGCATGTACATATTGCATTGCCTATGTTTCATGCTAGCTCACATGCTTAGGATTGCATTGCATTAACATGCATGCTATACCTCTTGAGTTGAGCATGATAGAGGTTGAGCCCCTTTTCTTGTTTATTTGCATTGCATTACATTTGAAATTGAAGTTGCACACTCGATTCTTTGGGCCATCATGCATCGAAATACGTGATTGGTGGCCCGAGAATCGAGGATCATGTCCCTTTGAGTCACAAACATGATAAGGGATATGGTTGGTGCATACATTGCTTGAATTGCATTGCCATGCAAAGCTCTGTCCTCTGCTGCTGTCGAACGGATTCTGCAGGAACTTTTTGCCGATCGACTGCACAGGGTGCCGATCGGCAATCCATCGGTGGCCGATGGATTCATTTTTGGCCGATCGACACCAAATCACAGCCGATGATGATTCCCTCCAGCCGGTGGCATTCGCCAACATCCAGTGAGCACATCATGAGACTTTGGCAGTCTTCAGAGAAGTAGAGCAGGGAAAACAGAGGCGGCTTGTGCATGGCACTGGACTTCCGAGCAAGACCCGAGCATGCGTGCATTGGACCCTCTTCCCGAGGCCCCTTTTTTTTATTGCTTTTCTTAACTTAGTTAATTTGTTAATTAATTAGGTGATTTGTAATAATTAATTAGCTTGCGAGTTAGTTAAATTGTATTATTCTTTCGATCCTTCCGAGCGAGGACGAATTTGTAATAAGTGTGGGTGAGTGTGTGCATGTCTTCCAACCCCCTCTTCTTTCTTCCTTTTACTTACTTGCTTTGATGGTTAGTAATAGGTCATGTTTAATTTAGCATACCTTATGCTATGCATGCGTGCATCATTCATCAGTATTGCATGCACCGGGCTCGGCGCATCATGCTAACAGCATTAGTATTTCAAATCTAACTTGAATACATGCTACTTGTGCATTTTCACATGTCATTCATAGATTAGCCGAGCCTATTCTAGCAACACTTTGTATGCGATGCATTAGGCACTTAACATGGACTTGGATCATACATTGATTTGCTAACGAGTTCCCTGTTTTGGCTTGGAGTACTATGTAAGTATTTATACTTTAGCATACCGCATGCGTGTGGATGTTGACATGACAGCATGCTTACCATGTGGCTAGATGCTTATGTGTTATAAATTGCCTGAATGCCTGTGGGTGAAGGTTGGATTGTCTGAGTTGGAATAGCTCATTGAAATCCGTGTTTTAGCCTACCTGC